>CM038221.1:77372493-77804008 GCA_021442155.1 Cymbidium sinense | reverse complement strand
CTATCAAAAAGCTTGTAAGTAGTCATGAAGAAATGTGAGTTTGCTTAAATCCTATTATGTTATATATTATTAAAAAAATTTCTCCTCCCCGAAACTTATATATTAACAAGAATAAATGATTAAATAAATAAAAATATTTATATATATATATATATATATATATATATATATATATATATATATATATATATATATATATATATAATATATATATATATATGTATATATATATATATATATATATGTATATATATATATATATATATATATGTATATGTAGATAACTACAAATTCTATCTTCTCCCACATTTACTCTTCACCATTGATATGACCCTGAAAATTCCTTTAGTCGAAGCACAAATCTTGATGCCGAAAGCAAGTCGACGTAAATTGAAACCGGTCGAGATCAAACACTTAAAATATCATTTAAAATTTTGAGACATCGCTTAAATTCTAAAAAGCTCTCAAATATAGAGTGTTTATAGTCAAATCGATCCAGCCGGTTCCAACAAGCCAAAGATCTTACAATTTCATTTGAGCATTCAAATATTTCAAAATACATCAAATGATCAAAGCGGATCAGTCGTCCGAAGTGAGTGGTACGGTTTTGATTTATTTGTGAGACGCCACTCCTCCACCTATAAATAGCCCTCATTCCTCATATGAGCCCACCAAGAGAGAGGAGAGCTCTAAAGATCCTCCAAGCATAATCGTGCCACTGACCACGGTCATGCCACCGTCACCGCCGCCACCATTCTCGCCATTATCATCTCCGCCATCATCATATCGACACTATCCGTCATCATCACCGCATCTGCCAACATCATCGCAACATCATTAACATCATCTTACCAAGAATCGTTCCTTTCTCATATACACTCAGTAATCCTGATCGGAAGATCTTGTACTAAACATACATAGTGGAAGCTTTTTTCCAGCTTGGTTTTGAGATTTTCCAAAAATTGAGTTTTATTGTTCACACTTTTATACCTGTGTTGATTTCACAAGTTATGCAAAACTTTACTCTACCGAATGGTTTTCTAGCATGCGCCATGGAAACAACCTTCAATCATGAACACCTCAGAACACCAAAGTAATACTGTAACAATGGAGCCTCCCGCCCAACTCCACTCTCAAACCAATTTGAACCAAGACGCCAACCTTCGCCTTCCCCTCGATAGTTGCCGCAGAAGGCGCAAATCTCTTTAGAAGATCGTGAATGGAAGAGTCTCAAATGAGATGATCCGATTGAGGAACACAAATACCACTACAAAACACATCTCCCCAAGATCGATCGTTAGGGAGGTCAAAATGCTAATTTCCTTTGATTCTTCCTCCAGAGATGGATGTCTCTCCTCGACACCGCTTTCTTTCATCCATCACGTGTCAACCGATCGCTAATCCACCAATTCTACTAGTAGTACATTCTCATCTCGTCATGTTATCGCAAGTAATTATGACACTTAATGCAAGATGAATTTCACCTCCAAGATAGAAATCATCTTCCCTCACCGCTATGAGGAATCTCACCTTTAGCCAAGCTATTCTTCAACATCCTATTCGTGGTTTCAAGCTTCAAACATTGATTCCTGATGATGACCACCCACATGAACACATCACCATTACAGATCATGCATATCCAACGAGCTCACACCGCTTTGTGTCGTCTTTCCAAGTTACCCTCAAGCTAGACTTGGTTCTACTCCCTTCCAAGGGAATCCATCCATACCTTTTGACAAACTCGCCAAGATTTTGTAGAACAGCTTCATAAAACCGAGGATCATTAAAGATTCCTCCCATCTCTCCAAGATCAAAATGAGGGTGAATCACTTAAGGAATACTTCCGTGAGGTTCTCCTTAGAAGCTCGCCAAATACCCGAGTAGACTCAACTATTAAGAGGAGTTTTCCTTGAGGACTCCTTTTTACTCATCACTAGACACGGTTCATATGTCCGACTTGGTTCATCGGAAGCACAAATCTGATGAGGCTACACGCTCATCGCAAATAATTTGAGCAATCTGTGAAAACGTAAAAGCACCTGTGAATGCGTGACCTATCAAAAGAAGCAACATGGATCTCCTCCACCCATATCAACGACGTGAACCACGGCCCAAAAAGGAATACACGCCACTGAACACATCTCGTGTTAACCTCCTAATGGCTATTCGAGATGAAAAAATATCAAGTGGCGCATCCATCAAAACCAAATTGGGAAATCAGAGCAATCACTTCCATCAAGTCGGGACATACTAAGGCATGCAAACAACTCAAAGAAGAAATTGAGAGGCTCATTCAAAGGATATCTACGCATTTGTGAAGAATCAATCGACTCAAACAAACATACCTCCAACCGGGGCAACCGTGACAATCATCATAAATAACAAAATAATCATCAAATAATTGGAGAAATCAAACAATCACGGAGGACCAATACTATCTAATCAAGTTCTCATTACCATCTCTCAAGAGCCGAGTTAAAGAAGTCTCGCATCGATCATTCCATCACTTTTAATGACTTAGAAGGAGTACATGTTCCTCATCAAGATCCACTTGTCATCGTCGTGGACCCATGCTATAATGTTAAGAGAATTTTGATTGACAATGGAGTTCTGTTGATGTCTTATTTTACTCCACATTTAACATGGGCCGGTTAGAGAAAAGCTCCAACCCAGCAGGACCATTACAGTTTGATAATCGCCTGTAGTAGAGGGGACAATCACCCTTCCTGTCCTTGGTGAATTTCACAAGTGGCTCATTTAATCCAATTCATGGTCAAGTCGATTCAAAGATATAACGCTATCTTTGGAAGGCCCTCCAATCTCAATAGATCTCATCTTAAGATGAAATTTCCAACCAGTTGGAGTTGGGTGGAAATCAACAGATATAATCATGTTATCTCGCACAAGCTCAACCACGCCTTCAGTGACCTTCAAGATCAAAGATTTTAATTTTCGAGATGAAGAAGTACAAAGCTTGTAGAAGATTTGTTTCGTTGCATTATATGACCAACCATTAACAAGGTAAGTTGGATCTGCTCGATGAACAAAGAGAAAATACATAGATTTCTTGTAAATCAAGACATCTTCGCTTGAGTCACGGACATGCCGAGTCGACCCAATGTGATCATGCACCCTCAAGATCGATCATTCAAACCGATCATCCGTAAGAAGTTTTGCACCGATCCAAGCTATTGAGCAAGAAGTTAACAAGCTTCTAGAAGCGGATTCATACGAGAGGTACATTACCCTACATGGCTAGCAAATGTTGTCATGGTTAAGAAAACAAACGGAACATGGAGATTGTGTATTGATTACCGACCTTAACAAGGTTTCGAAAGATAGTTTTCCTCTTCCTGAATTGATCAATTGGTTGATGCTACATCCGACATCAAATGCTTTTTGATGCTTACTCGTTACAACCAAATAAAATGAACCCAATGGATGAAGAAGCTACAGATTTCAAACATATAAAGGTTTATTTATAAGTTATGCCATTTGATTAAAAATCGGTGCTACCTATCATGAATAAGGTCTTTAAAGACCTACTAGGCAACAATGGAGGTATATGTGGATGACATGTTAGTGAAAAGCTTGAAGAATCACAACATATTTCGACTTAGAAATATGCTTTAACCTTCTTCGACATTATAACATGCGACTCAACCCGACCAAATGTGCTTTGGGGTTACATCGAAAATTTCTTGGATTTATGGTAACCCACCGGGATAGAGGCCAACCCCGAGAAAATCAAAGCTCAAAAAATATGACTCCAAGAATATTAAGGAAGTTCAACCTTTGAATGGACTAATTGTTGCGTTATCCCGCCTAGCCCGTTCTGGGATAGATACTTGCCATTCTTTAAAATATTAAAGGAGCTAAAAATAATAATTTTCAATGGACTGATGAATGTCAGGCAGCTAAGGGAGTATTTAGCATCTCCACCCCTACTATCCAAGCCTATTCAAGGAGAGATGTTATACTTATATCTCAGCTCTTTCCCACTGATAAGCTCGCTTTTAGTGCGAGAAGAAAGTGGGACCAATTTATTATGTCAAGAAATTCTCTCGATAGAAAGTCGTTATCCACTTGTCGATAAGGTGGCTTTGGCTTTAGTTTTCTCAGCGTGAAAATTGTGTCCATACTTCCAAGCTCACACTATCGGTGTTTACACTCATTTACCATTAAGGGCCATCCGTAAAACCGTAAGCATCCGAGGTTAATCAAGTGGTCAGAATTGGGAGAGTTTGATAAATTTTACTGCCCTTATAAAGTCTCACTGAGACTTTATAATGCACTCCAACTCCGAGGAGCTATCGCTACATGCCTTTCCCTCTTGGACCCTCTATGTTGATGGAGCTTCAGTGAATCGGTGTGTGGAATCTTACTTATTTCCCCAGAATACCTAGAGTATGGACTTCAAAAATTTCGAACTATAATATGGTGAATATGAGGCTCATAGCAGGGTTGAGACTCATTGACTGTGAAGCTCAAGACTTAGTGATACACACTGACTCTCAACTTGTCGCCTCCCAAGTTGTGGGAAACTTTAATGCTCATAATCCCCAGCTAGTACAATACCTCCACTTGGTGAAGTCTCTTCTTGCCCATTTCAAGACACATCAAATCATTCACATACCACGAGAGAATACTGAAATCGACGCTAAGCTTGCTTCATCCGCTAGGATCTTAAGAGAGGCATGTTGAAGAAATACATTTTAGTATCCAAGGGTCATGGGTAATTCAAGCAATTGATGAGATAAAGGAACATTTGTGGATGGACCCCATCTGCCTTTTCTACAAGAAGGAACTCTTATGAAGACCCAACTTCGCATCCATCTCAAGACAAGCTTCAAACTTTACTATTATCGAGGTGAACTATACAAACGAGCTTTCTGACCGTACCTCAAATGTCTCACCTTGAGGCCGACACGCATTAAGAGAGGTCCACTCGGATATGTGGAGAACAGGAGGAAGGGCTCTAGCCCTTAAAATTATAAGGCAAGGGTTCTATTGGCCTACATGAAACAAGATGCCTTGAGTTCACAAAAAATGTGCAAGTTGTCTTAATCCTCACATCTCACATAGAGCTCATCCATTCAAAGCCCGTGGCCTTTTGCTCAATGGGGATTGATATCATGGGACCTTTTCCGATAAAGCATCGTAATGAAAGTTCATCATTTTAGCCGTCGACTACTTCACTAAATGGGTGGAAGCCGAACCACTCTCTAAAATTATGGAGGCAAATGCTAAATAATTTGTTTGGAAAAATATAGTATGTCGATTCGATCTTCCTACAAAGATCATCACCGACAACGTAACATAATTTACTGGAAAAGTCTTTACGTCCTTTTGCAAATATCTTCATATTCAGCTACTAAGATAAAGCACATCCTCAAACTAACCGCGATCGCTACCAACAGACTATACTCAAAGGACAAAACACGCCTCGAAGGTCGGGGCAATGGGTTGATGAGCTTTCTAATGTTCTTTGGGCTTACCGACTACATCAAGCGACCGGTGAGACACCGTATAACTTGTGTTTGCACGCTATTATACCGAGATATCGGGTTCCAAGTCCAAGAGTTCAATTATTCGATCATGGTAATGAAGAAAAACTCGACAAAGACTGACCTACTCCCAAACTCGTGACATGGCCCTACTCTGACCGCTTCACCAAAGGGTAGCTCATCACTTCAAATAAGAGTAAAACCTCATCCCATATCTCTGGGTGACTTGTCCTGAAGTCTCAAGTCAGTGCAAAGGCCCTCAACGCAATAAACTCTCACCTCTTGGGATGACCCATATGTGGTTATAGCTATGGTGAAGCTGAACTTTCAAGCTCAAGGATTCGAGGGGAAAAACTTTACCTCAACTTGGAACAGAATCTCCAAAATATTATAATTCCTACCGCATAATTATCGCAGCTTTTATTTTATCTTGTTATCATTTCCTCTTCGTAGCCAACCCCTTAGTGGGATAAAGACTTGTTGTTGTTGTTGTTGTCATTTTCTCTTAAAACTCATATCCGTGTTAAAATCGTCTTATGATTATATCACTGAACTTATCAGAGTAATGAATTTATAGCTTTCTTCTTACAAACTTATTTCTTCTTCATTTAATTATCCCACTTGAGAATATATACCTCATATATCTCAATCGAGCATGATCAATCCCAAGGGACTTTCCACGACCTCTTCCACAGGTTAATGTCATAAGACTCAAAAATAACCCAGGATAGTCAAAAGGTCCTGGTGGACTCTTCCACACGTTAACGCCATCAAGAAGACTCACAAACAACCTAGATAGGTCAAAAGGTCCTTGGTGGACTCCTCACGACCTCTTCCGTTAACGCCATCGAGACTGACAAACAACCTGATAGGTCAAAAATCGAGTGGATTCAATTCAACCTCATCCGTGCATAAGATGCCTATTCACCAATTACCTCATAGGTAAAAAAAATAAGAGCGTATCATCTAAAAAAAAATTTTGATAATATTAACATGATGATATAAGAAAGAATCAAGATTCATAATACACACAAATAACATATATAAAAAAAATGCATCCTCAAGTGATGCTACATCATATCGTTGGTGATATCAACGCCCTCCTCACCACTAGAGATACTCCCTTGACTCACTCTCAACTCCTTCATCTCCGAATCGGAAAGAGTCTTTGATACTTGGTCGAGATAGATCCTCAATACTAGCTCCTTCTTGCGATGTACTAAGCGGATTCCTTTAGAACCCTGATGAAGCCTCCTCTAAACATTGGGTGCTCCAAGTCCTTCACTTCAACATCAAGTATATGATTACGAAGCTTCAAACATGGTCTTCGAGTGAGATAAGCCGTGAGTTCTTAAAGTCTTCCACACCTTCAAGGAGATTTCATTTGCTTCGCTCGACATTATACCTCCTTCTCGAAAGACGATCCTGTAATGCTTTCTTCGAGAGCTCTTCTGCAGTGCCTTAGTCTTTCTTTTCTAACGAGTCTCACTCACCCTCACCAATAGTGCTCCACCTCCGACACGGAGAGAAAGAGAAGTCGACATGTTCTAGCTCGCCCACCACCGATCCTCCAAAGTCGCCACTTCTTACTCATCTTTCGCTCATACGCCTTGCAGATATTTTATCTTCACAAAATCAATATTCCACTCATCTAAAGTGACACCCAAATGAGCCATCTACTCTAATGTTTGAGTTACCTATAAAAAAAATCATCACAAATATTACACAAAAGAAAAGAAGAAGAAAAGAAGAATGGAAGACAACGTATCAATTCATCTGCTCGTTGACGCCAATACATATGTGATTTAACACCTCTTCAGGAATGTGCGGCTTCGAGAAATGAACTCCCCCATCATGAGTTGAAATAGCTAAACTCTAGGTCAATTAGAACATCTTCTTCAGATATCCGACGTCACTTCAAAGAGATGTCTTCTTTTTTCTTTGGAAGAAACATTGCCACCACCGATTGGACGGGCTTCTTGAAAGAACCCTATGAATATGAGGAGACCTTTCATCACCTTTACTTGACCTCTTTAGTGGAAAAGAATGAGATCTCCTGGATAGAAAGGCCAACCTTGAACATTCTATCTTCAACTATATATTTGCCAATATAACTCATGTAAGCTTCCTACATCGGGATATTAAGAGTTGCCAAGATCTCATTCTCACATTAGCAATGGATCCGAAGGTCATTCAATCTTCCCCATCTCGTGAAGGCCCCACTCATTTTTCACAAAAAGAATCCATTACCAATTTCTAAATTGATCCGTAAAAATTCTATCCAATTCTTATAGTCCGATAAGAAACACGTCCCTGGGTATCACATGTAAATTTGCACATTCAACACAAGTATTTGATGTTCAAAGTAACACCACGCTCTCTGAAGAAGACAACCAAACCGACGATGACCATTAAAGCTCAAAATAAAAATTGTGACAAAGCTACACCACATATTTTGAATATCTCAATCAACTCAGGAGCCAAAGGGAATCGCAGTCCCGCACGAAGAATCATCTCGTAAACAAGTACATTGAGGTGAACGGGCTCGATCAGACTTTTTGGCAACAATGACCACCAACTCATTAGGGAAGCAAAACTTTCTGCAGAACACCATTAAACTATATGATGTGACAAAGGATGATATATCTGTATCACACATTATGGGTTTTCCGCCATCACCCCGGAAAATACATAATAAATAAAGAGGGAGAAATGATAAAATGAGAATTTTGTAAAGCAACTCACTCACCCCAATGCCTTTTAACTCTCTCGCCATGATAGCTTGATAAAATTTTTCACCACGATCCGACAAAAAGATACACATATATGAGAAAAGACAAAAAAAGAGGAGAGAGAAGATATTCTCCTCATGATGCTCATAAATTACCCGCCAAACTTTCGAGTCGCTTGAATAGTTCGCTAACGCCTCCCCGCCATCTTGAGGTTATCAACCACAAATCATCCAAAAGTCGAGAAATCCAATTTCCTAAAAAGTTGAAGAGACTTGATTGCCTCCAAACCCGACGGTCCGACGAGGCCGCTGACACCTCTTAAGGGAAAACCAATGATAAGTACCACGCCTTGATCCTCCAAACTGACGGTCCGACGAGGTTTGATGCCTCTTTCGAGGGAAAACCATGTGCCTTGATCGCCCACCGACGCGCGACGCCTCTTTCGAGGGAAAACCGAACAATATATAAGTACCATGGGCCTTGATTTCCAAACCCGGACGGTCCGACAAGGTGCTGACGCCTTTCGAGGGAAAACTGAACAACGACGTAAGTACCTGATCGCCCAAAGAACGGTCCGACGAGGTCTGACGCTTCGAGGGAAAACTAGAACAACGAGAACTACGGGCCTTGATCGCTAAACCCGACGGTCCGATGAGGTCGGCGACTTTCAGGGAAAATGGAACAACGACGTAGTACCATTGATCGACCAAATGAACCTCACTCAAGAAGAAGAGAAGCACTAGCAAGAAGTGCCTTCTCCTGGCCTGGGTTTTATAGACCCCTAGGGGCAAAAGGTAAAAATCTGTCAAAACCATCAAAACCGCCAATCGCCAAAATCAAGCTAACGGCGCTGCAGCACGCGGGTCGCCTAACTGCACATAATCGCGCCGCTTTTGCCATGTATTCGGCCAGGCTGCTGCCACCGACCCCATCACCTCATAAGCTCTTCGGCTGCTTCATTGCCGCAACTCGCCACCACTGCTCGATACACCGCCACTCAACTCCTCTATCAACTTCATAGGCAGTAGAGCCCATGCATTTAAGCGCATCGGCATCGACGCACCAAGGGCGCCTGCTGAGCATCTGCTCTGACCAGTTCCAGAACCTCAAATTTTACGCAATACCTATGCATATTTGTATATGCATCCGCTTTCAGAGTCAATCTTGTACTTGAAGATCTGTTTCTCAAAATGTGGTTAATGGACTCAGATTTCATTGAAGAATTTGCTATTTTGAAGATTGACATATATTTTGATGATTGAGATATCATCCAAAAAATAAGGCAACCGATATGACCAAAATTCCTCTCAAGCACAAATCTTGATGAAAGCAAGCACAATTGAAATCAAGATCAAAAGCACTTAAAATATCATCGAAACTTTGAGACATCGCTTAAATTCCTAAAAGCTCTCAAATATGGAGTGTTTATAGTCAAATCTAGTGTCTCGACGATTTCCAACAAGCCAAAGATCTACAATTTTCATTTGAGCATTCAAATAAATACATACATCAAATGATCAAAGGGATCATCTTGTCGTCCGAAAGTGGAGGAGCGATGTATGTGAGATGCCAATCCACCTATAAATAGCCCTCATTCCTCATAGGGGGAGCCAAGCAAGAGAGAGAGAGAGCTCTAAAGATCCTCCAAGCAATCGCCGCCACTGACGGTGCAACCACCGCCGCCGCCACCGCCGCCACCACCGCGATCTTTCGCCGTATCACCACCGCTATCACCATCACTATCACGGTATCATCACAACATCGCTGCCAACATCGCTATCAACATCATCACAATATCGCTGCCAACATCATCGCCAACATCGCTGCCAACATCTAGCACCAGAACCGTTGTCCCTTTCTCATATAATTTGTAATCCGAGGGAAGATCTCAAATAGATACATAGTGGAAGCTTTTACTCTAGGCCCGGTTTTTCCCTCTTTTGAGGTTTTCCAAAAATTCTGAGTTTTATTGTTCACACTTTATTTGAAATTTTTCTTTTGGGCTAAAACTTTACTCTACCGCAACTGGTTTTCTAGCACGCAACAATCATATTCCTTCAAGTTTTGTTTTTATTGAGCCATATGGATGTCTACACAATAAAGAAGAGTTGAAGTAGTGATGAAATCTCAAGAGCTTAAACGGTCAATGAAATGCTAATGAGAATATGTAAAAGCCCATAAACTGTATAATTTCATAAATCAGTTTAAATCTTTTTTTTTCTTTTTTTTTCAGTTTAAATCTTAAAATCATGGGATAAATTAAATTTAGCTTAAATGAAATATTTACTACACATAAAAGTAGTTTGGCATGATTTAACCAAAATATTGACTAAATCTTGATTTAATGTGAAAACATAATCATTTTTATTAAAATTAATCTCAAGAATATTCACAAATTATTTAAAGTATATCGTCATCTAATAAAAGCAATTAGATATGAGGAAAAATAACCTAATGTAGCATCTTTAATATACAATAATGATGTTTGAAGCTTTATTTATGAGTATGTCAAATAGAAAAAAAATGGAATGAACATTTGATTTAGGATTAACTAAAGTGAATTTACATAACTTTGATTGCAATTTTATTCTTCTATGGTTTAAATTTATTTTTATTTTATTTTAAGTTCAATAAAAAATAAATTATGCTTATTTTGTTCTTGGTATTCAATTTTGTTAAGCAATATAGATGGTTAATGCTATGCTTTTATAATAGATGAATTTTAAAAAGTAAATAATGATGATAAATCCATATTTTTAAAGTGAATAGGTTGGTACATAATACAATTAGATATTAGTACTAATTATTTTCTTAGATTGGCTTTTTGGCATTTTATGTAACCATTGTATTGGAAATTATATGTCCCCTAATCATGTTAATGATCCATGTCATGAATTCGATATATTTTAATTAAGATGACTAATTAATATATTTGAAATTAAAATTTAATTTGAGAATCTCACATTTACAATAAAAAAATTTCAGAATATAATACATTCATAGTACAAAATTTAAAACGTTTGTGGAAGGAAATTTTCCTAAAGTTGTAAAAAATTGGCTTCAACTCAAAGTTTATTTTATTTTTATCAAATGATTTGCATTTCAAGGTTGTGTTCTCAAAAGTCAATTTGAAATTCAAAAGTAAAATAGTTGTCCTACTATTTGAAGTATCCTCTCATGGAAGCCTTAGAGCATAGTGTAACTTCACCACTCACTCCTCGAAGCCCTCATGCCACCATCTCCCATGGTTGTAGCTCCCAAGAACACCATCAACATTTGCTTACCACAAACATCACCTTCTACTCACTCCATGACCAAGCAAGAAGGTTGGTGAAACACATGATTTTCGCTCTCTGCTTAAGTCATTCCCTTGCTACCACACCTTCGAGGTGTCCTTCTCCCCTACGAATCTATCGGCATCATAATGCATTTTCCCTCAGTCTAGCAACAACACCCCTGTTCAACTCAATGGAGTAGTCTTTGCCAAGATTGAAGAATGGTCTAGATCTTAAATGGGGGACCGAACCTACTATTTCACACTCTTGCAAAAAGGTTCTTGCCAATAATGTTGTTGGATATGGTAGATCTAGTATTACCCGTAACCCTAAAACTTCTTTTTTTTTTGCTTAGTAAACCTGATTTTACTTTCAAATGATGAAATTATCTTATTAGATACCCATTTTTATTTTACAATGGTTGGCCAATTTGATTTTTCTATCCATTTATGGAAGCCATTCATGCTTTTTTCTATAATCTAAAACTTTTAGGTCTTTCGAGTTGGTCTATTAGATTTTAGACATATTTTAATCTAGCTAATAATGATTTAAATTGTAATAATCTTCTCTCATCATTCCTATTATTGACCTCCATGCATGCTACATCAGTCGAGTCGAACTCATAAGACAAGTAATATTTTTGGGCTTAGCACCTATTACATCAACAATTGCCACATGCATCTCCTTAAGTGGTCTCTATATTTTGACATTAGAAAAGAATCTCTAATCATCCTTGTTTGGGTTTCATTTCCAAATCCAAGTTTGCACTTGATCAATCACCAAATCATTCATCTGTTAGCCTTTATTTTGGGTCGGCCTCTTCAGGTTGATCAAGCAATAGCTTCTAAATCCCAACCCTTGGTAGCCAGGGTCTTGATTAAACTTGACATTTCAAAAAAAAAAAAAAAAAGCATCCACAAAAATTGTGGACAAGCTTTGAAAAAAATGATTATTTTTAAATATATATATATATATTTTAAAAAGTCTCATCTTTTTGTGTTCATTGTAAGATTCATGGTCATATATCACAAGAATCTCTCTTTTTACATTTTCATTTAAGGCAAGAAAACTACTTACCAAAATGATGGGGATAGTTTATCCTTCCCTGATATTAGAGATAATGCTTATATCCCTAGGTAGTTGATCATCTCTCTCATGGGAGCAAAAGTGATGCTCATCTTGAAATTCAAACCAATCATGCTTAAGTAACTACTAAAATGAGAAATCAACCTTACTTGATATCATGCAACAAGCTTTTCTTCACACTCAAGAAGATCCCCATATTCACTCCTCTCATATCACAAATTAGGATGATGACCAACTAAACAAGAATCTGAAAAATCAATTGTCTTGTCAAAAAACAATTATTAATTAACAATAGAAGATTCAATGTTTTCTAGAGAGACACATATATCATAATATCATGTTCAAATTGAGAAGAACTTTAGAGTGGAAGTTATCCTTCCAACCCTCTCTCCTTCCCTTAACGACAATCTACAACTTTGTGAGAATCTCGTGTCCCCTGCTCCAACAAAGTCTCATTTAATATCTAATAATATTAGATCAAGATGATTCTCCTTTAGAATATTTTAAAAATATCTCAAATCAATGTGGAAGAAATAAAAACAAATCTCATAGGAAGCCTCATTACTTCACTTGAGCTTTAGTTAGCTATTTAAAAGTGGATCGTCTAAATAAAAAATTGATTATGGTATATGATAGAGGTTCTTGGGAGGATGAATTGGTGCTTAATGTTTATGGATCTTAGAATATTGTACTTGTTCTTTAACTCCATGTGTCATATCTTTCTCAAAAAGATACAATGAAGATTGACACTTAAGTTCAAAATGAAGAAGCACATGGTGAGGAAGGAGACTCCATTTTATAAAGCTTATGAATTTGCATTCTGGTAAAGGAAGGTGATCAAAATTAAGAATTATAAAACTGATTCCATGATTTTCTCTTCTAACTTCATCTTCCACCATAGATTATCTACCTTTGTATTTTTTTTTTTTTGCTCTATTTTCCTTCAACTTGATATTATATTAATTATTTTATTTTAGCTCCATTCATTATCTTTATAATTGGCATTGTTTTTGGGCTTCATTCTTCTTGAAACTTTGGGTTTTTTGTACTACCTTTTCATTAATAAAATAACTTTGCTTTTAAAAGAAGATTAAAATATTTGTAGTAAATCTTAATATAAGCTATTGATTTATTATTGTAAGAATTTAGACATATTGGTATGCCAGATGCCTTTCCACATGCTTTGTATATATATATATATATTACTTGACACATACTTTTGTTGACAATAATTGCAGCATCCAAATATGTTATTCTAGTTTGCCCTTTTTCACCTATCTGACTTTTTTAATCAATTTAGTTTGATCATCTTGTTAAGAATGTGATCAATTAAGAATTGCTCAAATAATTAAAATTACAGAAAGAAAAGCAAGTGAAGAACTAAATGTTGATAAAGGATGAAATCAAGTATGCACCTTAAAGAATGATGTAGATACATATTGAGGGTTGTAATAAAGTTCTCTTTACGGTTTAGTTTGTATGCATGGTGTAAACTGTGGTGTTTTACAAAGAATTAGTATAGGAATTTAACAATTCAAAAAGTATAGCTAGCAAAGCGTATTGTGTAATGACCTCTTTGACTTTATTTACACTTTGTATCCTATGATAGAGATTCATCTTATGTACGTTCAATGGTTGATAATTTTAAAGCAATGAAGAAATTTCTGACACAATTTAAGATATCAACTATAATCCAGATTAAAATATTATTATTATTATTTAATCGGTTTTAGTTATTTACTATGTTTTATTTATCAATAATTGGTCATTATTTATTAAATTTATTGTTTGTCACACATGCTTTTGTTGCATTACTATCAATGTCCAATGATGTTATTCTAGTTTGCCCATTTTTTTTATTTATTTGACTTTTATAATCAATTCATTTTTTTCTTGATTAAGACATGATCAATTATGTATTATTTACATTCTGCATCTTAAGATAGAATTTTTAGAAATAGAAAATCACTATTTTTTCAACCATTATAAAGAAAACCACAAGATATCTTAAATGTCATGCTTTTGAAAAAATTAATATTGAAAAGGATATTGTGAAAATTTTGAGGTGAATTCAATGATTGATAATTTTGATGCAATAAAAAAAATTCTATATATCATAATATTTGATTAAAAGAATTTGCTTTATCACAGGTTGTTCTTATTTACAAACTACCGAAACCCCTTCTTTTAAATTTTAGTTCCACCATTTGGTCGTTCAGTATTTTTCTCAACAAGTTATATATATATATATATATATATATATATATATATATATATATATAGATAGATATATATATATTCTCCTTTGAAGAAATTTATTTTTAACTTTGCTCATTTGATTTGTTCTTCTAACCTAAAAGTTAAGTTGGGAAGTTAAAACGAAAAGTTTCTCTCAAATTAATTAGCTTTCTTAGTGTAAATCTTTTTCTCTCACCAACACAAATCTCATGCAATATTCCTACTTACAAAACCATATCCTCCCGCATGACTTTCTAAGCTTACAGAACTCTTGGCTTTATTTATAGAAAACTCCACGTCTGTTTTCTAGTGGCGGCCATCTAAATACCAGCAAGGCTCAGATTTCATCGGAACGGGAAGATCTTTGGCCTTTAATGGTCAAGGGACCACCAATTTGGATGTCTAAGTATCTCGTATGCTTGATTTGGCATCACCATTGTCTATCAAGAATAACAAGCCACCCTTTCAACCCATAGTTATCACAACTTTGCATTTCCAACATAAGTATTCAAATATATCTCTATTCTTATATTATATGTGCATGGGTTAGAGCTCATGGGTTATTATTATTATTATTATTATTCAAGATCTTGTCAACGTTTATCAAGTGTATCAATCTCTATCCAAGCTCTACTCATATTAAAAATTAGTCTCGAGTTATATATATATATATATATATATATATATATATATATATAATTATCATGAACTAGATCAGTAGGGTCGTACTCTCCATGTGCTATGAAGCAATAGGATGAACTAGTTAGAAAGGCTAATGGATTTCTTTATCTCTTCCTTCCTGCTGTCTTCTTCCACATGCAAAAATAATGCTAACTGAGTTCATAGCTTAGGTTTGGCGTCCTATGATACATTCTTGTGCAACTGACTGATTGGGATGGCCACCCAACCGACTTTTGCTGTCTCCTACCTCTAAATGGCTATTAAAAGTCGTTAATCTTTGTTCATATATGTTAATCCAATAGACTTTTTTCATAGTGTTTTAAATACTGTACTTTATTAGGGTTTGAGATATCAAGAAGACACAACTTCGATGTGTGAATCGAAGTGTTGGGTTAGTCCTTTAATAAATGTTTCCAAAAAGTAAATGGAAAACAAGATATTGGGCGTGTTGCATATGCCTTGATTGTTTGAGGAAACGTGTTAGAAATATTACATGCAGATAAAGAAATAAAATGAAACAAATTAATTTATTAATATGAATGAAAATATAATAGTTAAATATAAGATATTAAATGTGAGAGTTCAACAAATTTTAGGAATTAAAAATGAGAATTAAAAGGAAATCTACATTTTTGTTCTACGTAGTTTTCTTTGAACGATTCATTATATTTGCTGGTGCTTGGAAGTATCATGAGCTTGTCTCTCCAGGATATAATGGTTTTCAAACAAGATTTGCACACCATGATGAGGACAATAGTGACTTCTTTCTATAACTTGGACACTCAAACTTATAGAAAGAACATAAGCCCAAAAAATCAAAAAACAAGAAAGAGAACTTCTTTCCATACTAAAAAATATCAAAGAAAGCCTTCTTGAATGGGATGCTACAATGACTGAAATAAAGAAGAATTTAACCAATTTTTTCTTTGGTGATATAGTTCTATGGTTACAATATGCATAGGATGCGTAGACATTAACCCCTTTAACCTTTTATTGTGACAATATATTTACCTTAATGGCTAACTAATAGAAGAAATATCTTAGAGGTATTCTAACATTTGAGTAAAATGATGATATACATCACACTTATTTATCTTCCTAACATAGACTCAGTTCTCATTATTATGCATTTTTTTTCGAAAGAATTTAGTCATAAACATGTTCAACCTAATTTTCTTTCAAATAAAATGGAGTTCTTGCATATATATATATATATTCTTCAAGCCATTTTTATTTTGGTGGAATTAATTCCAACAAAGATGGATGATTCACAAAAGTAAAAGAGGAGAGGATCAGATCACAAAAACAAAAATAATTTTATAAATGGTAATATTAATAGTAAAATAATGATAATAATAATAATAATAATAATAAGATGATGATGATGATTAAGATAATTTGATTTGATTCTATTGTACCTAAATGTGTAATAATTATCTGAAAAATAAATGGGATAATATTTTAGACAACGCTGATTGCACATGAAAAATAATAATAGTAAATTATAAAGCCGTTCTTAAGATTTTAGATAAAATTACTTAATGAAGATGATCAATGATGATCAAATATGCTCGGCCATTCAAAAACAACTTATTAAATTTTATTTTTAACATATCAAAAAACTTCTAGATTAATTAAATATAAATCTTTGAAATGTTTATTTTTATCATATATGTGAGTTAATTCAAATTAAAAGATAGAATTAAAATTGATTTTAAATTTTATTAACACATCATTTTTAATATTTGAAAAGGTCATTTTTATTTAATTAAAAAAAGTTAACATGTTATTTAAATGAATCTTTGATATTTATTTTAAAAGTTTGAAACATTTATTTAAATAGAAATTGGCGCAGCTTGATATTTTTTTATAAGTAGATTTAAATTCTGATTTACTTATATTATATGCTTCAAAATACTTCCACAATAATACTTAATTTTTGATATATTTTAGAAGATTTATATATACTATACATAATTCTTATATATTTATAGCTCTAATATCTAAAATTTGATATTTACTTATAAAAAAATATAACTTATATTGAGAAAGAAAAAATATTTGATAGTATCGATATTGAGGTAAATATTCAACACTATCAAAATAGGCAGACTAAGCATTACCACTTATATATTTTAAAATTTTTTATGTTAATAAATTTTAACAACATTTTTTTTAATTACCCAATATTTAGCTCAATTTCACGTGAAAAACGTTGAACATATTTTTGAAAAAAGTCAAATTGTGCCCCGAATTGAAAAATTATCTAGCTCCATCACTGCAAATCTAAAGTGCGTCAAAGTCAAAGGTAAATGTAACATAAGATTAACATAAGAATGCAAATTTATAGATGTATATAATGGGTATCTAAGTTCAAAAGTCGAAGATAGATCACTTTTAATAATTAGTTAGTCTTTTCTCAACATCTTCTAACACCTACATGATTATTAATAATAAGCCATTATGATTCACATGCTTTTATGTATTGGTGAAGAAGCCCTCTAGAGATTAGGCAGTTGAATGATCTGTGAGAATTATATAATTAATTCTGAAGTGTGATCCACGTTAATAATTATTCAATTTATTATTTAATAATTAATTATGTACTTAAATCTCATTGGTCAAAAGAGAGTTTGTTCAATCACATCGTTTGATCAAATAAAGTCTCTTCATGTAAAACTATCGCCTCTTCTTACTCTTTTTTAATGTGTGTTGCCTCCATTAAGATGATTACATGAAGAAAACTTGGGTGAAGGAAGATAAACCTTAGTTTCACAAATTAAAAAGACTCATGACAAATCAAGATATGTGATTTATTTATTAATTAAAGTTATGTGAAAATCACTATGTTCAAGATCTTAGGTTTAAGAGTTTATATAATTATGTTGTTTATATGATGAATATAGATAAATTTCTTACATGATCATCCACTAAATTAAAATTGTCAAATTTTATTCAAATTGATCTCAATTAAAAAAAAGGACAATTAATAAATTATAGAATGCATTATGTGTTCGACCATTTTCTCACTTTATATCTAACAAAAGCAAATTAGAAGATGATTCCTCTAGAGATGATTCAAACCTATTTTGAATCGATATAAGAGAAATAAAAAGAAATTGAAGATCATGATCTTTTTGGAGTTTTCATTTTCATTGATTAAAATTTTCCTTAGCAAAAATATAAAAAAGCATATATTTTTAGCATAAATATCTATATTAGATATTATATTAATCGAGTTTGATTCAATCTAAATCTAATTCAAATCAATTTTTATTGCAGCTAAATATAACAATACATAAAAAATGAGCTTTTTCGTGATTTCTGTCTCAAATGTACTACCTGATATAATAAGTTTGAGTCTATCTCCAAATTTATAAAAAGATTTATTATTATTATTATTATTATTATTATTATTATTATTATTATTATTATTATTATTATTTGGCAAAATATGGCGCAACTCAGACTTTGTAAGCTTTAGTTTCAATTTCAAGTTTATTGGACTTAAGTTGGTAAGAAATCCTGAAAATAAAAAATTAATTTAAAAATAATAATAATAAAATAACCTAAAATTTTATTTAAAAAATATATTCAGTATATTTAAAAATGAAGACCCCTAAATTGAAATATTATAAATTAAATTGATAAAAGCATCATAATTATATCTTTTGATTATATTAAAGTAATTTTAATATTTCATACATCATTAGTCTCAATCCTTGGTTCAACCATGATTGAATTATTAAATTTTAAGCCTCTTCTTCTTCAGGTTCAATTGTCTAACTTGATTTTTAAAATATTGATTATGAATATAACCATCTTATTAAAAAAAAAAGGTCTGAATATTTTACTTTAAATTTATTCAAATAGTTGTATTATCATCATATTTGTTTCAAGATAAATATAATTTAATTTAAATTTAATAAGTAAATATTAAATATTTCTCAAAATAAATATAATAACTATAAGATTCATCCTTATTAAATTTAAGTGAGATTGTCTTAGTCTGAATTAATTTTCTATTTTATTGTCTTTTAATTATGGAATTTATTATTATGAAAGAATTTATTGTTTTTGAATTTATTGAATACAATTAACCGTTGGTTTTTTTGTCTCTTCTTAATTTTATAAGGGATTATTTGTGTAATTATGCGACGTCTAAATATTTATATAGCATTAGGAATCAAATAATTATACTGTTGAGTAAGTGCAAAGTGAATTGGTTCTCTCATGTTATCGCCACTTCAATAAAAGTGTTGCCTTTAATTCAACTTTAAAATAATTATAACTATTTTTGAATGTGCGTTTGAAATTAGAAAAACCAGTTTTCTTTTCCTTTAAAACATGATCATGAAATGTACTATCTTCATTTATGTGATTTTTAAGTATGCAATTCAATTATAAAAATTGATAATTATAAGGGCTAAAAAAACAGTTTAAATAGTTTTATTGATCTTTCATCATTTACAAAATGTTTCCTATATCACCAGAATGAAGCTCAATAATTAAAAAAAGAAAATCTCAACAAGAAGCAAAGCTTGATTTCTGTAATAAAGATAACTATGAAGGTGTGAGTGACTTATCCAAGTGGTCGTGTTAAATGAATGAAAATTAGGGCTCGTAATAGTAATATGTCATTTTTTATTTTAGAAAGTTTAAAATATGTGACTCTATGGTGGGGATGACTATGGTGATTCAAAATAGAGAATTGATAACTTTACTTTTTGATGCTTGATTTATGTTTAAACATGAGGGAATAATATTAAAGAACTTTACTTATTTGCATTCATGTGGATAAATTTTCCTTGGGTGTCAATATATTTTATGTCATGATGGTTAGAATACAAGAAAAATTCATTTTTTAATAAATTGTAATTCAAAATTTCAAGGAATTAGATGAAGGCATAGAATTTTTTATAATAAGTAGAGTATCGCTAGTTGGCATCAAATGAGTTTAACCAAAACACCCTCTTAACCAATTTAAAATTAAATTGAAATCCATTGAACCAAATAAACCTTTTGCCTTAGCATTGACTCTTAAGTGACTTTGACCCATTTTAAAGTCACTTGGGGTTGTGCTTAACTCATGATGAAACCTTGAATGACCATGGGCCTATGGGCCTAACTAAACTAAGCCTTCTCAAATCCTTACTATATTTTCCTAAACTTTCCTAGGGTTGTATTAAGCCCCTTAGCCACCCATCCCACCTAACTCAACCTACTTGGGCTAATCCAAGTGTGTCAAAATCCACAAACCCAAGGATAATTTAGTCAAACAAGCTCGATCCACTAACTTAAAGCATTTAAAAGATTCTCTAGACTCCATAGCGCTCTGTTGAGTTTGTTAATGATGGAACTAGTTATAAGTGGTCATTCTATGGAATATAATTAGCTTATCTAGGTTAATCTTCCTAACTACCAAGGTAGTTCAAATCAAGACTATAAAAGATTCATAAACAAACAGTTTAGATCTCTATCTAGTTGACCAATTGGTAGTTATGACATCGATCAATATGTTATTTTAATGCACAAGAAACTTATCTATAACTATGTCTTCATTCCCCAAAAATAGGCATGCAAAATGTTGAGCTTCTTCATATTGAATACAAGTGATCCTAACACTCTTCATTCTTATTAGCCATATTTATGTGTAAGAACAATGAGCTCTAATGACACTACATTTTGGAATCCATAATGTTCATATGGGAGACAATCTATGAGACATATGAGACTCATGTCATTCGCCTAAATCATCTTGATCAATTAAAGTACCCAAATTAAACTCAAACTTAGGCATGATAAAAATCACTTAGATTTCATGCTTTATAAAAGAAGTATGCAAACCATTATGACAAAATTGATAAATTAAATGTTCCAATTTATTTGATTTTTTTTTTAAAAAGGAAAAAAGATATGAACTAATTACCTCAATTAGAAGTATTATTTTTTCTTTTATTATAAGACTAAAGGTAAAAGGGCGAGTATTTAGTGATTTGATCAAGCATGTTTGATATTGCACAAGTGTCAAGAAAGAACGAAAGAAAGAGATCAATCACTAGAACTTAAAGTAAAAGAATGTTGAAACCAATCAAGGACATATAATTATAAGATAAATGAAAATATATAATTAAAATTTATTTACATTTTTTGTATTTTATAACTATATATAAGAATATGTACTTTTAGTTATGTATTAGAAATTATAATTTATAATCGCATGTTAAAGTTTAAAAATGTGAACTTCAAGTTTTAAAATTTGAGGTTTAAATTTTTAATTGCTAACTAAAAATAATTTAATTTGCATAAAAAAAATTAAAATAACCATTTTCCACTTTTTCATGATTGGTCAAGTCTATGGGAGGGTAGTTACATAGCAGTTGATTACTCCCTCTTTGAATTCAAACCATGTGGCCCACCTTCCTTTACATCCCATTGGGTATTTAGATGTGAATGGTTGTAAAGGTTGCATATGTTTTCTATATTGAAAAATGATAACTTGATGTGTTTGAAGACATTTGAGAGTTTATTCTAAGAGGGAATGAGGCTTGGTCACCTCCCACTCCATTGAGAAGATTATAAATTTCTTTAACCCTAATCTCTTTGGTGTGTATTTGGCCTTATGTTTTCTTAGATGTTTATTTATTTTATTTTAGATATATTCTAATAGCTCCCTTTAGAAGAAAATTATTTTTTCATTATTTTTTCTACAAAGTCCTAAGAAAAATTTCCATGGTTATTGGCCAAGTGTTGCACAAATAAAACCTAATCTTATTAAATTGGTTACTTTAGTATTTTAAATCACTTAAATAAAATAATAATAATATTTTAGAATTACTTTTAAGGCAATTCCATAGCAATAATGAATGTTTCCAAGTTATGACTCTAACTCTAACACTTTTAACTTAGAGAAAAACTCTAACCCAATGTTGTTAGGTGTAAGAGGTTTCTTCAAGCACTTGTCTTGTTCTAAGCCCCATTATATTCCTTCTAAAAAAATATACAAAATTATAAAACTCTAGATTATAACTATACACATATTCTAAATACTTCAAGTGTTTCTTATATAATCTCCACACCCAAATTCTAAATGTATTTAAAACTAGTTCTCAGGATTTGACTTAAGCAAATCCCCACTTGTACCATCCTTAACCCGACTTATCTTATAATTCCTATAAAGCCCACATAACCTTCCTATTACTTTAGGAAATATTTCCAAACATATTAAACATATCATTGAGGGTGCTAAATCCATGCCACATTAATTTTGGTATCAGAGCCAAGGATAATGAGGAGCTAATATATTGTTCATTCCTACAATGTTTGATGTTTAAGGGAGAAATTACAAGTGATGTAATTGAAACCTTAAGAATTCTATTCTCTATGATTTATATTTGATTAATATTATTTAATAATATTTTATTTTTTCAATGCAAAAATACAATGTAGAATTTATATTTTTGGTAGTATTATAAGCATTAATGATATTATAAACTAATTATTTATACAAAATAAAAAAAACCTTGCTAAATACCATATAACTTATCATTAATGAAAGCTTTCTTGAGTCATTACAAATGGCAAGAGTGTGCTTCAATAAAATATAAAGTTTTGACATAAGGTTCAATCACTATCTTAAAATATGAAATCACATAAGTTTTTTCAAATTTTTTTTAACAACACTAATGTTATATTCTTATTATTTGCCATTTGTATTTATTTACAAAGTAAAACATTCAAATTTTATTTTTAAATAATATATAAAATTTTTATTATAGAACCACACATTTTATATGTTGAGTAAAAATAATAAATCTTCTTCTTTCAAATTACATTACTACTGTATTTTCACTATATAAGAGCATGTACTAAAATCCACATGCTTGGATCAAATAAAAACTTATCTAAGAGATAGAAGTTGCCTCACATAATAAGATGAATTTCAATAAACTTTAAGAAATGATTATCAATCCATCTACCCAAATACATGCTTTGACTACTATGATGTAGAATCCATAATTTACCTAAAATCTTCTTAAAATGACAAATTAAAGGAGGAGTTTCTTAAAACCCCTAAGAATGACCATCTAACTAAGAGAGAAAATTTGAGAAACCACATTGGAAATGAAAGGTAGGATAATCATAACTATTTTATTAATAGTACAAATTAACCTAAAATAGAAAATCCAACCTATGATAGTGATCATGATTCCAATAGGTTTCTAGACTGTCTTATTTAAATAGATGAGACTTTTAATTAGTACGAAATAGATGGCTATCAAAAAACTATATTTACTATAATAAAATTAATTGGCCATGCAAATATTTGCAAGAATAACTTTTTAGCCAAAAAAGAGTAAATAACTAGAAGATTTTTATCCTTAGTAGAAGTAAAAAAGATGCTTAGGTTTGAATAATATTCTTAGAATCATGAAATGAAATTTACATGCATAATTAAAGATCTTAAGTAAAGAAACATGCTTGTATGTAGCTATATATATAACCATATTAGAAGATATTATAGCAAAGACTAATTACCATGATAAAGATTAAAATTTAATAATAATTTTATAATTACTATTTGTAATGACATCAAGAATTAAATAGTACTTTAAAATCTATTGACACTATGTGATTTAAATACATACATAATTTTGGGGTTCTCATAATCAAGATAGTAAAGAATAATATGCTACCCTAAAAGATGGTGATATCACTATACATGGATTAAATCACTTAATAAGGACACATAAGGCTAGTGGATCTACGTGTACAAGAGATTTTCTCCTATTGTACTTGGGTGAAAGTAAGACAAGGTTTATTTTATCTGGGTTGCAAGTTCCTTACAAGGTCATGCAAGTCCCTGTAGTTAATTACAACTTAGAAGATATGATATTCTAAGAAAACTCTTGATTAAAGTAGTAGTAAATATGGAAGTCAAATGAGATGGTTCAAATAGGAACAATTCTATTTAGATGAAGTAGAAGTACTTTGATACTAGGAAGCCCAATAAACATTTCAACCTTGTCTTGGTTAAACTTTATAAATATTTAAAATTGAGAGTGATTTTTATTATGAGTTGATATTTTATTAAAATGCTATGAAATATATTCTAATAACATAAGATTGTGAAAAAGCATAGTAGGTAAGGACTTAATCTTGTAGCAAAAGAGAAATAAGATGCATCAGACCTAAAACTAAAGGAGCTTCTAGCAGCTAGAAACACGACCTAGCCTATGAGGAAACTTGGGATTTATAGGTTCTCTTCTACTATTGGATATAAACCTTTACTAACACTTTTGGGCTTGTTTCCTACCTATATGAGCTTCTAGCTAACACCTCATATACTAGTGAGGTGTGTCAAAATTAGGTTTTAATATGTAAGTTATAGTTTAAAAATGATAATTAGTTTATTACCATTGAGTGATTATAATTCAAATGATTAATGATTTATTGGTAAATTTTAAATTTTAGTTTTAAGTTTAATTTACACTTTAAAGTTCTAAAAATATGAAAAGTAATAGGATCCACTCAGGGCCCACTCTTCATAACATGATGATCATCTTACATTATAGGAAAACTGTTGATTTATTACATCAAAATCCATCAGAAATCACCCTTTTTTGTCTAAAATACAAGTTTCTAGCAAAATTTTGATGGATTCATTACCGTTAGTAAATCATTGGATAAAAATGCATTCCAATGGCCAAATTATCCATCAGAAATGATTTGTGATGAATTTTTTATGGATGTTTTGTCATAAATTTTTTTGGAAGAATAAATGGAACTATATCCATAGGAAAATCTACCAGTCTTTAGCTTCTAACGAAAATATCACCTATAAAAATTTTTTGTGAATGTTTTGGCAATAATTTCACCAGAAAATTCTAACGATGGTGTGCGCCAAAAATCCACCAGAATTTTTGCTGTTAGAAAATTTGCCTTTGTTAAAAAAAAATAAAAAAGCTTCACATATGTTTTAATTTTTACACTTGTGAAAAAATTACACAATTACTACATAATTGATTCACAACAATCTTTAATTTGGTCACAAATCCACAAGAAGTCCATACCAATGAAATAAAAAGATAGTTCTAACTAATATTTTCATTGCAAAAATTCTAAAATATTAACATTATACCAATTCGGTTAACAACATAATTAGTTCAACATAGAAAATAACATGATACAAAAAAGAATACCGAAAATACAAACAAAAATTACAAGTACAAAACATAAATCTAGTCATCATCTATCTCTTTATCATTGTTGGGTTCATCCTCCTCTTCCATCAGTAGTTCTTTCCACTTCCATCTATCTCAACACATCTTCTCTATTCTTTCTTTCATGGTAGTCATCTGAGCTTCCATCTAAGTATTCATTCAAGCTTCCATATCCTTAGTCATTGCAGCAACACACCTTTTAATTATCATGATGATTAAATTCAATATTTGATCTCTATGAACCTAGGTTGTATAGTTAGCTACCCCAATATAGCTTTGACTATGTACCTCATTCAACCTCAAATAATCATCCCACAAAAAATTGCGATGTCATTTAAACTAATATATTTTTAATAGAATTGTTATTAAAAAAATGTGACCAGACATCAACCTATTACTGGTCAACTAGATGTATTATGCTATGTAATTCTATAGTGTTGGGCTTTTCAAGAACATGTGTCTATAAACTCATCAATAAAATTAATAAATAGTGATTATAACATTAATAGCTAGAATTAATCAATGGCTTATTAGTCTTCTCTAATACTTAGTATGAGGAACTAAGCCTCTAGTATGCAGAGAGTTGCCCATGCCTCCATAATTAGATGTTCAATTTTATTTAGTTGTTCCATCTTATGAACATAATTTGGATATGCTTATGCTCTATAAAGGTCAACCCACAGTAGTTCCTCCCCAATCCAAAGCGGTCTCAAACATGACTTATGTATATCATGAACATATTGCATAAACGATCTATGCCTCTTAACTCAAAGTTTTTTCTAATGGTCTGTGTTCAAGAAGCCACCTAAATTCTTTCTACTACATAAAACAAGTTAATGATAATCTATAGAATTTTAACATTAACTATTGTTAAGTATACATTTTATGTATCTCACCAATTGATTTGATGATCACAAACCTTGTATAACAAAGATTAATACTTTTTTTGTAGGATAAATTATCCATACTAATCATTATGATTGTCAATATTAATTTATATTTTTGATTGATGATAAATATATTTTCTTGAAGATACTAATTATTTATTTCAAGTATTTTAGAAAATTCACTAGACCCAACTTCCTTCATTAAATCAAGAAAGTCATATCAGTTTGGATTGGAGCAATTTAGGAAGTTCTATAGCACTTGCAAAATAAAATAAATTATAGATCACAAAAATGAAATGAATTGTTAAATCTTTTCATATCATTTGTTTGATTATTTACATATTTTTTCATACTTTATTTGTATTGATTTTTCAATTTTCATGAATTATTTATTTTGGATAATTTAACCACTTGCACTTAGTTTAGCCTTATCCATTGCATATAAAGTTGAGTTTAGTTCATTTAATCTTTCTGAATCAAATGTTCATGCTTATAATAAATTTTATCCATTTAGTTTAGCATGAGAATTATTTTTTCACTTAATTATACAAATTATCCTTTTCTCTCTCCTACCAATAATTTTATGGAAATTCAAATTCCCTCATGCATATCTAATTTTTATTGCTTTGGCATGATAAAATTTGGGTGAATTATTTTATTTAATGCCATGCAAATATTCTTTATATATATATATATATATATATACTTTAAATCTAAATTTTATTTATATGTAAATTTAATATTACCTTGAATCATTTCCAAATTTGGTTTAATTACATTGGGAATGTTATGGCTGACCACTAAAGCATTTTTATTTAATTTTGTATCCTTTGATTTGATTTAGCATAATTTAATTTGAATTAGTTTAAATTTAAAATCAAATAGATTTGTATTTAAAGCACTTTCCTAATTTATATATTTATTTTAGGAAATACCTTGGCTGGCCTATATTTTCTCTATTTTAATTAATTTGAATGTTGTTTAAATTTTGAGCTTTTTTATTTAATCTCTCTTAATAAAACTTAAATTGATATGCATTTATTTAGATTTATTCAATACATGGAAAGTCTTGACCGAATTTGTCTTGGATTTATTTTATTTGATTATTAAATTTGAATATTACACTTATTTATTTTAAAAATCAATTTTCTCTTTATGTAATGATTATGGCTAACCCCATGTGCTTAATTTATATTATTCTAATTTTTTAAATTAATTATGCTTAGATTAAATTTAAGTCCAAGGAGCCATGTATTATTGCTCTTTTCAAAAATTAAATCTTTATTTTTAGAAATTCTTTGTCATTTAATTATTATTTTTATTTTAAAATTTAAATCTATTCCTTATTAATCTTCTTTGATTATTAATTAACTAATTATCATTTATTAAAAATTAATTCATACATGGAAAGCTTTGACTGATTCTTTCATTATTGCTAAATTAAATTATTTTTAGTTTAAATTATTTTTAAATTTGATATCTTTATTAATTAAAACTTTTTCATTTATATAAGTGGCATTTAAACTCATTCCCTCTCATGATTTGGCCGGCCACATGCTATTTAGGTTGAATTTATAATGAATTTTTACATCAAGTGCTTTAATTTTCAAAAATTAAATTATTTCCATAAGAACTTTTCCCTCTCATTTTCCCTCTCTTTCTCTCATGCCATAGCCAAAAATCTCTTGGCTTAAACTTTATTTAAAGAGTGGATTTCATGACTTAATACCTCTTCCAAAAATTATCCTTGGCTAACCCCTTGCCAAAAAATTTTGAGTGCTCACTTTGGTTTCAATTGCTTGAGTTCATCCCTTTTCTTGCATCTTCCATCAAGAAAGCTTTAAGTGTTGCAGATTGATAATTCAAGTCTTGAGCTTACATTTTCATCCATTCTTTTGACTTGAGTAAGATTATTTTAATGTGTTTTAATCATTTCATGATTTATAATTTGATGATTTATTTTGATTGAATATATTTTAATTTCAACATTCTCTTTAGCTCTCTTTCATTTATATTTCAAGTGTTTTGAATACTTCATATCATCTTGAATTTAAGCTTTTGATTTGATAAGTTTTATTCCTGTGGTGTTTTAATTTGGAGTCATTACGGACACCAGACAGTTCTTAAGGGGTACTTATTGAAGTGATTGTACAACATTAAGGTATGATGTACCATCTAGAAAGATGGAAAAATCACCCTACAATGGACCTAATCACCTAATAAGGACTCCTAAGGTAGATGGGTCTTCATATATACCAAATAAATTTTCTCTACTTTACATAGAGAAGTAAAGCAGGATTTATTTTATGACAGGTTCTTTAGTTCCCTATAGAAGAAAACTTCCATAGTTCATTATATCTTAAGAAATGGAGAATTCCTAAAAATACTTTTGATTAAAGTAGTAAATAATTATCTCCAAAGATTTCAAGGTTAGACTATCAAAGGATTATGTATTTTTGGAAAATCGAGTGAGGATGTTCAATTGGAAAAGACTTATTCAGATTCCAAAGGAAGATAAGTAGAGAGTGGTCATGATACTAAGAAGCCTAGTAAACACTCCAATCTACCCTATGGTGAGGCTTTATATGTTTGAAAGTGATATTTTATTTTATTTGAGTTGAATTTTTATTAGAATGTTAGGGCTTATAATCTATCAACACAAAATTGTAGAAATGTTTAAGGCGTAAGAGCTTATGCTCATAGCCCGAAGGAAACAAGTAACATTATATTCTAAATCTAGGATGCTTTAGCACAAACCAAAACATGACCTAAATTTAAGCAAAAAATGGGACATAAGGGTTTACCTTCCTAAGAGAGGATAAACCCATCTCGATTCTTCTGGATTTATGACAACCTGGAGTGGCCTCCAGCTACACCTCCTATGCTTCAAATTCATGCAGGCCAGTCTTATGTAAGTGCAAGATAGCTATGGTGTTATTTAATTATGAAGGAGACTAGAGTCCTAAACTCACTCCCTAAGAGACTAGATCATGCATGGTATGAACATATGACTTAGACTAAGTGCAAAATTTTATAAATTTTTATATCATTTTGACACATTCATTTGGACAAAGGCTTGGGATAATTATGCCTAAATGTATGATGAAATTAGATTATTGGCTAAATCAGTGGGAGGAGGTGTTCTCCACTACAAGGGATACCCACATAAGTCAAGCATTCCCCTATTGTGCAAGAGTTGAGACCCTCCCTATTCAAGAGCAAAATAATATGTTATTCATGATATTAGAATATACAATATTTAGCTAAAGGGTTGCTAAATCCTTTAATTATTTTGATTATAGCCAAGGATTTAAATTGAGGTTATGAATTATTTTAAAATTTAGTTATGAGTTATCAGTGAGGATAAAAAAATTAATTTTATCTTAAGGAGCTTACCACATATAGACCACACATTCAATCATCAAGCTTAAGGAACCTATAAAGAACATGCAATTTTTATTATGCAAGATAAACACAACAATCAAATATTCATATATTTCATAAAAGAATAAAAGGCATGTGCCACCGAGTACTGACGTACACCCTAGAAAAGAAAGAAATTAGGTAGCCAAGTTTTACCATTATACAACTTAGATTACAAAAGAATAGTATAATTACAATCAAATTGGATGCAATGGGGGTCTTCATTCTTCATCTTTCTTTTCTCCTTTTGATTTGATTTTGCTCCAAAGCTTCACAAGGTCTCCCAGGACTTTGCCTTCAAGCCACTACTCATCCTAAACCCATAGCATTAATCCTAACTTCTATTCAAAATTACATGTTTATGGAAAAGTAAAATCTAACTATGCCTGCAAAATATATGTTAGCTAAACATACATTCATCCTAAGCAGTTATATTCTATAAATTTGGACTTAGCACCCTGCACATGGGTAATTAAGCCCACCTGTCCTAATGTAGATTATTCAAAGGGGCATAAGAAACCTACAAGTATAAGCATTTATATTTATTATTATAGCAGCCCATTTAGCACAATCCCCAATAGAAAATAATTTTAGGCTAGTAACAACCTAACATCCAGATACACCACAAAATAAAACACAATATCACAACATACACCATCCTAACTTACAAATAGAAGTGGTGACCTATTATTCTAATATGTGTGCTAAGGCTTGGTGTGGTATGTCTTAGCTAGGCTTTTGAATTATGATTGCCTAAATTTTGGAATTTTTTAAGTTAAACATTTGGGGAGGTTTCACTTTAAGTTATGAAAGAGTTAATAAATTCTAATTTGTATTTTGTTTTATTTTGATCAATAAATACTTAGCATATAATTATTATAAAGAGAGGAAGGAAGCATGACCTCTTTCATCCCTACCCTAACTTATTTTCTAAAGACATGTTATTATGATTTTTGGTTTTTTTAGTGAATGATTTATTAAATATTTTATTAATCATAAATTTGGGTTAATCTTAAAGAATCCTATTCAAACATGAAAGGCATCTTAAGATTAGTGAGATTGAATTATTATCACATGGATAATGTTATATTATTCCTTTTTATCATCAATATCATGTATATGATTTTGAACTTAACATACCTATACATGTAACATATTTTTGGCACACTTAAATGATTGTGAATGCATATATTTTTGGTAGAAAAGAGGAATTTGATCCATTAGCTAAGTATTCATACACATGTATTAAAGATTTAAGCAAGTATGTGCTGTTGTTTAAACAAGGAATGAGATAATCTAAGACCTTCTTAGGGCTACTTAAAGCCTCATATTTTCGGGATGTCCAGACTATATACTTTCTATCTTAAATACATATGAATGTATATACAACCATGAGAATGAAAATCATGCAAAATATTGTATGTTAACAAATTTATTTATTAATGTAAAGTAAAGCTCTATCCAAATTCTAATGTATGTAAACATGTGAATGTAATTAAGTAAGTATGTGCCATTGTTAACCAAGGAAGCAAGGTAATCTAAGACCTCCTTAGGGCTACTTAAAGCCTCGTATCCTTGAGATGTCCAAACTATATACTCACTAACATTCAAATACATGTAAACATACACATGAATCATGAAAATAAAATAGCACTTTAACATATTTAAGCTATAAATAAATATAATTCATATAGAATATTCATAGTCAACATCAATTTTAATCTTCACCATTAATTCATAATTTTGGAAAGTAATTTTATAATTTATTAGTGATAATAGCCACACATATAATAGTATTAATCCGACACATACAACTTACACATAATTAAATTTAATTGATTCTTTTATTTCAAAATATGAATGCATGAAATCAAATGACATACAAATTTATAATGAGTGAAAAGGAATAATTAAACATTGCTAAATGATACATTCAATCATATTATCTCTTAAGGACAATCATGTTAAATAAAATCATCTAAGATTAACCAAAGCTTCTTAAGGAATTTAATGTTTATGTTTGAATTATTAAAGTTAAAGAGGAGAAATAACATTTGTTGTTTTGCCCCATCCCATGTTAGTGACTTAATATATTTAAAGAAAACATAATTAAGTCACTTTTATGGATTAATTAAGTTTGAATCATTAAGTAATTCATTTAATCTTCCTTTCTTGTGCTTCTTTAATTTAATTAATTACTTAATCATGAGCCGTGAATAATATGCAAATGAGAAATTAAAACTTGCAATGCTCTTAAAAGGACCAAATGCAATGAAGCTCATGATTAAGAGTTAATTAGATTAGGAAAAGACTAATTAAGTACTTATATAATTTTTTCATACCCATGGGTTAACCATAATTTCCTTAAGGGTATTTTTATTATTAAACACATAAAGAGGAACCCATGAATTCAATTTAGATTATCTGGAACAAAAATCCTTTCAATTTGATTTATTTCATCATTAATTCATTTAATTAATTCTTAATTAAATCATGCATTAATTCACCCTCCTAATGAAATTCACTTAGAAAAATAACTAGGGAAGAGTCTTTAACCATTTTCCCCTAACATTCCACTAGTGATTTATCATTGTTAATAACTCAAATTTTACTATTTAACATTTTTAATAATTATTAAATTACTTAAAGAGAGTAATTAAGATTTGAATTTCAATTTCTCCAAATTACATGATAAATAAATCCCAAGAAAATTATAGGAGGCAGAACACATCCCAAGGAATCAATACATCCAATCCAAGATTAATTGGCCAAGTAATTAAGGCTTAATTAAAGTAATTAAAAAAATTCAGACCCTAATTAAGCACTATTCACTTTTTAAATATTAGGGGTTTTATTTTTATTAAATTCTCCTCTATTTACCCTTTCCAAAATGGGTTTACTCATACTTTTAGGATTTTTTTATAATTAGTTATGAGTTTTTGAATTTTTGAGAAATTAATCACATTTTAAACACCTAATTAATCCTCTAACCCATCGGCACCATGCGAGAGCTGACATGGCGATGCTTTCCATGTGGCACCATGAGATAGGCTATTTAAAATATTCCCAGTGGTGGAGTTCGCGGTGGCGGACGTAGTTTCATCCCCACCACCCAATCTCAGATTGGATGGTGGGGATTAATCCCATGATCTCTAAAGGTTTAAATCAGATTTTTTTAATGGATTGAATCACGATCATCTGTCATAAACATGTCAACGAATGGGGGATGATCGTTCATCCCCCGAGCACTAGAAGACGGAAGCCGTCTGCTTTCCACCGGTTGATCCAAACTCACTAAAGCTCGTGGGACATCAGGATTAGCTCCAAAATATTCAGGGAGGATTTCTAAGGAGATCCTATGGTGGAAGTCATGTGAAATCATAAAATCTTTCATAAAACACCAACACCTATTAGTTTTTTCATAGTTTTCCAGAATTTACCTCGCTAGAGCTCAAGATCAACGGTCCAATGATTGAGGTAGCTTCATCTTGAAGAGACGAAGCCCTATTGAGAAGTTATTGAGTTGCTTCCTCGCCGATGCCTCTATGGACCGAACACCACTACAATTGGATGGACAAAGGGCCTGGCTTTGTTCGGCTTTGGTCTTGTTGGCGATAAGGAGCATGAAAGGATTGGGGAAAGCTCTAGGGACACTCAAAAACACAAAGATGCTCTCTATGTGCTTTGAATTTGATCATAGGCAGGAGGTGTCAGTGATGGGCTGAGGTGGAGGCTCTTGAGTGGTGAGGTGGTGTGTACCTCCTCCCCCAAGTGTCCCAATGGGGAGCCATGGGTGAACTCACCTTCTCTTAACCCATGGCTGAACCCAATATCCTTGGGTCAAGTGAGTCAGTGGTCAAAGTGTCCAAAATGAGCTAAGGGTGGCTGCCAAGGGTTGGTGGGTAGGTAAGACCATCCAAATGAGGATTTTGTCTCATTTAGATGGGTTTATCCAATGGGTTTTGGCCTAATCTAGGTCCAACATGGGTTGAGTTTATTTGTACTGACCCATGATGACCCAAGGATGGGTCATGCCAAGTTTGGTTAGGTTAGCACTTGGTTTGATAGGTTTGGCTCAATTTGACCCATATGAGTCAAATTGGGTTTAATTGGGTTATGTTGACCAATTAGTCAAATTGGGTCAATTGGGTTATGTTGAATAATTAGTCAAAATGGGTCAAATTGATGGTTTGAATAAGTTCATTTGATCATTTGTATTGTTTTGGTTCAATTGGTTTAGTTTAATTTGAAGTGGATTTGATTTTGGCTCATAGTGGTTTATATGGGTCAAATGTGCTAAGTTGACCAATTTGGGCAAATTGGCCAAATTGGCTTGGGTTCAAGGTTGGTTTAGGTTCAATTGATCATTTGAGAATGATTGTAGGAGTTGGTTTGAATTAATTTAGATTTGGGAGTGATTTAGTTCAATTTGACCCTTTAGGTAAAATTGGGTTAAATGGGTTGGTTTGGTCAAATTGAATTCAATTGAAGGTTGGATCATATTCAACAATCAATTTATGATTGATTAGAGGCATTTCCTTCAATAAATTAGGTTTAGGATTTGGCCTAATTTTTCCTTTAGGTCAAATTGGGTCAACTTGGGTCAACTTGGGTTAAGAGCCCAAGTTGGCTTGGTTTGGCTCAATTGGTGGTTGAGTCATGTTCAATATTGAATTTATGATTGATGGGAACCATTAATTACAAGCAATTAGATTTAGAATGGGATTTAGTTCATTTTGGTCCATGGGTTAATTGGGTCAACTTGGATCAAGTGATGAAATTGGTTTGGTTTGACCTAGTTGGTTGTAAATGAAAATCAAGGATGTTCAACAATCACCATAGAGGAGATTGGATGAATTGATTTAATCCAATTTGGGTTGGATTGAGGTTTAGATCGAATTGATCCTTTAGGTCACTTTGGGTCAAGGGGACAAAATGGGTTGATTGGGTTGAGTTGGATTGAATTAGGTTGAATTGAGTTTAATTATGGGTTTAGGGTTGATTGATGGCTTTAACGGCAACTGATTTGGGTTTAATCAAATTTTGGTGCATTTAGACCCTTTGGGTTAAATAGGCTAACTTTGATTGATTGATTTGATTGATTGGATTGGCTTGATTATGAGTCTTGGAAGGGATTGACATAAAGTATTGAATGGTTGGAGTGCTTTGGTGAAAAGCAATTGAATTGGTTTAAATTGAATAGGATTGAGTCATAAGATCATGGGATGATTGTAGAATTATACTAGGTTAAGGGTCAAGCTAATTTGGCTTAGAGCTTGGATATGAATCAAAGTCCAATTAAGGTTGATTGGTTGGCTTGGGGTTGCTTTTGGATGAAGTGTACAAGCATGGGTTTTAGTTTAGGCCATAGGATATGTAGTACCTATTTGCTCTAGGTATAACCTAAGCTTGGGGTATACCTTCCTAAGTCCCTAGGCTTGGGTTTAGTGTTCATTTAACCACTAGAAGTGTTTTATGACTAGGGAAATCTAAGTGTCTAGAAGACTCCTAAGTCTAGGATAGGAAGGATGAATCCTCACTCCAAAAGTGAGGTCAGTAATTCTTAAAGCTCTTAATATTGTTTCTTCTAAAAGTTTCTCTAGTCAACATTTTTTATTTATTTAAGTGATTTTAAAGTGTTATTTTATTTCAAATACATATATCAATTTATCTCAAGGTTTTAAGTTTTTAAATCATCATTTGAACTTGTATAAGCATTTCAAAAAGATTAACTTGTTTCACTCTTATAAAACTTAGATTTATCATTCCATATTGTCAAAATATTTTTCAAGGATAAAGTTATTTCAAGTTAATTTCATATCATTACATATTTAAAAAAAACAAATACATTGTGAGTTTTTTTCAAAAAAATTTGTCTTGTTGTTTAGTTGGGACTTAAGTGCAAAATCTTTTTAATATGAAAATTAAATACTTTGTATCTTTTATTCTCTCATACTTTGTTGGGGTTGTACTTACCCATGTAGAAAAGTACAAAGTTGGGTTGTACTTTCCTATATAGAAAAGTACAGTGCCCATGTAGGAAAGTACAATGTTGGGGTTCTACTTGCCTAGTGTAGGAAAGTATGTGTTAAGGTTGTACTTGCCCGATGTAGGAAAGTATGAGAGATTGATTGTAATCTCATTTTGTTTAGTGAATTCCTACTCAGGTGACAAGGCATAGACGTAAGCCTATTTTTAGGTTTGATCGAACCATGTGTAAATTTTTGTGCCTTATCTCCGTACATTTATGCATTTATTTTAATTTATTATTATGCTCTATTTTAATATCATAATTTATAACTAACTTCTCTACAAAATTTTAAAAACTAAGTTTTAATTTGATAATCTTTTAGATACCCAGTTCACCCTCCCCCACTTGGGTGTGATAGACTCTTAACAACTATTGTATTGAATATGTGTAAAAAGCTAAGATAATACCTCATTTTTTTTAAACCACATGTCACGCTCTTTAATCATCACCTTCTTCCATAACACATATGGAGAATTAAATTTGTACCTTATTATATCTCTTATTTTATATATTACTTTCCTTGATAGATTGAACCTAAAAAGGTTAAATTTAACACTAAAAAATTTTAAAATTAAAAATTTTAAAATAAACCTACGTGTAGCCATCTCCTCAATAAAAATGCATGGCATAAATGGCTCAGCCTCGCTGTGCTCATTACGCATCGATGGATCTGTCTATTGAAAATGGTGCAATGACCTATGTTGATCTAAAACAAATAAAATGACATAGTTTCAGAGGCTCTAGAGAATGATAGGTGTGTGTATGTGTCAATCTAGTAATTTGAGGTAGAGAGATCAAAATAGAGGTCATGGTGGTTATAGTAGTGGCAACTTAAACACTGAGCTAGAAAATAGTCTTCCTCTACCTCCTAAAGATATTTGTGATTGATTTACAAGAAATGTTATCACCACCACCTGACACCATCTAAAAGAGAAAATTAGAAATGATTGAATCAACAAGAAAAAAAAAGATAAGGTACTAAACTAAAAGAAAACTGTGCATGAATAATGGTGAGTTCTAGAAAAAGTAACAAAAAATGCAACAATTATAAGAAACATAAATAAAATAATGTGTAAATACACTATATGAAAAAAAAAAAGATGTACATCCTAAGTATTATTAAATTAGATGTAATGCAAATGCTTACATACTTCTAATAAGAAAATACAAAAAAAAATCTTCTACCTTTAACATACACCTTATGTATTTTCCCCTAATGAATCACAAAAAAATTCTTCTACCTGTCCTGATTCTCATCATCCTCATTATGCTCATTTTCAGATTGAATAACTTTCTCATAATCATCATTAGTATCTTATTATTGGTTAAAAATCATAACTTAAAAATTCAAAACCCATCTTCTCATCTTCATGATGAGCAATGTCAATAATATTTTGAACTTTAACTCTTGCTTTAGGTTTGATTTTAATAACCACTGCCCAATCTAATTTTTCTTTTATTTTTCAATGATATATAAGGCAATACACCTAAATGGCTTGATGCGTAAGTGCAAAAGGATCAAACTTAGCATATTTTTTTGCTCACTTTTATTTCAATGATACCATATGACTTATGTGTCCTTGTTCCTCTATTAGGAAAGAATCAAATCAATCATAGATGAATAGATAGACAATTCTCAAATTTAATCTAGGATACTATAATGGCATGATCTCCTATAGAATTTCATAATAAACTATCTCATCATCTAAATGTGTGGTACTTCTGATGCATACACCTGAGTTATAAGTTTTTCTTCTTCCTGAACTAAGAACTAGTATGAAATATGTAGCCATTCACATCTTAAATCAATCATTTATTCACAACTCACGCAAGTCCCCAAGTAAGATCATGAATGCCCTAGTTATTCATTACATTCTTCTTTTTGAACCAATTAAGTAGAACTATATAAGAAGGTGTACCTACTAATTTTAAAGTAAATGTAGTTCCTAATTAGAATTGCTTACATGTAATCTAAACCATGTAGAAAATTCATCTTTAATCTTCTTATTAATAATATTAGCATCATCCAATTGTAAGAGTTCATGAATAACATAAAGTCTATATTAAAATTAACATGATCATATAAATATAATATCAAAGGCACAACCTAAAATTTGGTCTCATTACATCGACAATCTGACTTAAGAAATAACTGAACTTCATCGCAGATGATAAGAATGTTGATTGTCATGGCCCTGATCTCTTCATCATTCAAATATCTTAAAGGGCTTCTACCTAATGCTTTTATAAAATGTTGAAAATTAGAGAGCATATTTTATGAAGCTTCAATACCTTCGACATCATCCTTCTGTGATTGTGGCTCAAAGTAGGAACAAAAAAATGTAGTGTCTAAAGCCAAATAAGTTTCATATATAGTTCCTTCAAGCCATGCTTTATTATTCATACTTCTTTAATTTATTCAAGAATCCGTAGAATTTTGATTAATTAAATGTGACAAAATTATAATTAATTAAATTCAATGGATATGCATATTCCTCTTAAAAGAAGTGCTCTAGCAATACTATACTAGACCTATAACTCTAGCTTTATATATGGTAAATGAATTGGTAGGTTCAATATCCTCTCAAGCTTGCACAATATTAATAGAATATTGATTTCTAGTTCTCCTTAGAGCATCACTATTTAATCAAACTGAACACAATTTCTTGAAGAATAGATTAAGCTCAATCAAATAATTTAATATTTACATAGGTAAAACACTGAATGCAATTAGTAATAAGTTTTACAAAAAATATGACAATTGTGGTTCTTCATTCTAATGATTTTCTCATTTCTCAAATCAGACCATCAACTTAAATTAAGTGCATACCCATATGGTAACTTCAATGATTATATCCACTCACAAACTATTCTTTGTTAATCTAATGCAGATAATACTTACCTTAAAGATTAAGAAAATTTCCACCTATAGTCTCTATTAGCTCTAACTCTCTTTTTCTACAATATTCCTATAAGTCTAATCTGGCCTTCACATTATCTTTACTTTTTTCCTTAACATTCATCATAGTGTTAAATATGTTTTCATAAAAATTTTTCTCTATATGCATCATATTTATATTATACCTAATTAGATTAAACTTTCAGTAAGGTAGATCCTAAAAATACTTCTTTTTATTGAGTTTTGATGTACACCATAACTTGGAAGATGATTGTAACATAGGAGAATCAATTATAGTTGAAATTGAACTAATAATTTATCTTAACTCATTTCCACTTAATCTTGGTGGAGGCTTGGACTTCCCAACTCAATTTTTTGTGAAACCATTGTTTACATCTTAAAAAAGATGTTGATGAAACAAAATGAATGAAAACTGATAAAAATTTACACACCTCGGCTTTAGGGTGCCATAGCATTGCAATTGCATCACCATTGCCACCTTAAGAAAAAAAATCTAGAAACTCAAACTGCCCCCGATGATTGTCCAACAAAACAATGCAGCACTACAATTCTGTGATACCAGTGCCAAGGTGATTCCTCAATTTTTTAAATCAAGAAAGCTATTGTCTCCACCATATTAGAAATAACCACGTAGAGGAAGTTAGGGCGGAATGGTTATATAACGCAAAACTTCCCTCGATAGAAGGAAATTCACTATAAAAAGAGGAGGCCATCCCCTCTCTTTTTTCTTCCTTCTTCCCTCACTCTCACTCTATCCCCTTACTATTTTTGTTCCTGGTCATCCGTGCTCTTAACATCATGCTTCCATCTATTATGAGAGTGATCTTCTCATGCAAGAAATAAGATTAAGACTTACTCATGTCTAGGGCTGCAAACAAATCGAGCGTTCGACAAGCTACTCAAAGCTCGGCTTGATAAGAGATCGTTCATGATTGTTTGATTAATTAATCAAACAAGCTTGAACACTTTTGTAAATATTCGATCGCTAAATGAACAAGCTTGAACAACCCATAGCTCGATTTGATTATGATCATGAACAATATCATTTAATGTTTATGAACAAGCTCGTTAAGAAGGTTGATAAAGCTTGCTTATGATCATGAACATTATATCGTTTAATGTTCATGAACAAACTCGTGAACAAGCTTGTTGAGTAATTTTAGGAAAAAAATTTAACATTTATAAAAAAATGTAAACATTAACTAAATTAAAATATATTTATATTTATATGAATTTAAATTTTAATATTATATAATAAAAATTACTTACTTTTAAATTGTAAATTTTTGTATTAAAATTTTAATATGAATTACAGCTTTGGCCTTTGGGCTGAAGCAGTCAAGCCAAGTTTTGGACTCAGTTCCATAGCTCACGAGTCGCGAATCTGATGACGGCTAGGCTAAGGAGCTCAGTCAGTAATCAACTGTCTGTTTATTGATGGATGGTTAATAGCTAATCAAGTAAGATCTAAGGTCTAACCCTAATACTAAGGACCTTATTCAGTTATTCTAACTATCTCTACCCTGATATTTCCTAATTCCCTTTTCACTCATCCACCCTCATACTTCTTTGGTTTGTCCCCGCAAAGAAAACTTGGATTCTTCATAGAGTTTGACTGTGCTATATAGTGTTGCCAAGGTAAGTGATTTACTATTTTAGGGTTACGTTTCTGAAAGAGTTCGGTGAATGAGAGGAAATGAACTTTGAAATATTTGATTGAGAGAATCAGGGTTGTGTCATTTACTATCATGGATTTTAAGTAATGAGAGAAAAATCTTTCTAGAGAAGTTTGATTGGTTTATTTCAATTATGTCATTGTTTATTGTTATGCCCTATATAAATTTTGAATGTTTTGGCAAATCGTGGAGGCTCAGAGCAATGTTTGTTCAACAATGGAAAGTTTATGTTTGAGTTTATCTCTTTTTTCTAAATTCTAATTCACTTATCTTGAGGTAAAATCTAGTTTATTCTTCTTGCTATCAAGTTCAATTTTTGGTTGTTTGCAAGCATGTAAGCATATTTGGCCGGAAATCATATTATTCAATTATATTTTTGTGATGTTGAAAAAACTAGCTGAATGTAATTTATTATAGGTTTATTTTTTCATATACTCATTATTCTTTCTTGGTAGTTTTTTTGTGGAGAAAAGCATGACATGTTATAAAAGGGGGAGGGAGTGTTGATGCAATTGCCAAATGAGTTTTAAGGTTTAAGTTCTTGTGATTAAGTACTGAAATGCAAATTCTGAATTATTGGCTGCCTTTAATACCTTATGGTTTTCATATAGAAAGAAATTTTAGGAGGTGTGAAGGGCGTGAGTATATAGGGTTGCAAGGAGTTATGTTCATATATTTCCTTTGTGAAAAGTCGAATGGACTCATAAAAAAATTGCATTCATCCAATCATCAATGGTTAATTATCAATCATAATTAATGGGTTCCTAATTCCTATGCATTGGTATCATAATGTATTATCAGTTATTTATACATTGGCTATTTTTCATTTTTGAAATGCAGATTGTAAGATTATTAAACTTGATATTTTTACTTCTTTTGAGGAGGTTGACTATTATAGAGTAATTTCAATTTGCATGCTTATTTCTCATATTACTGAAGGTTAGAGTTTTGGTGGGCCATTGGCTATTTGTTGGAGCTGGTCCGATTGGAGTTTATTGTGCTTCTTATGATGGCTTAAAAATATATTTGGATGCATTTCTTATTTCCTATAAGTTGAATTTTACTATACGTGACTTTTATATTGTTGTATTGATAGTAAAAATGGCCCACATTATGTTGGAGTGTTTGAGAAACGTTTTTGTGATCTTAATTAAATTAAGATTTTTCTTATAGTGATTGCATGCCACTCTGTATAATGGGCAATGATGGTAATCCAACAAGGAAATAATCCTTATTTATGAGTTCTTAGATTCAACTAGGTAGTAATTATTATTATTTTCATGAAAATTTTATTTTTGTGTCACTCTCGGATTAGAAAATACTTTTGAGTATGAAGAGTTTTTATGAATTGTTGATTGTCGTTAATAGTATCTTGGAATGCATTACAATCTTACTAGCTTTACAACTTCTTTTGCTGCCTTTGGATGAAGTCTATGATTGTATTATAGAGATTATTGGATTTTTAAGACTTGCAAGTTACATATTTTTTTTTGAAATCTTAGGTGAGGTATCATTTTGAAATAAAGCCCTATGAAATTAATATTTTCTTTGACTATTATGCCTTTTTCTACGTGCTTATCTTTTATTACTTTTTATATTGAAGGTATATTTTGTAGTCAATCTAAGGAAGATGCCAGTCCCATAGGACTATTGTTAGTCCTATACAAGTGCCTATGAGAGAGTTTAGTGTTGGGTCCTCATCGAGCCCAACAGTAGTTGAGATGCCTATGAGGAACGTAATTGTTCCAATTGATGATAATCAAATAGAGAAAGCTGATCCTTTTGCTAAGAAAGTAAGAAGAAAATATCATATGGAATAAATTTACTTTGATCAAACTCAATGATGGAACTGAGAGGGTATATTATAATCATTATAAGCATAAGATTACAAAGAGTAAAGGTTGTGCTACTATGTAGTATAAGCGACATTTACTTCATTAGTGGTAGGAGGATGGTGAAGCCTGAAGAGCAACTTAATATTTCAATTCAACCACCATGATTGCAAATACCATTTAGTCTGTGAGTGTGTAGTGTTGCTAACTGAGGTACAATCATGCTAGGTTAAGGTAATTAATTTCTCATATGAATGGTACATAAGTTTCCATTTAAATTTGTAGAATATGAGATGTTCAACATTATCATGAAAGCTGCAAGTCCACATTATGAAAAGATATCATAGAGTACAGTGAAAAATGATTATGTAGCAAGCTATGAAATTAGGAAAAAAGATTGAAACACTTATTAGATACCGTTAGTAGAGTTAGTGTCACAATTGATCTATATAAATCTGGTAAAGATATACATTATATGCTCTTGACATGTCATTTTGCAGATGCTGATTGGAATTTGCAAAAAAGAATACTTAATTTTGTTGATGTTCCCTCGCCTCATAGATCAATAAACATACATGATATATTATATAAGTGTTGAAAGGATTGGGGCATTGAGAATAAAGTTGCAACAATAACAATGGATAATGTAGCATACAATACATCATAATTAATATGTTGAAACCAAGTTTAGAGTGCCATAAAAAATTTCCTCTTGGTGGAAGAGTTTTTCATGTTCGTTGTTGTGCACATATCTTGAATTTGTTAGTTCAAGATGAGATTTTTGAAATTAAAAGTACAATTGATTTGGTTAGAGACAGTGTGAAGTATGTGACCGCTTCACAACATCGATTAGTGATGTTCAGCAAGATAGCTCAATAGTTTCATTTGCCAAAGAAGAAATTGATTCTAAATTGTGTCACTAGATAGAATGCTACTTATGCAATGTTATATTCTGCACTAGAGTTTAAGGAGGTATTTCCAAGGTTTCATGATAGAGATCCATGTTACACTTTATGTCCAAGTGAAGAAGATTGGGCAAAATTAGAAGATGTTTGTTCTTTCTTGTTTAATCAAGCCACATAATTGATATCAGGTTTAATTCTAAACTTTGCATATTTTCTAATTACTACTACAATTCATTTGTTTTATATTCAATTAAATCACTTCAATTTTATAATTATGGTAGGTTCCAAATATCCCACCTCCAACTTATTTTTGTTAGAATTATGGGGGATCAAAGAGATGTTGGATGACAATTCTCTTAGTGGGAACCTGTATATTAAGGAAATGGCAATCCGAATGAATGGGAAATTTGATAAGTATTGGGGAAGTTGTAATCTTCCAATATCAATAGGTGTTGTTTTAGACCCCCAAAATAAGATGAAGATGATAAATTTTGCATTCAACTCTATATACTCTAAAGAAATTGCATAGATGCACATTGATGAGGTACGCAAAAATTTATATGAACTTTATAATGAGTATGTAGAGGATTATAGAGCTAACAATGCAGACAAGGTTGTTCTAAAAGGTGAATCAAGTTGTGTTTCGGGAAGTGCTTCTACTTTTAAAGAAAGGTCAGTATATTGAAATAGACAGTATTAGACTTACTTTAGAATAGATTACACTAACCACACTGTTAAATCTGAGCTTGAGATTTATTTGGATGATGGGGTTGTCATAGAGAGTGAGAACTCAAATAATTTTGATTGCTTAGGTTGGTGGAAGGAAAATAATTTGAAATACTGTATTTTATCAAGGATGGGTTTCGATGTGCTTTCTACTCCAATAACAATAGTTGCCTCAGAATCAACTTTTAGTGCTGGTGGTAGAGTCATTGATTAATATCGTGCATCTTTAGGATAGAAATAGTTTAATATTTATTATGCGGGAGTGATTGACATCGAAGTTTTTATGGAATTAAAAGAAAGGCAAAGGTTAGTGGCTTATTTTACTTTACTCTGGATTACAAATCTAACTATTTTGACATTAATATTTATATATATTATGTTGTACAGGGCAAAGAGAAGATGAAAGAAGTTTTTTTACCTTGAAATATTATGGATTCAATGTTTGGAACTTTGAAGATGAAACCTTAATGATTTTGAACTAATTTGGTGTATTATTATCCTTTTCTCATGAACTCTTTATGAAGTCCTAAATGTGATAAGATTATTAATTATTTTTTCATATCATTGAAATTTTTTTCTATTGAAAGAGTATTAATCGAGTATTGGCAATGAAGACAATGAAGGCAATGATTATTTTAATGATTGATATACACTATATTTATAGTTTTCCTTTTCTTTAAGTATTACTGGTAGCCTTTATGTTGAGGTCCTATTAAAATGTATTTGTGATGATACTTAATTTATAGAATTTGGATCTTCAATGTAATGTTTGTTGCCTTTCTTTTAGAGTTAATGGTAGCTATTATGTGATGATTAATTTGTAGTTTCCCTTCTCTATAAGTATTGTTGGTAGCCATTGAGTTGAAGTCCTATTCCTATGCGTTTGTGATGGTAAGTAATTTATACAATTTGGATCTTCAATGTAATGTTTGTTTCCCTTACTTTCAAAGTTGATGGAAGCTACTATGTGATGGTTAATTTTAATCTGAGCTTGAGCCAATATTGACATCTTTTGTGGCATATATTACATATAGTTCTTATTTGTTAATCTTTATTCGTTATTTTTAGTTTAGGGTTTATTGCATAATAATGATGTCTCGTTCACCGCTTTATGCTATATATAGTGTTTAATATGTTGTTACTATTGTTTGTTTTTTCATCAAATTTACAACATATTTGAGAATAGTTGATTCAAATGAGATTGAAGAACTTTGTTTTTTATTATGCATACCTTCTCAACCACAATAGTATATGTGATGATTTACTCATAGGTAATGTTGTAATTTCTTACATAAATTCATTTATTATACATGGACCACTTGTCATCATAATGTGAATCTCCAAGTTTTCATTCTCTTTACTACCAAACATAAACCTCAAGGCTCAAGTCCTCCCTTGATCAGAAAAGATTAAAAGGTAATGTTTTAGCTTTGACCATGAAAGGTACTATTTCAGGTACTATTTCAGATTCTGCATATTAATTTTTACAAATTTCTATTGTTCATGAATGATAGATGCTTATTTATGCACATTTATATAATTCTTTCAAGCTTGAAATATAATTGGTAGAGTATTGGCAATGAAAGTAATGATGATATTCCTGATCCTGGATGGATTATTGATTATTCTAATGATTGATATGCACTATATTTATATTTGCCCTTCTCTATAAGTATTGCTGGTAGCCATTATATTGAAGTCCTATTAAAATGCATTTGTGATGATACTTAATTTATAGAATTTGGATCTTCAATGTAATGTTTGTTGCCCTTTCTTTTAGAGCTGATGGTAGCTACTATGTGATGAATAATTTTAATATGAGCTTGAGCCAATATTAGCATTTTTTTGGCTGCTTGTGTGGGCTGGTATGTTGATTTTCTTTTTCTAGGTTGATTGATTTTTGGGTGGCTCCTTGCTTTTGCTCTTGGTGGATGGTACTGCCATTGATCCCATGTCATAAGATTTATGCGGTTCTGCCATTGATCTAATGACATGGGAGTTCTCCCTACTAGTTTTTCTATTTTTCATTTGGTGGGCTTGTTAAGTTGGCTTTCTATCTATTGGGTCCTTGTTAGATGCTTCCTAGGGGCTAGCTATTTTTTCTGCCTTTGTTTCTCTATAGTTTTTTTAGGTGGTAACTAGTTAGCCTTGCTGTAAGCTGATTGGTTTGGGATCTTGGTGGTTGTTCCTACTGTTGCTCACATTTCATGGCTTCATGGGTGTTCATTGTTCAATGCTCCCCTTGTTGGTTTTTCTGTTTTCCAATTTTGGTGGCCTGGTGGGCTTATTGCAAATGACTGTTCCTAATGGCTGGCCCGTGTCTTCTACCTTTATTTCATTATCATTTTTTTAAGGTGGTTAGCCTTGGTCTAAGCTGATTGATTTGAGATCTTAATTGTTGTTCTTATTGTTGCTCACATTTCATGGCCTCATGGGTGTTCACTATCATTATTCTCCCTATTGATTTTTCTATTTTTCAATTTTGATGGGCTTGTTAAGTTGGTTGTTCCTAGTTGCTGGTTTGTGTTTTCTACCTTTGTTTCTTTCTAGTTATTTTATGGGGGTTGTCCCTGCTACAGGCAGATTGATTAGGGATCTTGGTGGTTGTTCCTGCTATTTCTCATGTTTTATCAGTGTTCATTGTTCTCCTTATTGGTTTTTCTATTTTTCAGTTATTTTGGGCTACTAGGCTTATTGGGTTAAGTTGGCGTTCCTAGTGGTGTGTGTTATGCTCTTTGTTTCTTTAGTATTCTAAGGGCGTTGGCCTTGCTGTGCTGATTGGTTTGGGATCTTGGTTGTTCTATTGGTTTATTTTAGAAGATCAAGTGGGATTGATCAAGAGGGGAGTTATTATCAAAGCAAAAGGAAGATAAGTAGGGGATGCTTATGATACTTGGAAGCCTAGTTAACATCCCAAACTATCTTATGATTGGGCTTTATATTTTTAAATTGATGGAATTTATTTGTTTGAGTTGAATTTTTATTAGAAATCTAGAGCTCTAAGAAATGCCTAAGAGGTGAGAATTTGTGCTCATAGCCTACAAAGGGAAGTATCAACCTCTGAATCCGAATATAGGGAGCTTTGAAGGGCAAAAGAATGACCTAAATCTAAGGCAAAATGGGTATTTAGTTTTTCTCCACAACAGAGGATAAACCACCCGATTGTTGGACTTACAACTGCCTAGGGTTGACCACCAACTAACTCCTATGATTTTAAATACATGTAGGTAAGTCATATGCTTTTGCAAGATAACTAGGTTGTTGTTTATTTAAAAAGAGACTAAGTCTTTAAACACACTCTGTAAGAGACTAGATCATCTAGGGCATGATTAATGACTTAAATTTAATGCAAATTCTTTTTTATATATATATATATATATATATATATATATATATATATATATATATATATATATATATATATATATATATATATATATATATATATATATATATATATATATATATATATTGACACAATCAATTTGACACAGGCTTTAGGATTCATATGTCTAATGCATGAGAAATTAGATTATGGGCCAAAATAAGCAAGAAAGGAAGTATATTTCTACTATGGCTCTCAAAGGTCAAGCTAAATTCTCTAGTAAAAGTGGAATCCTCTATAATAAGAGTGAAACAAGATACTTTTTATGCATGATGTGAAAACATACAACATCTAAGTAAGGGGTTACTAAATCGTTTATCTTATTTTATAACCTAGGCTTTAGGTGAGGTTACGAGTTATTTATTTTTAGTTTGAATTGATTAGTTGGATAGAAAATTTATTTTCTAAGAGCCTAATCATCATCTAGGCCATACATCAAAGCAAGAAAGAAATTAGGAAAACATGCCATCTTAATGCACAAGAAAAATAAACATCAAATAATTTATAAAGCTAACACAAAAGAATAAGAGGCCTTTTGTGGTTGGGCTCCACCATACAAAAAAAAAAAAATTGGATAGTCAAGCTCTACCCTTATACAACCCAGATTATAAATAAATTAATTACAATAAAAAAGGAATTCATGTTAGGGGGGGGGTCTTCATTCTTCATTTCTTCATTCTTCATTCTTCATTCTTCTTCTTCTTTCTTCTTTGGTTGGTTGGAAGGTGGTTGCTCCAAAGAGATTCATATGGTACATAAGACATAGTCTTATAATCAATGTTCATCCTAATCCCCCATAACAATCATTCCAAATCCTGATTTGCAAAATTACATGAAAATGGAAAAAAAAGTAAATCTAACTAAAAAATGCATATGAGATATTAGCTAAACAAACCACACAATCCCAAGCATGTATATGAATAAATTGGACTTAGCACCCCGCACATGGGTAACTAAGTCCACCCGGCCTATTTTGGATTATTCTTAGGGGTATAAGCAATCAACACAGTAAAAGAATTTATATTTTTATTACCTTAAGTACAATCCTCTATAGAAGACAATGATTAGACTAAGGTCACCCTACTATTCTACGCACATACACCCTAACATCTAGACTAAAACATCATATCACAAAACAAAAGTAAACATCAAACCATGCACCGCCCTAACATAAGACTAGAAATGGTGACTTAGCCTAATGTGTGTGCCATTTAAGGCTTGTTTGGTATTTCTTAGCTAGGCTTTAAAGTTAGAGTTTTCTAAGTATGAAGGATTCAACTTAAAGGGTGGTTTCATTTAAGTGATTTAGCTAATTTGGTTAAGTTTTATTTCATGATTTGATTTAGTTTAAATGAATCTATCCTTAATTACTAAGTGTTGTAAAGAATGAAAAAGAGAAGAGAACTTCTCTTTCCTCCCTACCTTAAGTAATTTCTAAGGAAGATTCATTAGTGATTTTTGTTCAATGAATATTTTATTATGTATTTTAATTAATCCTAAGTTTAGATGGATCCTAAACTAACCTATTCAACAAGAAAGGTATTTTAAGATTAATTAAAATGAATTACTATCATAAAATATACAACACTTTATTTCTTTCCAACATGTGTAACATGCATATGGATTAACCTTAAGCAAATTTATATATGCAAATGGAAATATTTAACACACATTTATGATGAATGATAAGAGATATTGCTTAAGGAAATTTTGAGTGTTTCATGTATGTATTAAATAGAAAAGAGAGATTCTTTTATCCATTATTCAAATGCACATTTACATGTATGAAAGATATAAGTGAGTATAATGCCATTATTTTCTACACCAGAGGTGTAAGGTACAAGACCTACTTGCGGCTAATTAAAACCTTGCAACCCCGGGATGTCCAACTAATATATCACTTTTCTTAAATACATGTGCATGTACAAAAAGAAATTAATAGAAAAAGAATCATGCAAAAGATTTGTATTATTTGTTTAATTTTGGTTATGCAATTTACATGTGTAAATATGAAGATCCTTCTTAAATGAAACATAAGAATGAATAGGAATGGATTTATGCAAGTGTTGTGTTCTTTTCAAATGAACTATAGACTTTGTAAATCCTATTCAAAACTATGTTAAAAGAGAAGGGAAGGAAAGTCACATAATGAACATCTTATATTATACTCACATGCAAGCTTATAAGTAATTATAGGTAGCATACCCTTCATTTGTAATGTTTGATTTATAGGTTTTGAAAAATAATTTTGATTTAATAGTGATAATAGCCATTCATATTCTTACTTTAGCCAAAACATGCAATTTGACATAAAGGAAACATTTCATTTTAATTTGATTTGTTTAAAAGACATGAATGCATGAATTTCATATGACATACACATTTAGTATGCTAAGAAAGGAATAAAGTGATGTAAGCATGTAATTCCATTCACCTTAATTAATTCCTAAAGGAAATCCTATGGAATAAGATTATTTAAAGTGAATCAAAGTTAGTTTAAAGAGATTTTTATTTTGTTTTTGTTCATATTTTAATTTAGGAAATGTGAAAATAGTTTGTTGGTCCTAACCCATTCCCCCCATGTGTGAGTTGATTTAGTTTATTTTTTTTTGAACCATTAGATTGATTTTATATCTTGTTTAGGTTAAGGTGTATATTAAGTCCATTAACTACCCCTTACCTACACCACTTTAGCATATTTAACCAAATAGTTATGAGCTAATGTATGGCATAAAATCACAAAGAATTTAATATCATGAAAGAAAGCATTAATGGCTCACAATTAATGATTAATTAAGCTAAAGGGTTTAATTTAAGTACTTTCATAACCCTTCCCACACTTATGGGTTAGATATGATTTCCTTATGCTACTTAGGTTATTAAACACCTAAGTATCTACCCAAGAAGGAATTGATTAAATTCAAATTAATTTGATTTTAAAATTTTGATTAATTAAGCCATTTAATAAAGTGACTAAACTATTTAATTAATTTGCACCTTAATTAGATTTTTATCCAAATGAAATAAACTTAGAGGAAAAGATTTGGGAAAGAACTCTAATCTCATTTCCATTCTGTCTAAGGTAACAAACTTAATTAATAAATTTATAACTATTTAATAGGTTAATTAATCATTTAATTAATTGAGAGATTAATTAGGAGTGAATCAAGTAATTACCCTAATTAAGATAACACTAAATTCCAAGAAAATCTTGGGAGGTAGGGGCATCCCATTAATCAACCCTAGAAAGTTGAAATTAATTTATGAAGTAATTAGGGAGTAATTAACATAATTAAATTTCCAATAAAACCCAAATTATAGAACAATTTAATGATCAAATTTAATTAAACTTAATTTTAGATTATTCCACTTTGAATTATCTTCAAAATGCATTTGAGTTTGTATTTTTTAATTTTTCTACAATTAGTTGTGTATTTTTAAAATTTGTGTGATTAGTGATAATTAAATAATCCCTAATTATATAACTAATCCTGTCGGTGCTATGTGGGCCGCTATCACGGTGCACGCTTTCCACGTGGTGCGACGGGATTCATCACTTACGTTGTCACATCCTATGCCGTGTCAGCCAACGACACTACGCAGTTTCTACCTGGACCATTCAATCAAAGATCGGATGATCAGGATTAAACTCACGATTCCAATAGGATAAATCAGATGATCTAATGTGGATTAATCAAGAGTGTCCATCTAAAACATGTGGGATGGATAGTTCTTGATTTGTCCCTATGCTCTCCTCCCCCATGGCTTGACCTGAGCTCGATTGAGCTCGGATTAAGCTAAGATTGAACCCACACCATCAACATACAGGGAGATGAATATCTAATGGTGGAAATCACTTGGGATTACAATTCCCTTCAAAAAGGACCAAAGAAAATTCAATGCAAGCTCGATTTTAAATAGTACCTCATTGGAGGCTATCACCGGTGCTCCCAACCATCGAGGTAGCTTGGTCTAGTGGAGACGAAGCCCTATTGAAGGTTTGAGGGCTTGAGGTGAAGTGGATCTTTCTATTGACCATAGTGGGATTCAATGGGTCATGGCTTTGATCTAGCTCCTCCTTCCTGTGCCTTGGAAGCTTGGATGAAGCTTTGGGTGAGCTCAATTGGGTCCTCTGAAGGAAGCGCCAGAGGAATTGAGCTTTGGTATTGAATTGAGTGAGTTGGAAAAATTCCTTAGCCTCTCCTATTTTTGCCTTAAGAAAATCAAGAAATGGAGAATGGGAAGAGCTTAGGAATTGCAAGAGAGAGCTTGGGGAGCTTACCTTGGGTCTCTCTGGCTTGATCAAATGAAAGTGACTTAGATTGAATTGGAATGAGGGGGAGTTTATATCCCCCACCCAACAAGGATCGGATGGCCAAGCTTCGCTTTGCCATTTTGATCAAACTGATCTCATGAGTAGGGTTGTTTAGGCCATTTTTAGTGGCATGTGATTCAGTTTTGGCAGAGGAAGGAAGTGGAGAAGTTTTCATGTGCTCATTTGAGTGGAGGACTGATCCCATGTGGAGAATTTTTTATTGGGTGGTCAATTTTGGCCTTGGGTTGGGTTTGGCTAACCCAAATCCATTGGGTGATGTGCACCACCTCCATTAGTGTCCATTTGGTCCACTAAGAGGGTGCCAAGTGGCAATGAAAAGGATATGAACGAATTCCAAGTGGAATTGGCCATAGGTTACCCATTGACCTAGAGGTAAAATGGTCATTTGGCTTTGAGTTTAATTTAGGCTTATTTAGAATAGTTTGAAATTGGGTTGGTCCAAATTTCAAGAAATTTGGAGTTGATTTGAAGTCATTTGGTTCATGTTGACCCATTTAGGTCAAAATGGGTCAACTTGGGTCATGTTGACCAATTGGTCAAATTGGGTAAAACCAAGGGTTGGGTCAAGTTCATATGACCATTTGAAATGTTTTGGTATTATTGGTTTGGTTCAATTTGGTTTATATTTAGTTTTGGTTCATTTAACATTATTTAGGTCAATTGGGTCAAGTTGAACAATTTGACCCAATTGGGTTAGGTCATGGATTGGTTTAGGTTTGGCTGGTCATTTGAAATGTGTTACAAGCTTTGGTTTCAATCAATTTTGGTTTGGCTTGATTTTAGCTTAATTTGACCTTTTAGGTCAAGTTGAGTTCATGGTCAATTGGGCTAGGTTGGGTCTAGTTGGCCAATTGAGGCTTTGGTCAAGTTCAATAAGTGATTTAGAATGAATTTGACCCATTCATTGCAATCAATTTGACTTAGATCAAGATTTGACACATTTTGACTTTTTAGATCAAATTAGGTCAACTTGGGTCAAGTGCTCAATTGGGCTAGGTTAGGCTTAAATGATGACTTGGTTAAGTTCAAACATTGATCATGAATTTTTTTGATCAATGGTTTCAATCAATTTGGCCTATGGTGGATTTTGGCTAGTTTAGGTTTTATTTTGGCTAAGTGTTGACTTGGTCAACCCTTAAGTTTGAACTGGTTTGACCCAATTTGAGTGATTGAACATCTTATGATGATTGTTGCTCACAATGTGAGGCTTAGGTAGTCTTAGTTCAATCCAATTTGGGTAGAATTTGGCTCAAAAGGTACTAGGTCACTTTCAAGTGAGCCTAAGTGGATCAATTGACTTGATCAATGCTTGATCCAAGTTTGGTTGAACTCACATATGGACTATGATTGAAATATAAATCCATTTGCAAGTGATTTGAAGTTAAATGGGTTTTGATTCATTTGATAATTTTAAGTTCAAAGGGTGAACATGAGTTTGATTTGGGTTTGATTTTTGAATTTAGTTTTGGTTTGGTGAATGAAGTTTGTGTTTATATTTGGATTCATGATCGAAGGATTGATTGAATCATGAAGAAAAATCAAGAGTTTGAATTTATTTGTGGTTTATTTGGCTAAGTTCAAGAATTTGGCTTGAAAGGCTTAGGTTGAATTTTGGATTGAATTTGGATTTGAGTTTTGAATTGATTTTGGGTATTTGAATTTATATTTCAGTTATATTTGTGAATATAAATGAGAATATAAATGAGTTATGAAAAAATCTCTTGAATTTGAATTGATTTGAATTTGATTTGTGCTAAGTACATAAGATGGAATCAAAGTGACTTAGGAAGGATTTTTAAGATTTGGAATTCAATCATTTGAAATTGATTCATGATTTGAGAAAATCCATTGGAATTGATTTAAGTTTATATTTGAAATTGATTTGAATTTGAAGTTGAATTGAATTTGAGAAATCAAGTAAGTTGGAATTGATTTTAGTTTGAAGTTGATTTGAATTTGAGAAAATTAATCAAGTTGGAATTGATTTGAGTTTGAAGTTGATTTGGATTTGAGAAAATCAATTAAGTTGGAACTGATTTGAGATTTGATTTGGAATTGGAGTTGAAGTTGATTTAAGTTTGAAGTTGATTTGGATTTGAGAAAATCAATTAAGTTGGAATTGATTTGTGTTTGAAGTTGGTTTGGATTTGGAGTTTGACTTGAAAGAAGGAAGTAGGGATTTGGTTCAAGCTATAGGGTAGACAAGTTTTTCTAATACCCCTAAGGCATGATCTATTCCTATGCCTAACTCATCTAAGTCTCTAGGGTTAGGCTAAGTGTTCACCTAATCACTAGAAGTGTCTTAAGACTAAGGAAACTCTTAGTGTCTAAGAGAAGTCCTATGTATAAGATGGAGAGGTTGAGAGCTCATCCTAAAAATGAGGTCAATAGTGGCGTCGACATCCTAGCGTTGAGGCACTATATTTTTATAGTTAAAACAATAATATTAGAACATTCATGGCATAATCCAAATCATACACCACAATGCCATGGTGCTATAAACATACCGTCGAGGCATTGAGCTCTCCAATTTATAAATCAATTGTTTCAGCTTAACAGCGTCGAGGCTCCAATCTCAGCTCTGCCCTATTGTTGAGAAAAAAAATTTCATTTTAGAAAATTTAAAATCCTGATGCATTACATAGTAATAAATACAAGGGAATAGTAATAAAGAAGACATATCTTTATTAAATAAAAAAATTCATTACAAAAGAAGTTATTATAATTAATAAGGAAAATATATAAAATAAAAGAATAAATAAAGAAGAAAGAATGTGGAAAACTAATAGTCATAATCATCACCCTCCTCCTCTATATTAGGCTTTAATGTGGTAGCTACATAATGGAGATATTAAGGTGCTGTAGGAAAAGAAGCCTGACCTAGATCCCCAAAATCACAATTTTTAAATATATGACCAGTGTCGTATTGAATTGGGTCATATAAGAAATATATTTTTGATGTTGATCCATATGACAATCAAATTTCTTTTCTAAAGCCTGTTGCCTACGATTACTCTCACTAAACTCTTTTCTTAAATCCAAGACTTTCTTGTTTAAGGATTAAGAAGATTAGGGTTGAGGCCATGGGGCATATGAGCTCTCCCCCACTTCAAACCTCAAGTCAAACCCCTCAATAAGCATTTTTTTTGTTAGAGGAGCTTTATGAATAAGAACTTTGTCATCGAGCTCCCCTAATGCACCAGCTGCAGTGCACAAACCATATATAAGAGAGGAATGACCATACCCTACTATAGTACTACCCCTAAGCATAATACAAATAAAAATATAATAATTTTGCAAATATCAATTATAAAGCCCTTTTGAATTGAAAATTTTAAAATAGCCTTATCCTTGGTTACTTTACTAATATTACCAGTGAGCATCAACTTATCAAAAATGAAATAATGACAAGCTTTTGATTTTGTGATTAGGCCAATGGTAAGGAAGTTAATAATTCCTTCCTCCCATCATTTTCACTAGACATTGGCATTTCTATGAGTGAGAAAACCAAGAATTTTATCAAAATTTAGGTGTTCATTATAATAGAAAAGATATTGACCATAAGCCACATTTGGAAATTTGTAATATGTATTTATGGCAGTGATATCGAAACTTATCAGTTTCCCCCAAAAGATAACTTTATTCTCCTAGTGCTCTTTGCATTGGCAAAGAGCTCTAACACTACGGAGACAACACAATAGGTATTTTTATAGGCCAGCTTAGCCTAGCTGCATTCATTGATCAAACCTTCTACTCTCCCAACTGTATTATAGAAGCTCCTTTACAAGATGAGATACTTGTGAATGAGGGCATAGTAATACCTCTCTTCAGCCTATATTCTAATGAATATGCTAGATTTGCTTGAAGTCATCCTCCTCTTGTTAACGAGCTTCTTGAGTGGCATGATCACTTTCTTAGAAGAAGATAAAGTTGAGAAAATGAAAGAGATAAAACTATAAAGAGTATAAAGTGCATAATGAAAAAAATGAGTAGCCCAAGGGATTTATTTATAAACCCGACCTAGTGTTGCAGTGCTACAATGTTAGCACTCATCTTGGGTTTTGAAATAGTAATATAGTGTTGCAACGCTCACATGCAATGTCGCGGTGCTAGTCATCTAGCCTTGTCACTTACTATATAGGTCAAAAAGAGCATTCATTACCATTAATTTTGTAACCAAAAGTATTTTAAGTATTGAAGTAGCGCTACATCCATTAACAGCTTTTCTAAACCACCCTTTAACTAGCACTACAGTGCCATATGATCAGCGCCTAAGCATTAGTCAATTGGTCAACACAAATATCTACCCTAGAATACTATAGTACTAAGCACCCAATGCCATGATGGCAATTTGAAAACACCACAGTGCTATGTTCTGAACGCGGAGGTGTTACCCCAATAAACATATTTTTTTAATATTATGACATTTAATAAAAATAGAGCTAAATTACTTGCATGGCCCCCCAGCATAATAATAATTACCTACGTTCCATGTCTCGGGATGCTTCATGGGTTAATATAAAATAAATTTGAATCACATGCATACGTATAAAATTAAAGATAATCTTCAAATTTCAATAGAAAAGTACACAAACACCCGTATGTGCCCTTATATGTGTATACAAATTTAAATTAAAATATCTAAGGATGCTACATGAGTTAATATCATAGTTGGGTCTTATGATTGGGTCCTAGTCAATAGAACATATTCATTCCTTGATGATGGCCATGTTGAATATAAAATTCATTCGCAAGAGATATGTTCAAAATGGATGAAATTCACCATTCAAAATAACTTAAAACAAACAATCATGCACCCATCCATCATTATTTATCAAGGATAATATGATAAGAAAACCTCTGCTCACAAATAACTAATGTAAAATTAAATTTAGCTATATTCATACTCAAATAATCTATGCTTGTAAGGACATGATCAATGTCCTCTATCTATATGATTTTGTCATCAAATAACTTCACATGAACTACAGATATGGCATGAACCCTCTGGATGGCTTGTCTTCCATATAGCTCCACTATATTCAAGTCACGGTAGTAGCCTATGTGCTCTGTAAATGGCTTTGCTCCTTGAGCAATGAATTATAAAATATATTTAATCGGTAAAAATCCTTCTATTAGCTAAGGTTGACTTAAATTTATCATCTAAGACAACTATCATTCCAAGTTTATAAGAACACCTTGGATGGAATTACCCATGGCTGGTGATAAGGATTCTTTAGTCAAGGACTACCTCCTCTGACTAAGTAAACTAGGGAACACGATAGCCCAAGATGACGGAACTATGAGATCTTGATTAGTCATGTCACTACCCCAATATACACTTTAAGTTATTTATGCCATAGTACGCACTGCAAGACACCTATTAATATCATATAAGATATGTTTATTTTCCAAACTTAATCAAGAGTGCTCTCTTACTATGATAAGAGGGATAATTAACTATGAAGGCTTGCATTCATAGGAAGGAGAACCCAGATCTAAATAAACCTTACGTAATGTTAGGGAAAATCTATTTGAATATATATCAATTTGCCTCATGAAAAATATACTCTTACCCATCTTAATAAAGATGGTGTAGAGCATCCTCAAAGATTTTTTTTGAGTGATCAAGCATCTTTATTTATTCTAAATGGATGATGAACATACGATACAATTAAACCAATAATTTTCCTGCCATTTTTAAGAGTAAACACTTTTATTAAATTTGTGCAGTATGAATATGTTAACTTTCCATCAGTGATCCATCCCAACAATAATATTTCATACATAGTAAAGTCTTTGATAGTCAGTATAAGCACTACCAACATATGAAAGTTTTACTTTATAGTGATATCATGTCTGAGCACACTACTATCCCTTAAAACTTTTAGTTCATCAATCAATGGTTGCAAGAATACATTAATTTTTTTCTTTTAAGTTTATGTGGTCCAAGTATAATTAGAGTAAGGAACATAAAAAATATAGTCATGTACATCTTTGGAGGTAAACTATAAGGTATAACTATCACTAGCCAATATGAATAAGGTGACACAAACTGACTATATAGTGTAAATCCATTAGTACATTGACCAAGTCTGACATTGCATGGCTCAGCTGTAAAATTAGAGTCAGTATAGTTGATGTTTTCACACTTCTTTATGAGATGGATGACAAAAAATAATCAATTCAATCGTTGTTTCAAGGTGTCATCTCATATGCTTAGCTGAACGCATGGATACGTATAGTCTCTAAAGATATGGAGTAAATAACAAGTAGAGCAATCTCTTGTTTGGAACATATTTCTATTTGCATTTTTTTTACTATGTGGCTTAATTCTAAGTACTCCAAAATATTTACATTCAACATCTATTTTAGTATCATTGTATTACAACATACAATCATTGACATAATAGTCATTTTTTTAAGTTCAGACCCAACTTTGACTCTAATTTCGTAATTATATATAGGTCCTACAAAATTAAGTTTTCTTATGGATTTTCTTTTAAAAAGGCAAATTGATTAAAAATTTCATGCAGTGTATTATATTCAATTTTGATGCTTAGCATTTTTGCTAACAAAAATAATTTAATGGGTTATGTACAACCTTCCTATGGTGGTCTCTATGCCACATTTAACAACTTTTTTTAAGCTTCATTGTTAGATAGTTTCTCATAAATAACTCCCATAAACTCAGATCTTATAGCATCGAAGACAATTTCTTCTCAATTTCATCCAAATCATATTTAGCTAAAATCCATGCATAACTCATTGAGGCTCATATGTTAGCATCAATATGTGGCTCAAACTCACCATATGAAGTTGAAAATCAATAATTTAGTTGGAAATCCTATGATATAAGTCTAATATAACTTCATATAGCATTAATTAAGAAGGCATAATTCTTGTATCTCACACATGGGCATTGAAAATTTTCTTCTAAAAGATAAATAAGAAGTTGAGATGCCATATGCACTAAGTACTCAACACTATTCAAGAATTCATTAGTTAATTTTTTTTTTTCCGGATGCAATCTATTGGACATCCATTATTACTCACTATGAATATCCATATGTTGTATTAATTAAGAAGTGTGAGGACTAAAATCATATTCTAAATAAATTATAGAATTAACATTGACTATATAATCAACAAGTGTAATTTAGCTTCTAATTTGGGTTGCATTGAAAGTCAATGAAAACGTACATGCCCCTAAACACTAAATAAGAAAGATATTTTAGGAACATTATGATGATCAGTATAATCATAATTTTATAAAATTCTTATTTTAATATTTACATGTTTTCTATAAAGTTTATTGTATTACCCTATAATCACCTAATTAAAAATTTTATTATATGATATCTTATACAAATTGTAAAATATATTTATATATTTATCAAAAAATTATGGAACACATATTAAGAAATTTAACACCTTAAATTAATTATGAAATGAACAACCCAAAATTCTAAATTTAATTTTTTAAAAATAAACATTAATATACTAAACTTAGATCTGACTCAAAATAAGCAAATTGTCTCAATATACATGAGTCTCAAATACATTTGAACAAAATCTAAGTTATAAACTACAAAAATTTTAAAAAGCCTCAAATCCACATTTCTTAAGATTGAATAGATAAAATCACAAATAAACGGATATCCAAAGAAGAGGAAGAGGTTTACTTTTGATTCAATAAAGAAATTAGACAAAAAATGTGGGATTATGGGGAGATTCATAGTGCCCTAGCTCAATTTCATTGCTACCCAAGATAGAAAGTTGAAGCTCTCAAAAAGAAAAGATGGAATGGGGGTTAGGTGTTAGTTCGCCTACCACTAATAAAATAGATTTTCAATGAACATTCGATCAAAAAATTTTTTGTCAAAGTTTTCACTAAAATTCTAGCTAGTTTTAAGTGATTTTTGCATCATCAATCTTTTAGTGGGAATTTTAGCTAGAAAAATTTCTTACATGAAATCCGTCAGTACTTCCATTTGTAATTTTCCACACTTTCAGCCACCCACGAGTAATAGTTATTTTTCTTCAGTGTTATCAAAGGATAAGGAATTAACCTAAGACTCTAATAAGATAGCTTTTATGGGTTTTAATTTTACTTAATTAATGATGTTTTATTTTCGTCACCAATTTGAAGTGCCCTAGTCTGGTTCCATCACTCATCACTTTATTAAGGGGCCTAATTATGGTGATTAATACATCAAATATACTTGGCATTTTTCATATGATATCTTTTATTTATTTAGTAATTTGTACTTTTAAACTATAATTTTCATTATTTAATAATTTTTAAATTAGTAATTCAGTTATTATCCATGTTAGCCCTAATAATCCATGAAAAATATATTCAAAAATTTTAAGAAAAATGATATAGATAATTAACAACATGCAAAACATATCTTAAAGATTTTAAAGCATTTAGAGTAAGATTTTAGAATTAATTTCATTAATTAAAATTATATCAATGTTCCAATTACTCTCAATATGCCTAACTCTAATTGTGACTTTTGATTTTTATTAAAGTCCTCTCTATTAGTTGAGCAAAAAGATGAGTTATTTATAACTTTTGAAGTTTTTTTTAAATTTATTATGAGTTTTTTAAGTTCTAAGTGATTTAAATAATTACTTAATGATTAATTAACCCAAATATTGATAATTTTGTGACTTAATTAAAATTAGAGAATATTGATATTTTTTTGCTATGTTGAATAATTATGTTTGACATAAAAATATTTTTTTAATAATTATAATTTTATAATTAATTATTTAGCTAATATGATCATTAAAGCTTCAAAATTTGATAACTTATGATCCACACACCCAAATCACATGAATTTTTTAGAGGACACATAATACCACTAAGGACACTCTCTGAAAATTCTATGTCATTTGAATGAGTATTGTAAGATTAATTTCAAAATTAGGATTTCAATAAAATCTTAATTATTTCTAAAATACTTAATAAAAATTAAGGTTTTTATTTTACCTAGAATCTATTCATTTCACTAAATTCAAAGAGTAGTCATTTGTGTTTTTAGATTTCCCTTGTTTGATTATAATATTTTGAAGTTCTAACTTAATTAATTTAAATTTAAACCCTATTTAACTTTTCACCCGCTTGGTGGTTGACTCAATGCATGCTTTACATGTGTTGTGCTGAGACTAGCTAGATCCATGACTTATATGGTAGTTATGTGGACGGTGGCAGGTGTAGTTTTGTTCTGAGCCATTAGATCAAAGATCAACTGACTAAGATCTAATCCCATGGTTCTTAAGGGATTAAATCAGATCTAACATGCAATGAGATCACAATCATCCATTCTAATCAAATTAAATGGATGACATGTGATTCATCTTTGTCCATTGGTGAGAGATGGAGATCGTCCATCAATCTTCCCCTAATCTAAGCTATCTAAGCCTAATTTTTTTATTCTAACACATTCAAAAGGGTATATAAAATAAAAGCAAAGATTTTCTATGGTTAGATCTTTATGAATCACAAATTTGGTTCACAAGTCATGAGAATTCTATAGGATTGCTAAAGTTTTCAAAGGCTATCTTATTAGAGCTTATGTCTAGTGATTTTTTCACTAGAGGTAGCTTTGTCTTAAAGAGATAAAGTCCCAGTATGGAGATCCTAGCTTGCCTTGCCATCAATTGCTCTCAAGGCCACCATGCCATCATGGGTTGCTGGAGTTCAATCATTCTCAACCTTCCTAAGTTCAAATTGAGAAGATCTTGGTTCAATTGATTTTTCCTGAGGTTAGAAACATTTAGGTGAGTTAATTATGATAATGGACTGTCGAGGATAGAAGTGGGGATTTGGGAAATTTGGTCAAAGGTCTTGGCAATGGTGATTTTTGTTGGAATGAGGTTAAGGATTTGAAGATGTTTGGGGACTCTTGCTAGAGGCCTAGTGGTTCTTCTTAATGTCAAAGGTCAAAGCTTTTGTAAGTGTATAGATTTCTCTAAGTGAACTAATGTTGTGAATGGGTTAGACATTGACCATTATTGTATTAGTCTCTTTAGCCCAAAATGGGTTGATACTGATCACATGGAGTTTTTCTATAGGTTGGTGAAGTTTAGAGTAGAGATTTTAAAGGAAAAAAATCATGGAGAGTGAACCAGTATCAGCTGATTCTATATATGATTCAAGTGCCTTTTTATCTCTTTGTGGATTTATCTTATTTGGGTCAATGGATGGACAAATTAGCTTTGGGCAAGCTTAGTCAACTAATTTGAGCTCAATGAGTGTTTAAATGACTGCCCATGACAAAGGGAGGGGTTGCATTTTAATTTAAAATTTTATTTTTATTTGTGTACTTGGTTTGCTTAGGTTTAACTCAAACTGGGTTCACCTTAGTTTAAGCCCACTTGGGCTAACCCTTAAGGACCTAAGGAGTCCAACCAAGTTTAGTTTAGTTTAGACTTAATTTAATTGGGTTTAGCTCAATATGACTTATTTAGGTCAATTTAAGTCAACTAGGATCAATTAGTTAAATTGGGCTTAAGAGGATATTAAGTTGTATTCACTTATCAATCTAAAATATTTTAAAATGAGTTGATCCAATTTGAGTTCAATTTGAATTTGGTTTAATAAAATTGAGTCAATTTGTGTCAAGTGGCCCAATTGGTCGAAATAGAGTTCAAATGGGCATGGATTATGTTCAATTAAGTTTATGTAATGGTTTTATGGCCTTGTGTTGGATCAATTTAGTTTGTCTTAAGTTTAATTTCATTTTACTCTTATATGGTTCAATTGGGTCTACTTGGGTTAAATGGACATATTGATAAAATTGATCACCAATTAGGCTTCAAACATATTTGATTGAGGTTTATAAGGCTTTGGGCATGATCAAGTTCAAATGATTTTAGTTTAATTTTGATTAAGGCCCAAGCTGGCCAACCAATTTTCAAAGTTTTAGGGTTGATTAGTTTGGATCCAATTTGAATTTGATTTGGATTTGGGTTTATGGTGACATAATTGGGCTAAATTTGGTTAACTGGCCCAATTAGCCCAATTGGAGACAAATTGGGTTAATTTTTGGTTCAATTGGATTGGGCCATAAGAGGCTAGGTTGGACCACTAGCCTAATGTGACTAACATAAGGCTCAATCTTATTAAGTTTGGTCTTGGATTTTGTGTCCCTTAATTATTAAGAGTATCCTAAAGCTCTAAATGAGGAATCTTATTATTATGATATGATCCTAGAGATTAAGGGAAGAGTGTATGATAATCTCACTAGAATAGAAGTAAATACACTAAAGGTTGCTTTTCATTATGCTTTGCTCATTTAAAAGTTTAAGAAATCATCATATACATCTAAATGGAAAGGCCAAGCATTTACATACTAGGCAACCTCATTTTAAATCCAAAAGTATATTCTTATACATAGCCGTTCAACATTTAATGTCTCCCAATAAGGCTATCACTAAACCCACTTTGACAACTTAAGGAATATTGTTTGCTTTAAGTTTCATAAAAGTAGCACATGCAAAACTAATGTAAAGAAAACATTTTGTAATTATATGGATTAAAAGTTGAAGAAGCAGGGGATGAGATTGATAAGATATGTGATGACACTTCTCTATTTGATGAATACATAAAAATATACCCATATATTGTACTGATTATAGTTGAAGTTTTTTAAAAAAAGAGAAATAATTTCACCATGTATGTTATGTGCACAAAGAAAGTATGCAAGTTGGCTATTTATGAGGCTAGTGATATAAATGTCATATCTACCCATACACTTCTAAAGAAAATTAAAACCAAAACCCTATCAAATTATTCAATGTGAGTTATAAACCACACCACTTTACCCACCACATCTAGATACTTAACACCTATTAAGATAGCTATCTATGAAGATCATATTTAGAATGATATTTTATCAGTGGACATAGTATACATCTTACAAGTTAATAATAACTTTATGATTTAAATGTGATACATTATGATTGGGAGAATGAAAGTATGTTGAATCATGATAACAAGATCATAAATTATTCATAGTAAATCTTGTAAACAACATGCATCTTTCAATACACAAAAATTGTATCTTGAGACTTAACTTAATCCAAGTTAAAATAAATGTGAAGCTTTATTTTATCCTTACTATTAAAGGAAATTTTTGCCTTACTTTTGAGACTTGAACTTTATCCATCTTTTTAAAGTATTACGTTATAATATGTGAGATTTAATATACTTATGAAAGTGTTCTTAGATCCTACTTTTTTACATCCTACTATTGGGAGATGTCACCTCTAATTATATATGTATCACATAACTATTACAATATCAAAATTATTAAATTTAGACATTGTTCTAATCATTTACTAAATGAATTACCATCTTTGAGGGATATTTAGTATGCCATAGACTTGATCACTAATTCATAATTTTTGAATTTGCTATATTGTAGGATGAACCTAGTGAAACATGCTAAAATGAGAAGTCTGATTGATGAACTCTTAAGGAAAAGCTTCATCCAAGAAGCCTCATTTATTGTGTAGTTACTAGCTTCATAACAACAAAGAAAGATAATACCCAAAGAATGTATAAGCATGTAATGAAGTATATAAAATCACTATTAATATTAATTTTATAATCCTAATTTGGATGAAATGCTTGATCTTATTATTGGAAATAATCTCTTTGCTAAAATAAATTTAAAAGTAAATACATTCAAATTAGAATTATACCTAGGGATGAATGGATGATAGCCTTTAAAACTTAATATGGTCCTTATGAGTAGTTGATAATGATTCATAGATTATCTAATATTCCTAGCACATACATAAGATTAATAAATAAATCTTGAAATCTTCTATCAATCAATTTTTGGTATTATATTTTGATGACATTCTTATGTATAACCTTAATGAAGAGTCACATATAGATCATATAATATTATTTCAAAGAAATTTAGAGTAGAAAAACTTAAAGTTAACCTCAAGAAATGCATCTTTTACCAATATTATTTCTTAGTTTCGGGTCTACCAACATGTAAATTTTATATTATGAATTTGATTATGTTTAAGTTAAGTTTAATGTTTTAAAGAGCATGAAAGTTGTGGATGCCACTTGAGGTGAAACCCATTCCTTTTCAACACCCACTCTTAAGTTAAATCTAGAGAGGTGAATTTTATGGCTTTAATGACATCAATGAAGCAATAAATTTTAATTAAATCCAATATTTTAATTAAGTATAAATGAGGTTATAATCATATGAAAGATATATTAGAATTAATGGGTATAAATTATGAGTTTCCTAATGACTTTCATCCAATTCTCTTCATCACTTAAGTATTCTCTTTTCAAATATCATTTTTCATCATTAAGAGAACACTTAATTTAATTTAAAACATACTTAAGGATCCTTCACTCTCACATGTATGCATGTATATTTTCATATTTGTAAAAATTAGAAATTTAGATTAATATATATATATATATATATATATATATATATAAAGAAAGAAAAATAGTTTTGAGATTTATTAGTGATAATAGTATCATCAAAAGTAATATAACATAAACTAAATGCTTGAATTTTCAAATATGAGTGTAAATGCATGTGAATGTGAATCAAACACATATGTATAAGTTAATGAAAGGGTGACTGCATGTCATAAAGTAATTTACTTAAGCCATTACTTCTAAACTAGCAACATAATCAAAATAACATTTAAACATAATTAACCTTTTACTCAACACAATTAAATCAAAATTATTTAAATGTGTTAGAGGATATTATATAATTCTCATAGCTATATTTGTTCATTAAGTGATTTAAAAGTTAAATAAAAAATATTTTATAATTTAATTAGAATTTAATAATCATTTAATTTATTTTAAGCCAAAATAGCACAAAAAATTCAATTAAAAAAATAAAATAAAATCCAAATATTATAATAAAAATATATATAGAACATACATGAACATAAATAAAATGCACCCTAAAAATTCTAATGCAATTGGGTTTATATTTCTAATTAATTGAATAAATGCAAAAAACCCTAAATCATTAATTACACTCATCCCGAAACAAATTAAGGCTTTTAATTTCAATTGAAACCTCTCTATTAACTAAGCACAAAGAGGGTTTGATCATAATTTATAGAGCCCTAGAAAATTAGTTATGAATTTTCTAAACCCTAAGCCCCTTAATAGGTAATTAAGGGGTAATTAACTCAATTAGTTTGGAATTAGGCTAAAATGAGAGGTGAAACCATTTTTCTAGGTGTTATAGTGTTAAGTTAGAATACTTGAACACATAAACACATATTTGAACATTTTTTATAATTTTCACACTTCATAATTAGGCTACTTAACTCATCAAGCATCAAAAATCAAATCTACTAATCCCTTCACTAAAATGGCATGAGAAAATTATTGAGGGTAGAGAACACCATGGATAATGTTCCTTGAAAATCTCAAGCCATTTAGATAAGTGGATTAAGCATAATTATATAATTACCCATTTTAAACAAACCTTAAATGCTCTTTATCTACTAGAAAGTAATTATGGTTTTTATTTTTCATAGATTCTCCTCTATTCATTGAACCTAGAGAGCCCTTATTTAATTTTTTTAGATTTTTTTAAATTTAGTTGTGATTTTTTAAATTTTGATAATTAAATTTAATTAAAACATATTTTAATATAAATACATGATAAGTGGTTATTTAAATCATCCCCTATGATTAGGGACATGCTTTCTCTCTAGGCCTTTCTATCAAAGATCTAATAGTTAGTTCAAAAAAGTGATATAGGGATTCAATCAAATAAAATCTAATGTGAATTAGCATGGCTGTCTGTTCTAATCATGCCTAACAGACGATGTTTGATTCCTCTTCAAGCACTAGTAAGATTAAAGACTGTCTACCAATCACTTATTAATCTGAATCAATTGAAACTTAATTTCACATCAAAATGACTCTATTAGATCTATGAATGAAATGCAAAGGATTATATAGCTTGAATCATATCACACACACATTCCTTCACAAAAGACCAACACCTAAGTGATTATCCATGGTTTAGAAGTGATACCTCACTAGAGCTAAAGAATGATGGTTTTCTTGTTGGAGGTAGCTTTCTTGAAGTGGTGAAACCCTATTGAGAAGATGGCTACATGCATCCCCATCGATCATCCTCTAGACCAATGCACCGTCACATCTCACTTGAACACGCTCTAGTTCTAGCTTCCTATGCCTAAATTTAATGGTTCTTAATATATTTTCACTTGTGGGGAAGAGGGAAAGGTGTGATGAAGGTTTATTTATGGATTGGAAAAAGTTTTGTGAGTATTGGTGTTTGAGGCATTCAAGCTAAGAAGTGGCTTAGTCTCACCGAAGATGTGGTGTATGAGAAGCTCCAGGATTTTATGGGACTAATTCTAGGATGCTCTAGAAGGTGTCTTCTTAGTTTGGTGGCTTAGGATGGAGTATATCCCCCTCCCATTATGAAAACTATTTTTGGGTTATTCAGTCTTTGGTAGCTGGCCAGGTAGTGAGGTAGGTAGGAAGGGACTATGATTGATGACTTGGACCTCCTCTAGTGGCTAGAGGAATTTAGTAGCCAGAGGTGAAGCAGATAGCACATGGTTGGTGAACTGAGGGCTATCCAAGGTGAAGGGGACTTCACCTTGGTTAATGGCTAAGCAAACCAGCAGCTAGGTTAGGTCAAGTTGAGTAAGCTCAATGCATGCTAGGGTGTTTTCTTGGCCAAAGTAGGGCTTATCCTTTAGTTTTTCTTTTGGATTTTGTCTCATATGTGGCCCTTGGATCACTTGCTTTGGATAGAACCAAGTTCCCAAGGGTTGGATCTACTAGGCAGGCCCAAGAGAGCTAGAGGTGAGTCATGTCAAGTTTGGATGGGTTTGGGCTTGGTTTAATTGGATTTGACTCAATTAGATCCAAATAGGTTAATTTGGGTTCAATTGAGTTAGGTTGACCAACTGACCAAATTGAACAAGGGGTTATTAGGTCATGTTCAAATGATGATTTAAAATATTTTGGTGTAATTAGTTTGACCCAAATTATCTTAGGGTTATAATTTGGCTCATATAGGTTCATTAGAGTTCATATTGGTTAAGTGAGCTAATTTTATCAAATTGACTAAATTAGTTTCAAATGATTATTGAGTCATGTTCAATAATCAATTTGGGAATTAATTACAATAATTGGTTTGCTTAGATTTGGCTTGAATTAAATTTTAGCTCAATATGCTTCATGTTGGTTTGAAATAGGCTAAGTTAGGTCATATGGCAAAATTGACCAAATTGGGTCCAATTAAGGGTTGGGTTATTCTTAATAACCACCTTGGGATGTTTTGATATGGTTCATTTGATTTAATTTAGATTAAATTAGGTTTTAATTCAATGTGGTTCACTTAGGGCTTAGACTAAGTGAATCAATAAGCAAAAATGGGTTCAAATTGGTCATGATGATTGTTCAATTATATATTTGGGATGATTGAAAAGCCTTGGGTTGGGTCAATTTAACTTTTGTAGGATTGAATTTGATTTTGTCTCTATAAGATTTAAGTGAGGTAACTTGGGCTAGGTGTGCCCATTGTCCAAGCTAAATCATAATTAGACTTCAATCAAGTGAAATGAAGGTTCCACATGGTTTGGATAAGTTCAAGTTCAAGTAGATTGGGTGTTGGTTTTGGATTTAGCCCCTTTAATCCCAAATGGGCCAAGTTGGGTCAATTGAACTAATTGGTTAAAATAGACCTTAATTGGGTTTGATTTGAGTATGATTAGTGTTTTGGATATTATATAATTGATTGGTTGCAACTAATTTGGATTTGGTTATGTTGGGCCAAGGTGACAAAAATAGGTTAAATAAATTAACTCAGGCTAAATGGACCAATTAGCTCATTTAGAGCCAAGAATGTTTGATTAAAATATGTCCTAGGTCAAGATTATTCTATTGTCAATGTGGATGTGTGTGGAGTTGTTTTTTCATCTATGAGTAAAATGAAAACAAAATACACTAGTTGGACATCACGTAGATCTGCAAATATAGTTATTTGGGAGATCAAGTCGACATTGAGGAATGATATACTATATCAAGAGACAAAAGTCATCATCCTACAATGGACCTAATCACTAATAAGGACTCCTAAGGATAATGGGTCTTCGGATGTACCAAAGATACTTCCCTTACTTTACATGGAAAAGTAAAGTAGGGTTTATTTTAAATTGGGTTCATTAAGTTCCCTGTGGAGGCAAGCCCCTATTGTTAATTACATCTTAAGGAATGAGATTCCTTAAGAATACTCTTGATTAAGGTAAATAATCATTATCTCCAAAGATTTCAAAGATAGGACTATAAATAATATGGTTATTTTTGGAAGATCAAGTGGGATTGATCAAAAAGAGGGAGTTATTATCGAAACCAAAGGGAGATAAGTAGGGGATGCTCACAATGCTAGGAAACCTAGTGAGCATCCCAAACTATCTATGGTTGGGCTTTATATTCTTGAAATTTGAAGAGAGTTAATTGTTTGACTTGAATTTTTATTAGAAATAGAGGGCTTACAATTCCATAATACAAGATCATGGAAATGCCTAAGAGGTGAGTATTTATGCTTGTAGCCCACAAAGGGAAATAGTAACCTTAGATTCTAAATCTAGGGAGCTTTGGCGAGGGCCAAGGCACGACCTAAATCTAAGGTAAAAATGGGTATATGGTTTACCTCTACAAGAGAGGATTAACCACCCGACTGTTGGACTTACAACCGCCTAGGGGTAGCCGCCAACTAACTCCTCCTACAATTTTAAATACATGTAGGTAAGTCATATGCTTTGCAAGATAGCTAGGCTGTTGTTTATTTAGAAAGGAGACTAAGTCCTTAAACACACTCCCTAAGATACTAGATCATGAAGGGTATGAATAATGACTTAAATCTAATGCAAATTTTTTGTTAAGTTTTAATTTAATTTTTTGGACAATTTATTTAACACAGGTTATGGGATTCATATGCCTAATGCATGAGAAATTGGTTATGTGCCAAAATCATCAAGAAGGAGGTGTATTTTCACCATGGCTCTCAAAGGTCAAGCCATTTTCTTTGGCAAAGGTGGAAGCCCTCTGTTAGCAAGAGTGAAGCAAGATGATTTTTATGCATGATGTGAGACATACAACATCCAGCTAAGGGGTTACTAAATCTTTTATTATATGAGTTGATTAATTGCATAGAAAATTTATTTTTTTCTAAGAGTCTAATCTCATCTAGGCATTCATCAATCAATGAAGACTGGGAAAATCATGTCATTTCTAATGCACAAGCTAAATAAACATCAAATAATTTTATAAAGTACAAAAGAATGAGTGGTCGATGTGGTCGCTCCACCGCACAAACCCAAAAGGAAATGTGGGTAGCCGAGCTCTACCTTTATCCCGAATTACAAATGAATAATTACAATTAGAAGGAATTCATGTTATGGGGGTCTTCATTTCTTCATTTCTTCATTTCTTCATTTCTTTCTTTTCTCATTTCTTTCTTTCTTTTGGTTTGACTTAGGATGTAGTTTTCTCCAAGGCTTCATGTGATATATAAGACATGGTCTTATAACTAGTGTTCATCTTAATCCCCCATAACATTCATTCCAATTCTTAATTGTAAAATTTACATCAAAATGGGAAAGATAAATCTAACTAAACTTGCAAAATAGAGATTAGCTAAACATATCACACAACCCAAGATGTTATATGAATAATTTATACTTACCACCCCACACATGAGTAACCAAGTCCTCCTATCCTAATTTCAGTTATGCTTAGGGGTATAAGCAACCTGCATAGCAAAAATATTTATATTTTTATTATAGGGCCCCTTAAGCACAACGCCCTACAGAAAAAATGATTAGGCTAATAATGGCCTAACCTCCAGACTATGCACATTCACTCTAACATCTAGTCTAAAACACTATCTCACAAAATAAAACACAACATCATACATCACAGCACATTGACCTGACCTAATTCTAGGGTCAATGACCTATTATTCTAGTATGTGAAAGGAGGGGTTTGTATAGGCTTTGTTAGGCTCGTTTAAGTTCAAGTTTTGATATGAAGTTTGAATTAGTTTAAATTTTTTACCTTTGGTTGATTTCAATTCAAATGGTTTAGTGAGTTAATTCTAATTTTTATGTTCATTTTATTTGGTTATAGTAGTGTTTAGGATTTTAAGAATTAGAAATAGAATGAATTTCATTTTTAGGTAAAACTCACTTTATTCCACATTCTAAATCCTAATGGAGTTTCCAAAAGTCTAACTAAGATCCTTAAGCATCTTAAGTAATCTTTTTTATGTTACTTATGTTTAGAATGGTTTTGTTTCTTTTCTTTTAATTAAGTTCGATTTAATTCATTTAGTTTGTTCTTTTGATATGATTTAATTATTTTCATTTGATTTGGTTTACTTTTGTTTTGGTTTATGTTGACTTTATTTTACTTTAATTGATTTGATTCCAATTATCTTTAATGAGTTTACAAATTTAAAGTTGAATTATTCTTAACGTTTCATGAACCTTTAAGTTCTTTAACTTAAGGTATTTAACAATTTTCTTTTCTTTAATGATATTTATTTCATTTATTTTAGTTATAGTTTTATTAGCATAGAGTTTAATTAAAGTTTTAGTTCAAATTATTTCATTTCCATTCTTTAAGTTGTTTCATGTTTACTTTGATTAGTTTAATTTATTTTATGCTGGTTTTATTTCATTTAGGTTGGTTCATTTTTATTTTGATTGATTCAATTCAATTTATGTTAGCTTTATTTTATTTAGGTTAGTTCATTTCTTTTATTTGACTTTTGTTTTAACTTTGCATTAAGTTTAGTTATGTTAATTTCATTTAATTTGATTTATGTTTACTTGAGAATGTTTAAGTTAAGGTTTGACTTATGTTTTATTGATTTATCTTAATTCAAATTATTGTATTTGGTTCATTAATTCTTATGTATGTGATTATCTTTTTTTTCATTTGTGTTTATTCGATTTTTATGTTTTTTTTATTTAATTTAGTTTATGTTATATGTTTAATTGTTCATATTTCTTTATTTCATTTAAGTTGAATTATTTTATTTTTTTTACTTGTGCTTGATTTAATTAGTTTGATTGTGAGTTCATTTTGTCCTAATGTTTAATTAGATTTTCATTTTATTTAGCTTAAGCTTAAGTTGTTTATTAATTAATTTTGTTTGGAACCTAATCCTATGTTTATTAATTTCAACTCTTAAGGTAGTGTTGATTTGGTTTGATTCTTTACATAATGTTATGTTGATTATGTATAGTTTAATTTTGATTAATTTACTTAAATTAATTTTGTTTATTTGTTTGGTTTATGTTATCTTTTTAGATTAAGTTATTAAGTTGATTTAAATCAATTTATGTTAACCTAATGTGCTTAGGTTAAGGTTTTATATTTATTCTTAGAGTAGATTAATTTCAAGTGTTAAGGTTCATTAAACATTTGTTTTAATTTAAGTTATTTAATTATGGATTTGTAAGCTTAAGGTTTAAGTTCTTTAATATGATTTAGTATTTATTTATTTATTTATTTTTACTTAAGTTTGTTCATAGATTAATCTTAACATAAAGTACTTTGGTTAATTATCAATCTCATTTGATATGATTTAATTAACCTAAGATTTATTCTTAGATTAATTAGAGATGAGTGATTCCATTAAATTTTATTGATTCAAAGTTTAATGTTTAAGTTAATTAATAATTTTGTTCACCTAAGGTTTTATTTTATTAGCTTAAGATTTATTTTGATTGCTTCAATTGACTTAGGATGTTTAGATGAACTACCCTAAGTATTTCTGACATTTGATTAAAGTTGGTTCATTATTATTATTTGATTTAGTGGGTTAATGAATTTCCTTAATCCATTATTGCTTAGTATTGATCTAAGGATTTAGAAATTTAACAATTCCTAATCCAAAGATCATTTAGCTTTGAAAATTTTTTAACAAGTGGGATTACATGCCAGTTTCATGTGTTCAAAGTTTCATTTTGATTAGATTTGTAATTAGGGTGTAATTAGGGTTTTAATTATTTTATTAAAACCTACATTAAGCCCAATTCGATGAGATTCAGTTAAGGATTATATTTTTCATAGATTCCTCACTGAAATATGTTTCCAATGAGGGTTCATTCATATTTTTTGGATTATTGTTTGATTTATTTAAGTTCAAGTTATTTAATTGAATTATTTAATTCATTTAATTGTTTAATTAAGTCTATTTAAAGATTATTGGATTTAATTGAGTTTTAGTGGTGTTTTAGTGTTCACTAAAGTTTATCAAGTTGATTTAAGGTTGTTCGATTAAATTTCCCTCATTATTTTATTTAAAATTAATTAATTCAATTAATTTATAAATTAAGCATATGAAATTATAATTTCCATTGAATTCAGTGAATTAAATGTTGAAAAATTTTCTTAAGGTGTGCTTTTGGGTTAATTACATTTTCCCAAAGTTTTAATCTAATTGGCTTAATGGTTTGAGAGTAATTAGGGTTTAATGTATTTCAATTAAACCCAAATTAAGGGGAAAATATCAAATAAAAATTGGGGATTTTAAATTTTTATGGATTCCTCTCATCAAGGCAAATCCATAGAAGTTTCTATTATTTTTAGTGAATTTTAAACCATTAAATAATAGTTTTTAATTGATTTTAAGTGACGGGATCCATGTGGCACGGCAGACCGCATCACGTGCCTGCGTGGTGCGTCGTGTCACATGGCACATGTGGATTGGTCCACGTAGGGTTGCACAGCATCCGCGTCAGCCCATGCAGTTACGTGGGATGATCCTGGACCATCTGGATCAACCCCACGGTTCCTAAGGGTAAAATTAAATTGATCTACCTAGATCTGAACCATCCATTCCTTTAAAAGGAACGGACGGTCTAGATTTTGTCTCCCTCGATCTATACGAGAGCCGAAGGCCGTCCATTTTATTTTTTTTTTAACGTTTGATCTAGACAATGAAATCACTTGATTTCAATTGAAAAACACTCAATGAATGAAATCCTTTCAATCCATTTGGCTTGATCTCACTTGAGATCAAGTTTCCTACACATTTGACCAAGGCTAAAGTCTTAAAAAAAAGAGAGGTGGGTGTTAATGGCGTACCTTGATCCATTGATCATTTTGCTTCAGTTTTGATGCCAACAGCTTCAGAACCTTGGAATAAGCTTACTTGCCAAAGGAATCAAGCTCTCTCCTTGTGAATTGCTCCCTAAACTAAGCCTTGTCTATCCTCTTTTGGTTTTGGTGGTTTTCTCCCTTGCGGGAAGCTCTAAGAATGGGGGAGGGTTCATTTTGCTTTAGTTTTAGATGGTGAAGGTGATGGAAACTTTAATTTGGCTTGAGGAATGGTCTAGGCAAATAATCTCCTTTTGCTGACCCCATCTTACTTTTTTATTTCCATTTTCCTTGAATGGAGGGGAATGGAAAGCTTGGAACTTACCTAGCTTTGCTGCCTTCACTTGAAGGTAGCCTTCTCCCTAATGGATGATGAGGAATTGACTTAGCAAATGGGAAGATTCCTTTGCCTTTCTCCCCTTCCCTCCTTATTTAACCATTTGGAATTTAGTGTGATAAAGCAAGAGAAGTTTAAGTGGTTTGATTAGGGATGTTAACCTTCATTAGAAAGGTTTAAGGAAGCCTCATCCCCATCCCATGTGATTTGGTTGGAATTACTGCATTTGACTAACCCTTGGATAATTGGTTTTAGCATAATTTCATCCTTTGATTAATGTTCAATTTAGTGTTAAATGTTTATGTGCTTAATCATTAATAATTCTCCATGTGTTAGAAATTATTAATTTTCAATTTTCAAAGTGCATTGGGTATGTTGATCCATTTGGCTTTATGTATTTTAAATTGGATTTTTGGTTAAGTGAAATGACTTGATTGACTTAATTAAGTGATATTTTATTTCTAATATGGTTAATCTAGACAATTTGAATTGCACTAAGTTAACTCATTACAAATTTTATTTTAGCGTAAACCCATTTGACCCAAGTTAGGGTTAATGGGTTATGTTTGAATTTAATTGGGTCAAATGATCCATTTGACCAAATTATATCCAATGGGGAATTGGATTATGTTCAATTATCATTTCCAAATGATTTTGGATAGTCAAATTGGGTTCCATTTGGTTAGGTTGGGTTGGGTTTGACTCACTTAGGTTCAAAAGGGTCAAATTGGTCAAATGGCTTAATTAAGATTTTAGCTAAGTGTTGACTTCGTCAAGGGATACATTTGAATTTCTTTGACCCAATTCAAGGTGGTTGATCACCCCATGATGATTGTTGATGTGAGGCTTAGATGGGCTTAATTCAATCCAATTTGGGTTGGATTAGAATTTGGCTCAAAAAGGTACTTTAGGTCACTTTGGGTCAAGTGAGCCTAAATGGGTCAATTGGCTTGATCAAGGCTTGATTCAAGTTTGGTTTAACTCACACATGGACTTATGATTGAAATATAAATCCAATTGCAAATGATTTGGAGTCAAATGGGTTTTGGTTCATTTGACAATTTCAAGTTTCAAAGGATAAACATGGGCTTGATTTGGGTTAATTTGATTTTGGTTTGATGATTGTAGTTTATGTTTATATTTGGGCATGTGATTGAAGGAATGATTATTTGAAGAGAAAATCTGAGGATTTGGATTGATTTGAGAATGATTTGGCTAAGTTTAAGGATTTGACTTGAAAGAGTATAAGTTGGATTTAAGTTAGATTTGGACTTGAGTTTTAAATTTAGTTTTGGTTATTTGAATTTATATTTCATTTATATTTGTGAATATAAATGTGAATATAAATGGATTATGAAAAAATCTTTTTGAGTTTGGAGTGATTTGGATTTGATTTGAGCTAGGTCCATAAGATGAAATCAAAAGGCTTAAAAAAAGTTTTGGATTTGGTTTAAGATTTGAGAAAAGGAATAGAGTTGGAATTGATTTAAGATTTGAGTTTGAAGTTTGACTTGAAAGAAGAAAGTAAGGATTGGATTTAAGCTATAGGGTAAGCAAATCTTCCTAATACCCCTAAGGCATAACCTATTTTATGGTTAACTCTTCTAAGTCTCTTGGGTTAGGTTAAGTGTTCACCTAATCACTAGAAGTGTCTTAAGACTAAGAAAATTTTAGTGTCTAGAAGAGTCCTATGTCTAAGATGAAGAAGTTGAAAGTTCACTCCAAAACTGAGGTCAATAAAGGGCGCCCAATAGGTGTGGTGTGACTAACAAGGCATACCGCACGTATTGGTGTTGACTGAGAGGATCAACAATGTTCAAATGATGATAAGCACTAACATAAGCAATCTACTCCTAAACTTGAGGTGTAGAAGGAATCAAGATCTTAGTGCAATGCAACTCTACTTATGTCAAAAACATAAAAGAGCAAAGGAGGAATCCAATAAAGATTGAGTATATGAGTTTTCCACTAGGGGAAAAGGCTCAAGTTATCCATTGGGGGATAAGAGGTTGTGAAATCCATCGGGGGATTTAGAATTTGGAATCCACTGGGGATTAAAGATGTGAACTTCCTGCTAGGGGAACAGGTTTGGGTTGGGCTGAATTAACTCCACTAGAGAGATTGGAAAGATTTGCATCTCACTGAGGAGAGGCTGATTGATTTGATTATTTAATTTGACTCCACTGGGGGAGGTTTGATTAGTTTTGCATTTCACTGAGAAGAACCTGATTGATTTGATTATTTAATTTGACTCTATTAGGGGAGGTTTGGTTGGTTTTGCATCTCATTGAGGAGAAGCTGATTGATTTGTTTGTTTAATTTGACTCCACTAGGGAGGAGGGTTGATTTTGTTTTAGATTTTAAATTTTGAATTGTTAGATGAACCTTAGTCAGTTTGTGATGGATTGCATTGAGTGGGGGCCATGTTGTCCTTGTCCTACTTCAGATTTACCAACCCAAAGGGGTAGTCTACCAACCACATAATAGGACTATTCAACCAAAGGGTTTCCTTTTCTATGTATAGCAGCTGTACTAAGAAGAAAGCATAGTAGACTTACATCCTCCAAAGTAGGGATCAGTCGCTAGGGTGATCCGTTGGTGGCACAATGAATCAGACCCCAAACTTAGGCTGACTACTGAGTGAATGCCACTTGGGGACTTAAATCAGCTCAAAGATAGTCAAAATTAGTTTCATTTTTTTAATTATACTTGATGGATCCCATACGTTTGCGATGGACTACACTGAGTAGAGGCCATGTTATCTTTGGCTTACTTCAAATTTATCAATCCAAAGAGAGTAGCTTCCCAATCGAGGGGAGAACTATCCAACCGAAGGGGGTACCTTTTAGTTTGTAGTGGCTAGTCTAGGGAAGAAAGCATGGGGACTCACATATTTCCTGAATAGAAGACCACTAGGGTGACACATTAGCAGGGTAACATGCCATCCTGACCTAGGGTTTCCCATCAATTTGCGATAGTCATGCTAGATATAATGCATAGTAGGCTTACATCTTTTAGAATAAAATGACTACCTAGATTGAGCCCAACCTAAGGGTGTCTATGGAGAGAGAGTCGACCTGGGACTTATCTCAACTTAAGCGTAGTCAAGAAATTCTATAGGGAGTTTTGATGACTACCTAAAGATAGGATGTTTGCTTGAAAAAGAGGCCGAGAGAGCTTGAATTCATATTCCATAAGAGAATAAATTTGTTTGTATACTGAGAAGGAGCTTATATCAGCCTAGACCTATCTCAGATTTACTAGTCCAAGAAAATCTGTGCATCCATTGAACAAATTCTCCAACCATAGGGGTGGATACTTGGAAAGGGGGACTGTCCAATCTAAGAGTAACCCAGGTAGTGTCTAAATGGGGTCGCTAAGGACGTGATCCAATGAGAGTGCCTGCGGGGAGGGGCCACTGAGGGCTTTATCCAAAACCTTATAAAAGAAAGCCTGTAGGTATTCGATGGCCAACTCAAGGAGAAAGCACAGGGACTCACATATGCCAATAGTGGTGTATCCACGTGGGTTGCCATCAACATGGCGATAACCAACCAACCTAAGGTGCTCATCAATTTGATAATCAGTCTAGAAAGAAGGCGTGTAGGCTTACATCTACATAAAGTGGAACTGATTATCGGGATAGATTATCTTTGGCTCGATAGGGGCTATCTGACCTAGGGCGACTACTAAGCGAGGGGTCCTGCATAGGGACCAATCTCAGGCTTGAAGTAGTCAAGAGGAAAAGAGCCACTAGGGGACTTATCCTAAGCCTCAAATATCTCGATCTAGCAAGATCATGATGGCTAGTCCAAGAAGAATGTGTGTGACTTTACATCTTCTTAAATAAAGTCAACATGAGGTAGCTTACCGACTGCATAATAAGGCCTACCAAACTAACAAGGTGCTCATCAGTTTGTAATGGTCAAGTCAAGAAGAAAGCACTAGGACTCACATCCACTAGACAAATGACCACTGGGGTGACACACTAGCAAGGTAGCATGTTAGCCTGACCTAGAGCAGCTAATGAGTGAGTGACACAGATGGCTTGCTCCCACATCAAAATAGCCTGAGACAAAAGATTTATGTTTGTGTTTATGTTAAAGGAGGACAGGATGCCACTTTGGTTCTCTCAAACCTATCCTAAAACATGCTTAAAAGTTGATAAAATGGTGCCATGAATGGCATTTGTGATCCCACCAAGAAAGGATGCCGCTTGGTTTCTCTTACACCTAACTTAGCTGTGCTAGTCAAATAGGATGCCTCTCGGGTTCTCTTATACCTACTCTAGTAGTGCTAGGGAATTGTGTTTAATTTATGTTCGTGTTGTGAAAGAAGGATAGGATGCTTCTTGGGTTCTCTTACACCTACCCTAAACACGTCATCGTGGATTTGCAAACAAGAAAACAATGCTTTGAATGAAGAGAATATTTTGGTAAATTTGAATGGAATTTTGATGATAATTATTTTCAAACATGATTTTATGGGTAATATTTCTTCAAATAGAGCTCATTAATTGGAAGCATCAAGTGTTCCCCTTTATAATCAATGAGTTGATAAAATCCTCCTTGGTAAGCCTTCTCTATGATGAAAGGGCCTTCCCAAGTGGGTTCAAACTTGCCTCCCATCTTTTGAAAGGCAATAATTGGTCTCCTTAGAACTAAAATAAGCTCTCCTACTTAAAAAGCTCTAGGGTGGACCAACTTGTTGTAAGCTTGAATCATCTTAGCTTTGTACATCTTGAGATTCTAGCATGTCTGTAGGCATCTCTCCTCAAAACTTTCGAGCTCTTCTAACCTCAACAATTCACTATGTAGTGATTTTATTACCCATTGCTATCCATAGTGATGGGAGCCAAACTTCTAGTGGTAGAACAACTTTAGACCTGTATATTAAGGAGAATGGGGTAGATTGAGTTGGAGTTCTATATGTGGTGCGGTATGCCCATAAGGCTTCAACTAGCTTCATGCCATTATCGCTTGTTATCGTCGAGTGTCTTCTTTAGTATCTGGATGAGAGTTTTATTGAATGCTTCTGCTAGGCCATTTGCCTTTGGATAGTGGATGGTGGAGTATCTCCAATCTATACTATGTCTCCTAGCAAAGCTGTTGATCTTGGTACTCTTGAATGCAATACCATTATCGAATATAATTCATTGATGCACCATGAACCTATATACGAAATGGTTTCTGAAAAATTGGAGCACATGCGAAGTTGTGACCTCTCTGAGTGGGATTGCCTCTGCCCACTTGGAAAAATAATCGGTGGCAGCTAAGATGAACCGATGACCCTTGGAAGAAGGAGGATCGATATGACACACTATGTCAGTAACCCAACACTCAAAAGGCCATGAGACCAATGCAAGATGTAGAATGTTGGGCGGTTGATGTAGGACCACACTGTGTACCTGACACTGATGGCATCTCCTGGCTACGTTCATGCAGTCTATGATCATCGAAGGCTAGTAGTATCATATTCTCTTGATCTTTGCTTTCATCTTCGGACTAGATTATTGTGCTACGCATAAACTTGAATATACCTCGATCATGATCTTATGGACTTTGTGTTTGTCTAAATAGTATAACCACATTTGATCAAAAGATCGTCTGTACAAGGTGCCATCCATGAGAGCATAAGAGAGCTCTCTGCTTCATCTGATGGGCTTGTGATTTCTCTTGAGGTAGTTTTCCTGTGTTCAAATAATCTATGAGTGGTTGCCTCTGACCCAATCTCCCCTTAGAGAGAGTCTTTCAATGAGTTCAACATCAATAAGGGATAAGACTTGTCTATTTTGGACGTTTATTGGAATGGACTCGTCTTCCAGACATGCCAATTCCTTGGTGAGTTTGGCCAAAGCATCTGCTTCTGCATTTTCTCCTCGAGGAACCTTGTAGATGTTGACCTCAGGGATTTGGACCAATAGCTTCAAGGTGTACTTGTGGTAGTGATGAAACTTAGGTTTTAGAACCTTATAGGACCCAACAATCTGGTTGATGACTAGCTGAGAATCCCCGTAGATGTTGATGCTTTTGACACATACTGTAATAGCTAACTCCAGATCAATCAAAGCCTCTTACTCAACTTCATTGTTGGTGCATGGATTGGAGAGATAATATGAGAATCTCATCATATCGTGGTATAGAGTTAAGAGAAATATTCTTACCCCTACCTTTCCTAGAAGAGCAGATTATGATTTTTTTCCTTTATGGAAGGAAGCCACAATCAAAATACATCTCCCAATGGTACTAGTGTCCTTTAAGTTCATGATTTGTTCATCGGGAGATCATCAATAAGCAGGGAATTAGAAGGAAGTGAGTGTGTTGCTAAGAAATCCGCTAGTGCTTGTCCTGTCACCATATGAAGGGGTATAAATGTAATATTGAACTATGAGAGAATCATAGACCAACATGCCAACAGTCTAGATAACGTCAATCATGTCATGAGATACTACAATGGATTGATTCTTGAAATCAAGTTGACCTTATTAGAAAGCATGTAGTGTCATAGCTTTGGAATGCAAAGATTAAAGCTAGGCAATGTTTCTTAATAGGTGGGTAGTTTGCTTTAGCAGGGATCAGATGATGGCTGAGGTAGTAGAGAGCATTCTCTTTCCCTTCATCATTGGTTTGGGCCAACAATACACCAAAGGAGTCATCCAATGCAGCAGTGTAGAGGATAAGTGGCCTGCTCGGGATAGGGGATGCTAGAACTGGTGGCTTCACCAAATATTGCTTGATGTCTTCAAAGGCATGTTGGCACTTGTCATCCCACTTGAACTTGGCATCCTTTTTGACAAGTGCTAAAAATGTCTTGCATCTCTCGATAGATTGGAGATAAAGCATCTTAGATACGTCAACCACCCTTGAAAAGATCTAAGTTAAATTAAATTTTTAGAGGGTGGAATTTCTAAGATAGCTTTGATCTTTTCTAGGTCTATCTCTATTCCCTAGTGTCAGACAATAAACCCAAGGAATTTCCTAAAGCTACTCCGAATGCACACTCTAGGGGGTTCATTTTGAGGTTAAATTATCTTAATCGTTCAAAAACTACTCTCAAGTCATAGATATGGTCTTCCTTTTCTTTACTTTAGACTACTAGATCATCAACATAACATTCAACTTGATGATGAATGAGTTTGTTAAAGAATTGAGTCATGACCTGCTATTATGTGGCACCAGTATTTTAAGGCTGAAAAGCATGACCTTATAATAATATATTTCATTCGGGTTTGAAAAGCAGTGTTTCTTTCATCCTTGGGGGCCATCTTGATTTGGTTGTAGCCAGATGACCCATCCATGAAGGAGAATACTGCTTGAGATGAGGTGATGTCCACCATTAATTTTAGTATAGGAAGTGGAAATTCACCCTAGGACATGCCTTATTTAAGTCCCTAAAATTAACGCATCTATAAATTTGGTCATTCTTTTTTTTAACTGCACGACACTAGCTAACAAGGTAGGGTATTTTTCTTCCCTGATAAAATCAGCATCGATCAATTTCTTGACTTTAGAAATGACCTTGTTTGATTTCTAATCGCATGCATCTAGGAGCTTGCTTGATAGAGTTAGCGTTAAGGTCTATTGCTAGTTTGTGGACTACTATGTTAGGAAATAATATGACATCTCTTCATAGCTCCATGGAAAGTAGTCCTTAAACTCAGCCTAACTGAGTCATTGGTTTCTTCTTCATTCAGTACAGAACTGATGTATGTCAGGCGTGGATTTTCTTCTATCCTGAGGTTGATTTCTTTGAGCTTGTCGATTGTTGAATGGATTTTCTCTTCAAATTCTAGAGGTGCATCTTTGATTTGAAGATCATCTAAAGTTTCTAAACACACCTCCTCATAAGGTTTAGTGTGGTTTGAGAAGAACCTATCAGACTCCAGATGATTGGTGACAACTAAGCTGTAACCATCATCATCAATTGCACCCATTATACCGAATCCTAGTGCAAATCTTGATTGTGCATCCCTACCTTTATTATTCCACAGCTTCTCAAAATACTCTGACCTATGCTTGGACCATGTATAAGGAATCAAACATTTCTTTACAAGATTATGAACACAAGGCGAGTACCAGTCAAAAGGTAATTCCATTAAATCTTTATATGAATTATTCTCAAGTTCTACATCAGCTCCTAGACTTGAGGATGATGATCCCAATAAGATTCTCTTTGGCTTGACATTCATGAAATACTTAGGGGCCTCCTTAACTACTAAACCTTCAACTTTTTGAGAGGAAAGTGAAGTTAGAGCTAAAGTTCCCAATTATTGCCTAATAGTGTTACATAAACCTGATTCAAATATATTTGTGCTTTGCTTGGTGGCCTGGTCTTTGTCACTATCTGGCTCAACTGTCTCCTCTAATTAAATTTGTTGAGAGGGGTTTGCTGGTATGCTAATCACATGAGACTCATCATCTGAGCTAGATTCCAAGTCTATATGAATAATAGAAGTACTCCTATGAACTAGAACATAACCCCTGTTGGCTGGCGGCCAACCAAGGGGTCTTCCACCTCTGGAACTACCTCTGTGTCTACCTCTACCTCTGCCTGGTGGAGGTCAAGTCATTCTACCCATATGTCTGTATGGTGGAAAGAACTATGGGTGAAATGTGACATGTGGATTTACTTCTTCTTTGGTGTCCTTTTCTTGCTCACTTGTATTTTCCTTTCTATTTTTTTTCTTTTTCTTTTTCTTTTGCTTCTTTTTAATTTTCTTTTGCATTTGAATTTTGACTAAGTTTACGAGAAAAGGTGTTTAATTTTCGGAAGATAGTAGGTTGTAGCTTCATATATCTCGACCTCTTTAATTGAAAATAGTTTTTATCTTCTTTGACACAGTATTCAATTCTAGCCCTTCTGAACTTGATGCACTGATGAAGGAAGGATATAATTATTTTGTTCTATTGTATCCAAGGCCTACTGAGCAAAGCAGTGAATTCGAATCAATTATATAAAACTTGGCTTCAGTGTTCCAATCACCTATTTCTAAAGGTAACACTATGGAACCTAAATCCCTCTCGCCTTGTTCATTGAATCCTCTCAACATCATCCGATCTCCTCAGAGTACAGAGATGTCAATCTTCAAATAGGCAAGGATCTTTAGACTCATAATGTTCATCGATGCAGCTAGATCAATTAAAATTCTAGAGTGAATTTTCCCATATCCGTTATGATGTAAAGGGGACGGTTGTGCTCCATGTCCCCTAGAAGAAGGTCTTCATCTATGAATGTGACTCCCTGGCTTCTCTTGAATAATGTGCCTCCTCTCAACTGAGCTAAGCATATCTCTAGATCAAGAAGAGCCTTGATTAATGATTCTGTCATCTCTTTGAATAAAATAAGGGCATCATATATGCTTAACTTAGCTGGCAACTTTCTCAGGTGAGTGAGGATACTATAATCAACTCTGGGATAATCCTCCACAAGCATATCCATGGGTGGAGCATCCTGTGTGTGTGTGTGTGTGGGTGGGGGGGGCTTCTTGCTCATTATAATGAATGACTTGTTTTTCATTATCTTGAGGTGCTGCCCTATGAGGTAGAACCTTGCCACTATGAAGGTTAACTTCAGTGATCTCTTGTGGTAGTTTAGTGGATGATTCTACCTGCTCGTCAGGCTCACCTACAGCTTCTCTTATAGGACCCTCAGAATCAGATGATTCCAACTCTATCTCAAGAGGTGAACCCGTATTATTCAGAGAAGAAAAATCCATCTATGAATCAAAAAGAGGAAGATCAAAGTTGTTTAAATTATTATTGAGACTTGAAGAGTTTTCTAAAAGAGTAGAGTTAGACAACCCATCAGAAGAGACACAAATGTAATTCAAACTAGCTTTATTCCTCGATTTCTTAGATTTAGAAGGAAGTACATAGTAAAATCTAGTAAAGTAAGTGGGGTGAGGGATTTGATGCCCTCATCTGTCGATATAAGATGTATACCAGAAGAAGAGCTAGCAGAAGTAAAAGTGCCAGCTTAAGTAGTAGCTGCAACGGTGGAATGGAGGCTGGGCTCGGTCGGTGGTTGTGCTACTTGGCTATCTCGGGCTAGTATAGGCTACTGCTGCTTCTGTTGAGCTCCCACTTTCCCCAAGTTATCTTTGGCAACTTGTGAACCTTCCTTGATGTTGGAGGTTCGAACTGCCTAAGGAACCTACAAGGAAAGTTTTTTGATCTTGAAATAATCTTTTTAGAGGTTCGAGGTAAAGATATGTCCCAACCTTTTTTAGTTTTGAGAGGATCGCATGTATCCCTAAGGATTACCGTAATAGAACTGGATGGTTGTTCCACTAGATATTCTTGTGGGATAACTATGGCTCCCAAATTGTAGCTATGCTCAAGCCAGTCCTTGAATGTAAAGCAATCCTCCAAAACATGGCTATCATGCAGTGGTAAGGGCAAAAGTCAGGATCATTGCTCCTGCCCACTTCCTCTGGCTTTCTAGGCTTGGGTAATTGAAAATCAAATTTCTTTAAGAGGTTCCTAACTACCTTCCTCTTAAATGAATAAGGTTTGTTTAGTTTATCTAAAAGAGTAGGTGGATGGTAGCTACCTGGCGGCGAGTATGTGTACCACTACTATGAATATGGATAAGGAGAAGGCAGTGAAGGCTGTGGAGGTTATTATGACGGTCGATAGGATGGCTTTGGCAGTGGTAGAGAAGTTGGAAGTGATGGCTGTGGAGCTCGAGGTCTCTTATACTACTCTCTGGCGGTTGCTTTTCTTTATCCAATACTGTTACTGCCCCTGGATTCTTTTCATAGGTTTTATGTGGCTTTGGCTTTATTGACTGATCTTGAAAAGGAAACTATTTGGCCTCTCCTTGTAGACTAGCCACCTTATTGATTAACTTCTCAAATTCCTTGATGCTAAAAGCTTTGAGCATGAAGGCGATCGAGCCATGAATATTCTTTAGTAGAATATTTATGACATACTAGTTCAGATAGCTGCATTTCACATTTCATACTCAAATTGTGCCATCAGGGAATATAGTTAATGAGGGACTCACTGGGGTGTTATTATGCTACAATGAGATTTCCCATAGTTACCCTTTGCTGAGCTCTAGCAAACCTCTTAATAAAGAGTTGCTCCAACTCAGCAAAAGTCTTCACTAAACTATTGGGGAGTTCAGCATACCAATCAAAGGTTATGCCTGCTAAACTGCTGATAAAAAGATGGAATAATAATGTATTGCTGCCACCAGCATTGCAATAGCCTTAAAGTGCGCTATGTGCTAGCATGAGTTCTTGCTGCCATTAAAACTCTTGAAAGAAGGAGGCACAAAACCCTTATGATACTAGATAACATCAAATTCCTCTAGGTAGGGTCTACCCTTTGGAACTAATGATCATCCTCAGGCTTGCTCCAATGCTTCTCTCACTTGCTGCTCAACCATGAGTTTAATATCATTTTCTTTTACGGAGGTACTATCCACTACCTTCCTATATAAGCTAGTACCGCCCTGCTTTACCATAGGTGAACTCTTAGATTGATCCAAGACATGCAACAACTCAGGCTGACTGGTCTCCATGATAGTAGGATGTCCTACTAGAGCTGGATTCTGAAGTGCCAGAACTGATGCTAACAAATCTTCAAGTCTCTTTCCCATTTTGTCAATTTGTTCATCCTTCTATTTAAATTGTTGAAGGAGGTGTTGGGTTGAATAGGCTATGTCATCCTATTCGATCGCAACACCTTCCGAACTCTGTTGTTCCCGAAAGAGGGAACTCCTGGTGTCAACCATAGCACCTCTACTGAATCTTCCAAAAAATCATCTTCATTAGGATCAAAGCTAACCTTTTCTTCTTCTAGGTTAGACTAGTCATATCATAGGATTTTTTTCTTTTAGGTCAAACTAGTCATATCCTGGGATTTCCTTCTTCTCAATGAGATACTGTGCTATGATATCATCTATGGAGCGGTCCAACTGAGCAGACACAAAAGTTCATGGCTAACCGGTGGTGGGATCATGTTCATAGACAGAGATACATCTGAACTCTCCGGCTACTAGAGAGCTAACCCTGTAAGGGCTATGCTCACTAGAATAAATGTGCTCATCGATATCATCTGTCATGGGAGGAGTGCTACTCCTAGGAGGATCTATCGCCATTGGGACAACGTAACTATCTCCTTCTCCCTTTGCTATTACTATGTCCATGATCTGCCACGGTGGTAGTGGTGATGGTAGTACTACGATGCTATGTGGTCACCATTCCTTCTTCACCACAACTAATTTAGGAGGTCAAGCAGGAATGCTCAATCTCACTTCAGTCGGCGATGTAGATGAAATGGGATCTCTTGGTCATAGCTGGATCACCGGTGGAGCTTTCTTTTCCCTCGATGCTACCTTCATGGATTTTGATGGAACTGGAAGATGGAACTTGTACTAGTGATGGTGGACATGGAGTGGAGCAGTGTGATGGAGACAACACCGACTCTCTTTGTGCAGGAGCTCTCCTCCAATGATGGGTAACCATCAATCTATCTTGTCGATCGGCGTGGTAGCACTCCAATCGAGAAAATCCATGAGGGAGAAAGTAGCTAAATGTTTGGCATACCTTTGCCTCTCTCTGCTGGTAACATGCACTGATACACGGGTCTCCTAGCCCTCTCCTATTAGATATGCTCACCTACGCTACAAGAAATGACTGATCATAGATCAAATTAGGCTTTGGACTCTGATCATCTAGAAGCCCTGCCAACATGGCGTAGAACTATCCTAAGGCCAGCATAGGACCTCTTCCTATCTCTGATAGGTGCCTCATAGTGAACTGTAGGTGGAGTTGACACTGTAAACCTCCTAAAACCTTCCGCTCCATCAAATTCAAAGAGATGGAACTTGTTTTGTGTGATCAAAGGAGAAACTACCCCGGGTGACTCCTCTACTGAAACCTGAGAGACTACCTCCATCTCCTTGGCTATGCACACATGATGTCGTTTGATCTTGTGACCTCTGTTGTGCCACTGCATTTTGTTGGGAGGAGTAGTGCGGGAACTAGATCCTATCTCAAAACTAGGGGAGACTATCCCTAAAGATAGGGCAGCCTTCCCCTTGGAAGAAGCCAATGAGTGGGTACTAGCCTATAGTGGGACAGTAATGGGAACAACTAAATGCATGGGAACTATAACTGCTACAGAACCTCAACTATCTTCCTCTTTAGTGAGGGAAACTTAGAATCTTAAGGCATCTCAACATGGATGACTGGCTTCTGCCCAGTCACCACATTCCTGCTGACGGTTGTGAGGGTTGCCCCCTCATAAATGATCCTGGCCCCCTTAAATCCTTGACGAAAGTGAATCAGATCGAAAAAGTCAGTTTGTGGGAGGTTGGCCTAATCCAAGGCCAAATCCATCCTAAACGGGAAAGTAAACACATACTTCTGAGAATCCATTAGTACTGAACTAAACTTGAGAAAAAGTGACTGAAACTGAGCTAAAGTTCTATAATTTTGAAAAAAAACTCAAATCAGATTTTCTATCTTACTTTGCTTTAGAATTTGAACCCACACTCAGTAATTTAAATATGTTAAGTGGGTTCTTTGAATTTAGGAGAGAGATTTTGAATTTAGAATTGGAGAAGAGATTTTTGAATTCAGAATCCATTTTCAACAAATTTGTGTATGTTGAAAATGGGTTCAAATATTTTGAAGAGATTTTTGATGCTTCTGTTGGTTCATATTTGAATTGATTTTTATGTTTTGGGACCCTTTATTTAAAAATTTGATTATGTTAAATAGAAGGTCAATTGATTTTCTTTGAAAATTACTCATTTAGCAAATTTGGGTATGCTAAATGAGTTATTTGAAAATAATTTTCTTCTTCTTTTGCTAATGATGTGAATCATGTGTGAGTTTAGAAATGGGATCTTTACTTAGCAAATTTTTGTATGCTAAATAAAGTCCAAATGTTTTTTGTTTTGATTTTTGAAAAGATGATCTTTACTTAACAAATTTATGTATGTAAATGAAAATCCAAATGTGCTTGATTTTTATGATTTTGAAAAGAGTATTTTTATTTAGCAAATTTGGGTATGCTAAATAAAGGATCCAAGTGTGCTTGATTTTTATGTTCTTACTTTTAAAAGAGGATCTTCACTTAGCAAATTTGGGCATGCTAAATAAAGCATCCAAATGTGTTTGATTTTTATGGTTTTGAAAAGAGGATCTTTAGTTAGCAAATTTGGGTATGCTTAATAAAGGATTCAAATGTATTTTTTATGATTCTGAAAAGAGGATTTTTATTTAGCAAATTTGGGTATGCTAAATAAAGAATCCAAATGTGTTTGATCTTTGTGATTTTGAAAAAAGGATCTTTACTTAGCAAATTTGGGTATGCTAAATAAAGAATCCAAATGTGTTTGATTTTTATGATTTTGATTTTGTGTTACTTCTTTGAAAGGAGGGATTTCTATTTAACAAGCATGGTGTTTTAAATGGAATCCAATTTATTTTTTAAATTTTCTTTTTGAAAAATGAACCTCTAATTTGACAAATTTGGGTATGTCAAATGGAATTCCAATGTATTTTGATTTTCATAATTTTTTGTTAAGTAGATTTCCATTTAACAAATTTGGTTATGTAAAATGGAAGTCAATTATATTTTATTTTTCAAGGATGAAATTTTTTTGTGGGTGATTATTGTTTTTTTGAAAAGAAGGAAATTCTAACTTAACACATGTGAGATGTGTTGAGTGGAACTTCAAATGGTGTGATTTTTTTTGAAAATGGAACCTCCATCCAACACATTTGGATGTATTGAATGAGGAGGCTTATTTTCAAAATTGTACTTTTTGAAAAGAAATAAATTCCAACTTCAACATATGTGAGATATGTTGGAATGGAATTCAATGTCATGATATGATTCTATTTGGAAATAAAATCTTCATTCAATAAATTTGGGTATATTAGTGAGGGTGTTCATATTCAAATATGTGCTTTTTGAAAAGATGATCTTTTTTATTTTGTTTAGAAATGAAATCTTCATTCAATAAATTTGGTATATTGAATGAGGATGTTCATTTTCAAATATGTGCTTTTTGAAAAGATGATTTTTTTTTGAAATGATCCTACATGTAACAATCTTGGAGATTATTAGATGGGGTTAAGTTATGAAACTTTTTGTGCAAAAATTTTATTATGTGAACTTTTGGAAAAGTCCTTTTTGAAAAAGTGATGTTTTTATAAAAGGATTTATTTTTCTTTATTTTTGGAATGAACCTTTCTTTACCATAGAAATGTTAAAGAGGAAGGTCTTTAATAATCAATTTTTATTAAATTTTTATTTTCACCTATTGGGGGACCCAATAAAGGTTTTGAGACCTATACAAAGTGAGGTCCTAAAACCTAAAGGATGTTGGCTAGCTTAGCTTAAGAATGAAATAAACTAAGTGCCAATGGAAAAGAAGGATAGTCTCAGACTTATATGAAATACAAATCCACTATCGATATTTGGAGACAATGATCATTTACCAAAGATGGAGAGAGGAACCTTCCCCAGTGGAGTCGCTAGAAAAATTTGAGGTGTTTTTCTTTCATCTATAAGTAAAATGAAAATAAAATATGCTAATTGGGCACCATGTAGATTCGTAGATTTCCTTATTAGGGTGATTGGGAATGATATTGAGGAATGATGTGCTATCTCGAGAGATAAAAGTCATCAACTTATAATGGACCTAATCACCTAATAAGAACTCCTAAGAATAATGGGTCTTTTGATGTACTAGAGATTCTTCCCTTACTTTATATGGATAAGTAAAGTAGGGTTTATTTTAAATCAGTTTTGTTAAGTTCCTATGGGCAAGCCCCCATAGTTAATTACATTTTAAGGAATGAGATTCCTTAAGAATACTCTCGATAATGGTAAAAGATTATTATCTCCAAAGATTTTAAAGATAGGATTATAAACAAATTAGTTATTGTTGGAAGATCAAGTGGTATTGATCAAAAAGAGGGAGTTATTATCAAAACCAAAGAGAGATAAGTAGGGGATGCTCACGATGCTAGGAAACCTAGCGAGCATCCCAAACTATCATATTGTTTGGCTTTATACTTTTGAAATTTGAAGAGAGTTAATTGTTTGAGTTGAATTTTTATTAGAATTCTAGGGCTTACAATTCAATTATACAAGATCATGGAAATCCCTAAGAGGTGAGGATTTATGCTTGTAGCCCGTAAAGGGAAAGATCAACCTTGGATCCTGAATCTAGAGAGCTTTGGCGAAGGCCAAGGAATGACCTAAATCTAAGGCAAAAATGGGTATATGGTTTACCTCCAAAAGAGAGGATAAACCACCCAACTCTTGAACTACAACTGCTTAGGGTGGCCACCAACTTACTCCTCCTATGATTTTAAATACTTGTAAGTCATATGTGTTGCAAGATAGCTAGGTCATCATTTATTTAGAAAGGATACTAAGTCCTTAAAAACTCCCTAAGAGACTAGATCATGAAGGGTATGAATAATGACTTAAATCTAATGCAAAGTTTTGTTAAGTTTTAATTTGATTTTTTGGATAATTTATTTGACACTGGCTATGGGATTCATATGCCTAATGAATGAGAAATTGGTTATGGGCCAAAATCAGCAAGAAGGAGGTGTGTTTCTACCATGGCTCTCAAAGGTCAAGCAATTTTCTTTGGCAAAAGTTGAAGCCCTCCGTTAGCAAGAGTGAAGCAAGATGCTTTTTATGGATGATGTGAAACATACAACATCCAGCTAAGGGGTTGCTAAATCTTTTATTAGCTTGATTTATGTCATAAGCTTTAAGTGAGGTTATGAGTTGTTTAATTTTTTTGAGTTGATTAATTGGATAGAAATTTATTTTTTCCTAAGAGCCTAACTGTATCCAGGCCATTCATCAATCAATGAAGAAATTAAAAAAATTATGCCATTTCTAATGCACAAGCTAAACAAACATCAAATAATTTTATAGAGCTAGCACAAAAGAATAAGAGGCTAATGTGGTCTGGCTCCACTGCACAAACCCAAAAAAATAGCCAAGCTCTACCCTTATACAACCAAATTATAAATGAATAATTACAATTAGAAGGAATCATGTTATGGGGTCTTCATTCTTCATTTCTTCATTTCTTCCTTTCTTTGTTTCTTTCTTTCCCCATTTCTTTCTTTCTTTTGGTTTGACTTAGGATGTAGTTTGCTCCAAGGCTTCACATGGTATATAAGACATGGTCTTATAACCAGTGTTCATCCTAATCCCCATAACATTCATTCAAAATCTTAATTATAAAATTTACATCAAAATAGGAAAGATAAATCTAACTAAACATGCAAAACAAAGATTACCTAAACATACCACACAACCCAAGCAGTTATATGAATAATTTGGACTTAGCACCCCACACATGGGTAACCAAGTCCACCTGTCCTAATTTGGGTTATGCTTAGGGGTATAAGCAACCTACACAGCAAAAATATTTATATTTTTATTATAACACCCTTAAGCACAACCCCCTGTAGAAAATATGATTAGGATAATAACGGCTAACATCCAGACTACTCACATTCACCCTAACATCCAGTCTAAAATATACATCATAAAATAAAACTACAACACCATACATCACAACACATCGACCTAACCTAATTCTAGGGTCGGTGACCTAGTATTCTAGTGTGTGAAAGGAGGGGTTTGTGTGGTTAGGCTTTGCTAGGCTCCTTTAAGTTCAAGTTTTGATATGAAGTTTGAATTTGTTTAATTTTTTACCTTTGGTTGATTTCAATTCAAATGGTTTAGTGGGTTAATTCTCATTTTATGTTCATTTTATTTGGTTAAAGTAGTGTTTAGGTTTTCAAGAATTAGAAATAGAATGAATTTCATTTTTAGGTGAAACTCACTTTATTCCACATCCTAAATCCTAATGGAGTTTCCAAAAGTCTAACTAAGATCCTTAAGTATCTTAATTAATCTTTTTTTACGTTACTTATGTTTGGATTGGTTTTTTTCTTTTCTTTTAATTAAGTTGGATTTAATTAATTTAGTTTGTTCTTTTCACATGATTCAATTCATTTCATTTGATTTGGTTTACTTTTGTTTAGGTTTATGTTGACTTTGTTTTACTTTAATTGATTTGATTCTAATTATCTTTAATGAGTTTACAAAGTTAAACTTGAATTATTCTTAACATTTCATTAACCTTTAAGTTCTTTAACTTAAGGTATTTAATAATTCTCTTTTCTTTAATGATATTCATTTCATTCATTTTAGTTATAATTTTATTAGCTTGGAGTTTAATTAAAGTTTTAGTTCAAATTATTTCATTTCCTTTCTTTAAGTTGTTTCATGTTTACTTTGATTAGTTTAATTTATTTTATGTTGGTTTTATTTCATTTAGGTTGGTTCATTTTTATTTTGATTGATTCAATTTAATTTATGTTAGCTTTATTTTATTTAGGTTAGTTCATTTCTTTTATTTGACTTTTGTTTTAACTTTGCATTGTTTAATTATGTTAATTTCATTTAATTTGATTTATGTTTACTTGAGAATGTTTAAGTTAAGGTTAGACTTATGTTTTATTGATTTATCTTAATTCAAATTATTGTATTAAGTTCATTAATTCTTATTATGTGATTATATTTTTTTTCATTGTGTTAATTCAATTTTTATGTTATTTTTATTTAATTTAGCTTAAGTTATATGTTTAATTGTTCATATTTCTTTTTTCATTTAAGTTGAATTATTCTATTCTTTTTTACTTGTGTTTGATTTAATTAGTTTGATTATGAGTTCATGTTGTCCAAATGTTTAATTAGATTTTCATTTGATTTAGCTTAAGCTTAAGTTGTTTATTAATTAATTTGTTTGGAACCTAATCCTATGTTTATTAATTTCAAATCTTAAGGTCATTTGATTTTTGATTCTCATAATATTATGTTGATTATATATTGTTTCATTTGGATTAATTTACTTAAATTAATTTGGTTTTGTCTATTTATGTTTGGTTTATGTTATCTTTTTAGATTAAGTTATTAAGTTAATTTAATTTAGTTTATGCTAACCTAATGTGCTTAGTCTAAGGTTTTATATTTATTCTTAGATTAGATTAATTACAATGTTAAGGTTCATTAATCATTTGTTTTAATTTAAGTTATTTAATTATGGATTTGTAAGCTTAAGGTTTAAGTTCATTAATATGACTTAGTATTTATTTATTTATTTTTGACTTAAGTTTGTTCATAGTTTATTCTTAACTTAAAGTACTTAGGTTAATTATCAATTTAATTTGATCTAATTTAATTAACCTAATATTTATTCTTAAATTAATTAGAGATGAGTGATTCCATTAGATTTTATTGATTCAAAGTTTAATGTTTAAGTTAACTAATAATTTTGTTCACCTAAGGTTTTATTTTATCAACTTAAGATTGAATTTGATCACTTCAATTGACTTAGGATGTTTAGATGAACTACCCTAAGTATTTTTGACATTTGATTAAAGTTGGTTCATTATTATTATGTGATTTAATGGGTTAATGAATTTCCTTAATCCATTATTATTTAGCATTGATCTAAGGATTTAGAAATTTAGCAACTTCTAATCCAGAGATCATTTTCCTTTGAAAATTTTCTTGAAAGTGGGGTCACATGCCAATTTCATGTGTTCAAAGTTTTATTTTGATTAGATTTATAATTAGGGAGTAATTATGGTATTATTTATTTCATTAAAACCTAAATTAACCTAATTCAATGAGGTTCAGTTAAGGATTATATTTTTCATAGATTCCTCACTAAAATATTCTTCCAATGAGGTTTCACTCATATTTTTTGGATTATTGGTTGATTTATTATGGTTTATTTAAATTCAGGTTATTTAATTGAATTATTTAATTCATTTAATTACTTAATTAAGTCAATTTAAGGATTATTGGATTTAATTGAGTTTTAGTCATGTTTTAGTGTTCACTGAAGTTTATCAATGTTGATTTAAGGCTATTTGATTAAATTTCCCTAATTATTTCATTAAAAATTAATTAATTTAATTAATTTATGAATTAAGCATAAGAAATTATAATTTCCATTGAATTCAGTGAATTAAATCCTGAAAAATTTTCCTATGGTGTGTTTTAGGATTAATTGCATTTCCTCAAAGTTTTATTTTAATTGGCTTAATGGTTTGAGAGTAATTAGGGTTAAATGTATTTCAATTAAATCCAAATTAAGGGGAAAATACTTAATAAAAAATTGAGAATTTTAACTTTTATGGATTCCTCTCATCAAGGCAAATTCATAGAGCCCTCATTTGCATTTTTTTATTTTTCTTTAATTTCCTATGAATTTTAGAAGTTTCTATTATTTTTAATGATTTTTAAACCATTAGATAATAGTTTTTAATTGATTTTAAGTGATGGGCCACATGCGGTGCGGTGGGCCGCATCACGCACCTGCATGGCGCATCGTGCCATGGGTGGATTGGTCCACGCGAGTCAATGGCATCCGATCGGAGCTACGTGGATGATCCGATCGTCCGATCAAAGATCGATCGGATTGACCCTGTTCCTAAGGATGAAAATTAAATCAGCCCGCCTAGATCTGGACCATCCGTTCCTTTTAAAAGGAACGAACAGTCTCGATTTCATCTCCCCTAGTCTCTACAGGAGCCGAAGGCATCCATTTTATTTTGTTAATAACGTTTGATCTAGGCAATGGAATCACTCAATTTTGATTGCAAAACACTGAGTGAATGAAATCCTTTCAATCCATACGGCTTGATCTCACTTGAGATCAAGTTTCCTACACATTTGACCAAGGCCAAAAGCTTCAAAGGAAAGAGAGGGGGTGTTAATGGCGTACCTTGATCCCTTGCTTGTTTAGCTTTGGTTTTGGTGCTAATAGCTTTGGAAGCTTGGAATAAGCTTGCTTGCCAAAGGAATCGAGCTCTCTCCTTGCAAATTGCTCCCTAGAGCAAGCCTTGGCTCTCCTTTTTTAGTTTTGGTGGTTCTCCCCCTTGCAGGAAACTTTAGGAATGGGGAGGGTTCATTTTGCTTCAATTTTGGATGGTGAAGGTGATGGAAACTTCAATTTGGCTAGAGGAATGCTCTAAGTGAATAATCTCCTTTGGCCAACCCACTCTTGCCTTTTTATTTACATTTTTCTTGAATTGAGGGGGGAATGGAAATCTTGGAACTTAGTTAGCTTTGCTGCTTTCACTTGAAGGCAGCCTTCTCCTTAATGGATGATGAAGAATGTGCTTAGAAAATGGAAAGATACCTTTGACTTTCTCCCCCTTCCCTCCTCATTTAACCATTTGTACTTTAGTGTGATAAAGCAAGAGAAGTTTAAATGGTTTGATTAGGATGTTAACCTTCATTAGAAAGGTTTAAGGAAGCCTCATCCCCATCCCATGAGATTTGGTTGGAATTGGTGCATTTGACTAACCCTTGGCTAATTGGTTTTAGCACAATTTCTTATATTTATTAATGTTTCATTTAGTGTTAAATGTTTATGTGCTTAATCATTAATAATTCTCCATGTAATAGAAATTATTAATTTTCAATTTTCAAAGTGCATTGGGTAAGTTGATCAATTTGGCTTTATGTATTATGAATTAGATTTTTGGTTTAGTGAAATGACTTGATTAACTTAATTAAGTGATATTTCATCTTTAATATGGTTAATCTAGACAATTTGAATTGCACTAAATTAACTCATTTTAAATTTTATTTTTGGCTTAAACCCATTTGACCCAAGTTAGGGTTAATGGGTTATGTTTCAATTTAATTGGGTCAAATGACCCATTTGACCAAATTATATCCAATGGGGAATTGGATTATGTTCAATAATCATTTCCAAATGATTTTGGACAATCAAATTGGGTTCATTTGGTCAAATGGGTTCCATTTGGGTTAGGTTGGGTTGGGTTTGACTCACTTAAGTTCAAAAGGGTCAAATTGGTCAAATGGCTTAATTAAGATTTGGCTAAGTGTTGACTTGGTCAAAGGCTAAGTTTGACTTGGTTTGACCCAATTCAAGGTGGTTGATCACCTCATGATGATTGTTGATAATGATGTGAGGCTTAGATGGGCTTAGTTCAATCCAATTTGGATTGGATTAGAATTTGGCTCAAAAAGGTGCTTTTGGTCACTTTGGGTCAAGTGAGTCTAAATGGGTCAATTGGCTTGATCAAGGCTTGATTCAAGTATGGTTAAACTCACACATGGACTTATAATTAAAATATAAATCCAATTGCAAGTGATTTGGAGTCAAATGAGTTTTGGTTCATTTGATAATTTCAAGTTCAAAGGATGAACATGGGTTTGATTTGGGTTAGTTTGATTTTGGTTAGATGATTGTAGTTTATGTTTATATTTGGGCATGCTATTGAAGGAATGATTGTTTGAACAGAAAATCGAGGATTTGGATTGATTTGAGAATGATTTGGCTAAGTTCAAGGATTTGAATTGAAAGAGTATAAGTTGGATTTAAGTTGGATTTGGACTTGAGTTTTGAATTTAGTTTTGGTTATTTGAATTTATGATTCATTTATATTTGTGAATATAAATGAGAATATAAATGGGTTATGAGAAAATCTTTTGAGTTTTGAGTGATTTGAATTTTATTTGAGCTAAGTCCATAAGATGAAATCAAAAGGCTTAGAAAAGGTTTTGGATTTGGTTTAAGATTTGAGAAAAAAAATTGAGTTGGAATTGATTTAAGATTTGAGTTTGAAGTTTGACTTGAAAGAAGGAAGCAAGGATTGGATTTAAGCTATAGGGTAGACAAATCATCCTAATACCCCTAAGGCATAACCTATTCTTATGGCTAACTCTTCTAAGTCTCTAGGGTTAAGTTAAGTGTTCACCTAATCACTAGAAGTGTCTTAAGACTAAGGAAATCTCAGTGTCTAGAGAAGTCCTATGTCTAAGATGAAGAAGTTGAAAGCTCACTCAAAAGTGAGGTCAACAATGTGATATGTAAATTTAGGTTTGTAGGGTTAGGTAGGATCCACTGGTCTAATGACTTAATATTAAATCTAACTTCTATGAATCTTTTGATTTGAGTTTACCCTTAGTCACTAAGAGTGTTCTAACATCTAAGTGAGGGAACCTTAGTGCCTAGACTAAAATCCTAGGTCAATAAGATGATGGATGTCAATTTTACTAAAAGTGAGGCCAATAAGCCTATTATCTCATTTATAAGTTTAAATAATTATTTTGCAAGATTATTCCATATAATTTTGCTACATTTTTCTACAATGATGTACTTAAGATAAAATAAAAATAATAAATAGCATTTTATCTTTTTTGAAATAATGTTAGGTTAGGGTTGTAAGTGAGTCAAGCTAGCTCGTGAGCCATTGAGCTTGGTTTGATAAATAGCTCATGAGCTGAGCTCAATGAGCTAACAAGCCAAGCTCAACCTAGCCTCGACTTGACTCATTAGCTCATGAGCTAACTCATTTAATAAATATTAATATAAAATATACTAAAATATATTAAAACTTAAAAGTTTAAGTATATAATTATTTAAAATATTTATAAGCTATCTCATTCTCTTATATTAAATAATTTATTATTATTTTACTTCTAGTTTGTTTTAATTATTTTATTTCTTTTATATTAAATGAGCTGACTTGATCTCATAAAATAAAGCTCGAGCTCGAGCTCAAACTTGATTAATTAATCAAGCTTATGTTCAAACTAATGGTGGCTTAAGCTCAGCTTGACTCGTTTACACCCTTATATTAAGTAATTTAAGAAGGTAACTTTAAATTTTATTTTTAAGACATTTTATGGCTTACTTTCTCACTTGTGAATTAGATCTTTAATATTTTGAGACATGACTTTACACATTAAAATTAAAAATTAATTGGATTGATAGTCTTCTCTTTAATTATGTGTTTGTAGGTAAACAAATATGTCATTAAGACCATGCCATAAAGAGCTAATTAAGGATATTACCATGTAAGGAACTTATAACCTAAGTAAAATAAACCATGGCTTACTTCATTCATATATGGCAATGAAAAAATCTCTAATATATGTATACCTATCAATCTTAGGAGTCCTTATTAAATGATTGAATCTTTCATAGGTGATATCTATACTTCTCATGGTAGTATACTATTTCATGTTGTGTTCAATCACCTAAATAAGAATGCCCAGGGTTAGCATGGTGTTCTCACTTTTTTTTAATCACTATAGCACATTTAGATCATCTTGATCTCCTACAACTACATATCACATGCTCTCTCAATAGCTATAAGTTATAAATCTATATTATCCAAATTATTAGAGAAGAGGAAGGTAATAATAAATGCACTATTTTATAGAAAAATCTCACTTATGTTGGGAAAATTAAATAACAAAGATCTCTCCCATAAAAAATCCTTATTTATAATTTTTCTCACTATTCTACAAGGTTTCTCCATTATCACATTGTGGTATTTAAAATTGCATCATCATAGGAACACCATGTAAATCTTAGGGGGTATTTATTTATTGTGTTTTAATTTGGAGTTGATGAGACACCACACAGATCTTAGAGGATACTTATCGAAGTGATCGGGTCCGACATTAAGGTATGATGTACCATTTCAAAAGATGGAAAAATCACCATATAATGGACCTAATCAACTAATAAGAACTCCTAAGGCAGATGGGTCTTCCTATATACAGAGATCTTTACCTACTTTACATGAAAAAGTAAAGCAAGGTTTATTTTATGCTACATTCTTTAGTTCCCTATGGAAGCAAGCTTCCATTGTTAATTACATCCTAGGAAATGAGAAATTTTTTAAGAATACTCTTGATTAAAGTAGTCAATAAATATCTCCAAAGATTTTAAGGTTAGACTATCAAAGGAATTGGGTCTTTTTGAAAATCAAGTGGGAATGTTCAATTTGGAAGGACTTATTTTGGATTCCAAAGGAAGATATCTAGGGAGCACTCATGATATTAGGAAGTATAGTAAGCACTCCAATCTATCCAATGGTGAGAATTTATGTATTTGAAGGAGAGAGTTTATTTTTGTTTAAGTTGAAATTTTATTAGAATGTGAGAATGTCTAAGTGTAAGGACTTATACTCATAGCCCAAGGGAAACAAGAAACCTATGATCTTAAATCTAGGAGGCTTTAGCATAAGTTAAAAGCATGACCTAAATCTAAGGGGAAAATGGGACATAATGGTTTGCCTCCATAAGAGAGGATAAACTCATTCCGACTCTTCTGGACATACAACCGCTTGGAGTGACTACTTGTTAACACCTCCTATGCTTTAAAACTATGTTGGTTGATCTTATGTAAGTGCAACATAGCTAGACTATTATTTAATTAGGAAGGAGACTAGAGTCCTAAAATCACTCTCTAAGAGACTAGATCATGACTAGCATGAACATATGACTTAGACTAAATGCAAAATTTTATAAAATTTTATATCATTTTGACACATTCATTTGGACAAAGGCTTGAGATAATTATGCCTAAATGCATGGTGAAATATAGTTATTGGCTAAATCAGTGAGAGCAGTTATTTTCCACTATAAGGGATGCTCTCACAGGTCAAGCATTCCCCTATCATGCAAGACTAGAGACCCTCACTATTCAAGAATGAAGCAAATTATTATGCATGATATTAAAATGTACATCATTCAACTAAGGGATTGCTAAATCTTTTAATTATCTTGATTATAACTTAAGCTTTAAAGTGAGGTTATGAGTTATTTTAAAATTTAATTATGAGTTATTAATGAGGGTAGAAAAATTAATTTTATCCTAAAGAGCTTACTGCATCCAGGCCACACATTCAAACCCAAGCTTAAGAAATCTATGAAGATGATGCAATTTATATTGCATAATTTAAACACAACATTTAAACATGTATAAATTATCATGAAAGAATAAAAGGAAGGTGTGGCAGGGTACTATTGTTCATATCAGAAAAGAGAAAAATTGGGTAGCCGAGCCCTACCCTTATACAACTTAAATTATAATAAAATTTTACAATTACAATTGAATTAAATATTATATGGGTCTTGATTCTTTACTCTTCTTTCTTCCTTTTGATTTGATTGCACTCCAAGGCTTGACAAGGCCTCCCAAAACATTATCTTCTAGGCACTACTCATCCTAAACTCCATAGCACTAACCCTAATTCCTATTACAAAATTACATATTTATGGAATGTAAAATCTAACTACACTTGCAAAATAGATGTTAGCTAAATCAACCATACAAACCCAAGCAGTTATATTTCATAATTTGGACTTAGCACCCTAGACATGAGTAACCAAGCTTATCCTAATGTGGATTATGCAAAGATGCATAAGCAACCGCAAGTAGAAGCATTTATACTTATTATTACAACAGCCTCTTGAGCACAATCCCCTGCAGAAAATTAATTAGGCTAATAACGGCCTAACATATAGTCTATGCACAACAACCCTAATATCCAGTCTAAAACTTTTCATCACAAACAAAACACAACATCACAACATATATCGTCCTAACTTAGAGCTAGATGTGGTGACCTATTATTCTAATGTCTGTGTTAAGGCTTGGTGTTGTATGTTTAAGTTAGGCTTTTGAATTAGGATTGCCTAAAGTTTGGAATTGTTTAAGTTAAACATTTGGGGAAGTTTCACTTTAAAAGAGTTGATGAATTTTAATTTGAATTTTCTTTTATTTCAATCAACACTTACTTAGTATCTAATTATTATAAAAAGAGAAAAGCAGTATAACCTCTTTCATCCCTACCCTAAGTTATTTTCTAAAGACATATTATTTTGATTTTTGGTTTCTTTTAGTGAATGATTTATTAAATATTTTATTAATCCTAAATTTGACTTATGGTGTAGAATGTTGGCCAATAAAAGAGAAGCATAAGACTAAGTTAAGTGTTACAGAGATGAGGATGCTTAGGTGGATGAGTGGCTTCACTCTTACAGATAGAATGCAAAATGAGTATATTCTAGAAAAAGTTGGAGTAGCTCCAGCGGTTGATAAGATTAGGGAGAGTCACCTTAGATGGTTTGGCCACATAAAGCGTCGGCCGTCCGATGACCCGATTAGGAGAGTAGATGAATTAGATTTGCCTTATGTTAAGAAAGGTAGAGGTAGACCTAAAAATACTTGGTTAAGATGTATAAAAATGATCTTAGTATACTTGATTTAAATGAGAATTTGACACATAATAGGACACAATGGAGATGAAGGATTCATGTAGCCGACCCTACATAGTGGGATTAAGGCTTGTTGTTGTTGTTGTTATTGTTGCTGCTGTTGTTGTTGGGTTAATCTTATGGAATCTTATTCAAACATGAAAGACATCTTAAGATTAATGAGATTAAATTACTATCACATGGATAGTGCTACATCATTCATTTTCATCATCAATATCTTGCATATGATTTTGATCTTAATATACCTATACATGCAATGGATTTTTTGTCACGCTTAAATGATTCTGAATGCATACATTTTTCATAAAAGAGAAATTTCATTTATTAGGTAAGTACACATACACATGTATTAAAGATTTAAGCAAGTACGTGTTGTTGTTTAAACCAAGGAAGTGAGGTAAGCTAAAATCTCCTTGGGGCTACTTAAAGCCTCATATTCCTGGGATGTCCAGACTATATACTTGCTATCTTAAATACATATGTATGTATACATAAACACAAGGATGAAAACCATGCAAAAGATTATAAGTTAACAAATTTATCTATATATGTAAAGTAAAGCTCTATCCAAATTCTAATGTATGAAAATATGTGAATGAAATTAAGTATGTGCTACTACTAACCAGAGAAGTGAGGTAATTTAAGATCTCATAGGGGCTACTTAAAGCCTCGTATTCCTGGGATGTCCAAACTATATACTTACTGACATTCAAATACATGTAGCATGCACATGAATCATGAAAATAAAATAGTACTTTAACATGTTTAAGCTATAAACAAATGTAAATAATATAGAATATTCATAGCCAACATCAATTTAAATATTCACCATTAATTTATAATTTTGGAAAGTAATTTTGCAATTTATTAGTGATAATAGCCACACATATAATAGTATTAAATCGACACATACAACTTACACATAATTAAATTTAATTAAGCATTGTTCACTACATGCTCAAGACCAGCGGTCCAACGACTAAGGTATCTTTGACTTGAAGAGACAAAGCTCTATTGAGAATCTCAAGTTACTTCCATGATGATGCCTCTATGGACCAAACGCCATCGCAACAGTCAGCTGGAGTTGGTCTAAGAGTGGCTTCTGATGCTCCAATCGATTGGGATCAATTTGTTTTAACTCCAGAGCTTGGGGAAAGTGTGAGAGAAGTTAATTGAAGCTTGGTAGAGTTTGAGTGAGGTTGGATGGATAGAGGGCTTAGTTTTCTTTGGCTTCGCACTCGCCGGTGATAGGGAGCATGATAGAATTGAGGAAAGCTCTAGGGATGCTTGCCAACACTCAAGGATGCTCTCCCTTTCATTTGAATTAGATAGGGAGGAGTATACCATCCTCCCCAAGTGATATGATGATAAGGATTGACTTTTGGTAGTCGTCCAACTGTTCAGAGTGACTGGAGGTGTTAGCGATTGGTTGAGGTGGATGCTCTTGAGTGGCTGAGGAATGACAGGGCTGAGGTGGTGTTTACCTCCTCCCCAAAGTATTCTAATAGAAATTCATGGGTGAACTCACCTTCTCTTTACCCATGGTTGAACCCAACAGCCTTGAGTCAGGTGAGTCAGTGGTGCAAGTGTCCAAAATGAGCTAAGGGTTGGTGGGTATGTAAGACCATCCAAATGAGAATTTTATCTCATTTAGATGGGTTTGTCCAATGGGTTTTGACCAAACTGGGTCCAACATGGGTTGGGTTCATTCTGGCTGACCCATGGTGACCTAAGGATGGGTCATGCCAAGTTTAGTTAGGTTTGGCTCAATTTGACTCACATGAGTCAAATTTGGTTAGGTTGACAAATTGGTCAAATTGGGTCAAATTGATGATTTAGTTAAGTTCATTTTATCATTTGGGATATTTTGGTTCCAATTAGTTTGGTTCAATTTGAAGTGGATTTGATTTTAGCTCACTTGGGTCAAATGAGTTAATTTTACTAATTTGGTCAAATTGACCAAATTGGCTTGGGTGGAGGGTTGGTTTAAGTTTAAATGATTATTTGATTTGAATTAATTTAAATTTAGGAGTGATTTAGCTTAATTGACCCTTTTGGTCAAATTAGGCTAAATGGGTCAATTAGGTTGGTTTGGTCAAATTGGGTTCAATTGGATGTTGGATCATGTTCAATAATCAATTTTTGATTGATTAGAGGCATTAATTTCAATCAATTGGGTTTAGGATTTAATTTGTCCCAATTTGGCCTTTTAGGTCAAATTGGGTCAACTTGGGTCAAGAGCCCACATTGGTTTGGTTTGATTAATTGGTGGTTAAGTCATGTTCAATACTAAACTTATGATTGATGGGAATCATTGATTGCAAGCAAATGGGTTTAGAATGGGATTTGGTTCATTTTGGTCCATGGATTAATTGGCTACTTGGATCAAGTGATCAACTTGGTCTGGTTTGACCAAATTGATTATAATTAGTCAATCAAGGATGATAAAAAATCGTAGAGAAGATCGAATGGGTTTATTCAATCTAATTTGGGTTGGATTGAAGTTTGGATCAAATTAATACTTTAGGTCACTTTGGGTCTAGTGGACTGTTGACCTCATGTTAGGATGAGCTCTCAACCCCCTCCATCTTAGACATTAGACTCCTCTTAGGCTTTAAGAGATCCTTAGTCTTAAGATACATCTAGTGATTAGGTGGACACTCAACATAACCCTAGAGACTTAGAAGAGTTAGCCATAGGAATAGGTCATGCCTTAGGGGTGCTAGGAAAATTTGCTTACCCTATAGCTTGAACCAAATTCCTCTCTTCCTTCCTTCAAGTCAAACTTAAATCAATTCCAACTTAATTTATTTTCTCCAAAAAAACAAATCAATTCCAAATGATTGAAATCCATGATTGAAACAAATGATTGAAGCTTATGGTTGAAATTCCAAGCTCAAAATCTTTCCTAAGTCCTTTGATTCCCTCTTATGGACTTAACCTAAATCAAATCTAAATCAATTTAAATTCAAGAATTTTCTCACAATCCACTTATATTCTCATTTATATTAACATATATAAATGAAATATAAATTCAAATAAATCAAACTTAATTCCAAATTTAAATCTAAATCAAAAATCTTTCCTAAGTCAATTTGATTCCCTCTTATGAACTTAGCCCAAAGCAAGTTCAAATCACTTCAAATTCAAGAAATTTTCTTATAGCCCATTTATATTCTCATTTATATTCACAAATATAAATGAAATATAAATTGAAATATCCAAAAATTAATTCAAAACTCAAACTTAAATTCAACAAAAATTCAACCTAAGCCTTTCAAGTCAAATTCTTGAACTTAGCCAAATCAATTTCAAATCAAGCCAAACTCTTGATTTTTTTTCTTCATGATTCAAGAAATCCTACAATCATGAATCCAAATATAAACATAAACTTCAATCACCAAACCAAAACCAAATCCAAAAATTCAACTCAAACTCATTCAAAATTCAACCTAAGCCTTTCAAGTCAAATTCTTGAACATAGCCAAATTAAATTCAAATCAAGCCAAACTGTTGATTTTTTTTCATGATTCAATCAACCCTACAATCATCAATCCAGATTTAAACACAAACTTCAATCACCTAACCAAAACTCAATTCAAAAATCAAACCCAAGTCAAGCTCATGTTCACCCTTTTGAACTTGAAATTGTCAAATGAATCAAAACCCATTTGACTTCAAATCTCTTACAAATGGATTTATATTTCAATCATAAGTCCATATGTGATTTCAATCAAACTCAAATTAAGCTTTGACCAAGCCATTTGACCTACTTAGGATCACTTGACCCAAAGTGACCAAAATTACCCTTATGAACAAAATATAAACCAAATTGAATCAAACCAAAGATACCAAAATATTTCAAATGGTCATATGAACTTGACTCAACCCTTGGTTTGACCCAACTTTACTAATTTGTCAACTTCACCCAAGTTGACCCATTTTGACCTAAATGGAACAACATGAGCCAAATCATATCAAATCTACTCTAAATTCATTGAAACTTGAACCAACCCATTTTTCAATCATACTAAACATATTCAAATTGAAACCCAAGCCAAATGACCATTTTACCCCTTGGCCATAGGGTAAATTTTGGCCAAATTCACTTAGAATTTTGGTGAAATCTTTTCATGACCACTTGGCACCCTCTTAGAGGACCAAGTTGACACTAGTGAGTGTGGTGCACTTAACCCAATGGGTTTAGGTCAGTCTGACCCAACCTATGGCTAGAACCGACCACCTCCTTCAAATTGAGCACATGGAAATCCTTCCTCCACTTAATTAAACACATGGAAACTTTCCCACTACCTCCCTCTGGCCAAAATGATCAATGTGCAAGCCCTAAATGGCCTAACAACCCATTTCATGAGGTGTATTGATCAAAAATGACAAAGGGAGGCTTGGTCATCTGATTGCCTTAAGGGGAGATATACTTCCCCTAATTTCATTTCAATTCATCACTCTCCAATTTGATTGAGCTTAGGAAAGGTGAACAAAGCCATTGTAAGCCTCCCCAAGATTTCTAGACTGAGTTTGAACTTCCATTTCCTCGATTTTCATAGAGTGAAAGCAGGGGAGCTCCACTTGAAATCCATCTCACTCAATACTCCAAACCAACCTAATTCCTCCTTCAAGAACCCTCAGAGGATCAAATCGAACTCACTCCAAGCTTCACACAAGTTCTCCAAGCAAGGGAAGAGTGCCTTTGACCAAGATCGAGCTCAAGTAAAGGTGAACTTGGCCTATAGGAAGATATATCCAATTTTAACACCACAAAACTTCAACAAGGCTTTATCTCCACTAGACGAAGCTACTTCAAGGGATCGAGCACCGGTAATAGCCTTTGGCGAGGTATGCTATTAAACTGAGGTTAGATTAGCCATGGTGTGGAGTTTTGTGAAGAGAATTTCCATCTCATGAGAAGTTAGCCGTTAGATGTAGTCTCCCTTGCATGGTGATGGTGTGGGTTGAGTTTGGATTCAATCCAAGCTCAATCAAGCTCGAATCTTCCCCTAGAAGATGGATGGTGGCCATCTATCACAAGGAAGATCAAGGATGAATCATGGGACATCCATCCGTGCATTTTGGATGGACGGCCATGATTAAAACACGCAGGATCCAAGGATTAACCCTTAAGAACTGTAGGCTTGATCCCTACTGTTCGATCCTTGATCGGACAGACAGAGAGAAAGCATGTAGTGCCACTGATGACATAGCACTACGATGTGACTACTTAAATAGCCTCTTCGATTGTGCTACATGGAAAGTGCACGCCATGTCAGCCTCCACGTGGCACTGACAGGATCAGTTAAATAATTAGGGGATTAAATTACCTAATTAATTAAGAAAATTTCAAATATTCATATCTAATGTAGAAAAATCTAAAAATATGAAATAAATTGCATATGAAAAATAATTGATTATAGAATATTATAAAATTAATTTTGATGGATTTTGAATAGTGTTATTTTCTGAATTTGGGTTTCATTGTAAATATAATTAGGCTAATTACTCTCTAATTATTCCATTAATTAATCTCAAACTTCTCATGTGTATTTAGTGGAATGACTTTTGCCTCCCCTAATATTTTTGGGATTTATTAATGGTTTAATTAGGGTAATTGCTAGATTTATTCCTAATTACTCTCCTAATATAATTAAGCTTAATTAAGTGTGTAATAAATGGTTTATCCCTTAATTAAGTTAATTAATGTTTGTTTAAGTGAATAGGAGGTTTAGGGCATAATTTTTGGATATTTTCCTTAAGCTATTCCTTAAACATCCTCTTTCTTCCTTAATCCAAACTTAATTAAGGATTAATTCACTAATTACCTACCTAATTAATTTGATAAAATTCTAAAACCTTATAGAACTTAACCAATTCACTTTGGGTAGATGCGTAGGTGTTCAATAACCTAAGTATATTAAGAAAATCAAAATTTAACTCACATGTGTGAGAATGATTATGAAATTATTTAACTTAAACCCCTTAGCTTAATTAATCATTAATCATGAGCCAAATGCATTAAGCCATTCTCTTCTTAGGTGCATTGTTGATTTAAATTCCTTGTATGACTTTATGTCAAATCATTGGATCATAATTATTTGATTAGATATGCTAAGGTGGTATAGGTAAGGGGTAAGTAACATACTTAATTCACACCTTAACCTAATCAAAATATAAAAATCATCTAATCATCCAAAGATTAAACTAAGACACCATACACATGGGGAAATGGGTTAGGACCAGCAAACATTCTTTCACATTTCCTAAACCAAATATAAAGAAACTTCAAAATAAAAATCACATTAAACAAGTTTTGATTCACTTTAAACTTTCTTATTTCGTAGGATTGTCTTTAGGAATTAATTAGGGTGAATGAATTTACATTGCTTTCATTACTTTATCTCTTTCCTAGCATGCTAAATGTGTATGTCATATGAAATTCATGCACTCATATCTTTTAAATCAAAATTAAAATGAAATATTTTTTTATGTCAAATTGCATGTTTTGGCTAAAGTAAAATATGGATGGCTATTATCACTATTAAATCTAAAATTATTTTGAAAACTTATAAATCAAATATCTAAACTGAAAGGTATACTACTTATACTTTATTTATAAGCTTGCATGTGAATATAAAAATGTGTCTTATGTTTGCTTCCTTTCTTTCCTCTTAACATGGATTTGAATAAGATTTGCAAAGTGTATAGTTCTTTTAAAAGAACATCACACTTGTTTAAAATCTATTCTTATCCTCTTCCATGTTATAACTTAAGAAGTATCTTTACATTTACAGACATAAATTGCATAAACAAACAAAAAATTAAATAAACTTAAACTTTGCATCTTTCCTTTTCCATTTGTCTCTTTTTGTACATGCATATGTATTTAAGGAAAGTGGTATATTAATCTGGACAACCTTGGGATTGCGAGGCTTTAAGTAGTCCTAAGTAGGTCTTGTACCTTAGGTGCTAACAATCAGACTCACTTATGCCTTTCATGCATACACATGTGCATATGAATAAAGGATAAAAGAATAACCCTTTTCTACTTAATGAAAACCATGCATCATAAAGCATTCCAATTTTCTTAAGTAATATTTATTTTCATTCATCATAAAGTGTGCTAAACATTTCCATTTGTATGAATAGATATGCTTAGGATTCATTTATATGCATTTTATACATGTTGGGAAAGAAAATGAAGTAATGTGTATTTTGTGACATAATTCACTTTACTTAATCTTAAAATGCCTTTCTTTTTAAATAGGTTTGTTTAGGAATATAAACTTTGGATTAATTAAAACACATAATAAGACATTCACTAAATAAAATTAAATATGAATCCACTTTAGAAATTACTTACGGTAGGGAAGGAAAGAGAAGTTCTATTCTCTTTTCCCTCTCTTTACAATTTATTAATTAATTGTAAGATTCATTTAAACCAAATCAAAATACAAAATAAAATCAACCCAAATCAACTAAGCACTTAAATGAAACCACCCATCTAAGTTGAACATCTTCACAATTAGAAAATCTAAGCCTTAAAGCCATAGTTAAGCATACTGTACAAACCTTTTAAAGCAATCACATTAGACTAAGTCACCATTTCTAGCTTCAGGTTAGGGCAGTGCATGTTTTGATGTTTGCTTTTATTTTGTATATATTATTTCTAGTCTGGATGTTAGAGTGAATGTGTGTAGAATGAATTATAGGGTGATCTTAGTCTAACCATTATCTTATGCAGGGGATTGTGCTTAAGGGGAACTGCAATAAATAAAAAATATAAATGCTTTTGCAGTGCAGGTGCTTATACCCCTAAGCATAATCCAATATGTCAGGTGGACTTGGTTACCCATGTGTGGGATTCTAAGTACAATATACATGCTTGGGATTTGTATGGTTTGTTTAGCTAATCTCTATTTTACAGGTGTTAGTTAGATTTACTTTTCCTCTTCATGTAATTATTATAATTAGAATTTTGGAATGAATGTTATGGGGATTAAGATGATCATTGGTCATAAGATTATATCTTATGTACCATGTGAAGCCTTTGGAGAAACCACCTTCCAACCATCCAAATGAGGGAACTAAAAGAAGAAAGAAGAAAGAAGAAAGAAGAAAGAAGAAAGAAGAAAGAAGAAGACCCCATAACATGAATTTCCTTACTTGATTGTAAATTAATTCATTTGTAATACAAGTAGTATAAGGGTAGAGCTCAACTACCCAATTTATTTTTTAAGTTTGTGCGATGGTGCCTAACCACAAATGGTCTTTTATTCGTTTGCGTAAACTTTTTAAAATATCTGATATTTTGTTTAGCTTATACATTAGAAATGACATGTTTTCCTAGTTTCTTCCTTGCTCGATGTATGGCCTGGATGATGATTAAACTCTTAGGAAAAAATAAATCTTCTACTAATTTAAACAACTCAAAACTAAAAATAAATAACTTATAACCTCACCTAAAGCTTAGGCTAAAAATCAAGATAAAAGAATTAGTAACCCCTTAGCTGGATGTGTACTTTCTTTTCTAACATCATGCATAAAAATGCATATTATTTCAGTCATGATTGGAGGGCTTCCACCTTTTCTAGAGAACTTGGCTTGACCTATGAGAGCCATGGTAGAAACATGCCTCCTTATCTTGCTTATTTTAGCCCATAATCTTATTTCTCATGCATTAGGCATATGAATCCTATAGCTTGAGTCAAATGATTGTCCAAATTAAAAATAAAATATGTAAAAATTTTGCATTATATTTAAGTCATTTGAAGCATGCCCCTTACATGATCTAGTCTCTTAGGAAGTGTGTTTAAGGATTTAGTCTCTTTCCAAATAAATAACAACCTTGCCATCTTGCATAAACATAAGACTTGCCTACATGAATTTAAAATCATAGGAGTAGTTAGTTAGCGGCCACCCCAAAGCTATTATAAGTCCAACAGTCGGGTGGTTTATCCTCTCTTATGGAGGTAAAGAAAATACCCATTTTTGCCTTAGATTTAGGTCATGCTTTTGGCCCTTGCCAAAGCTCCCTAGATTTAGGTTCTGAGGTTGCTTCTCCCCTTTGTGGGATATAAGTATAAATTCTCATCTCTTAGGCATTTCCATGATCTTGTATCATGGAATTGTAAGTCCTACATTTCTAATAAGAATTTAACTCAAATAAATTAATTCAATTTTAAAAATGTAAAGCCCTACCAAAGGGTAGTTTGGGATGTTTACTAGGCTTCCTAGTATCTTAAGCATCCCCTACTTGTTTCCATTTGGCTTTGATAAGAACTCCCTCCTCTTGATCGATCCCATTTGACTTTCTAAAAATAAACCAATTGATTGATAATCCTACCTTTTTGAAATCTTTGGAAATAATGATCATTTATATTAATCGAGAGTATTCCTAAGGAATCTCATTCTTATGATGTAATTAATTATGGGGGCTTGCCTTCATAGGGAACTTAATGAACCCGATTTAAAATAAACCATACTTTACTTTTTCATGTAAAGTAGGGAAGAATCGGTACATATGCACCCATTGTCCTTAGGAGTCCTTATTGAGATGATTAGGTCCATTGTAGGGTGGTGACTTCTATCTTTCGAGATAGTACACCTCTCCTCAATATCATGCATGATCACCCTAATAAAAACATCTGCGTGGTGTCCAAATACAAAGAGTATATTTCTATCTTTATTTTATCTGCATAGATTAAAGATGGAAGTATACTTCTTAAGAAAAATGAAAACTTTTTACCACAGATTTTTCTGGCGACTCTGCTGGGGATGGTTCCTCTCTACATCTTTGGTAAATGATCATTGTCTCCAAGTATCGATAGTGGGTTTGAACTTTTGTATGAATCCAAGACTATCTTTCTTTATGTTGGCAGTTAGCTTATTTCATCCTTAAGTTCAGCTAGCCAATATCTCTAGTTTTAGGACCTCACTCCATGTTGGTCTTAAAACTCGGTTGGGTTCCCTAATGGGTGAAAATAAAAGTTTAATAAAAAAGAATTAATTAAAGACTTCCTCCTTACCATTTTAATGGTAAGGAAAGGTTCATTTAAAAAATAAAGACAAAATAAATCTTTCAAAAAAATCTTACTTTTCGAAAAGCACTTTTCAAAATACAATTGCTAAACTATTTGCACTGCATCTAACAATTTTCATAATTGTTACATGTAGAAAATGTTCAAAAAAATAAGATTCCAACAATCACATTTTCTAAAAGCCTAAATGATATTCTTCATTGAATTCATTTTGATGAAGACTTCATTTTCAAAAATAAAATTCCAACAATCATGTTTTCAAAAGCATAAAATTTGAAGATGGGCCTTTCCATTCAATATATAATGTGTTGGATGGATGTTACATCTTCAAGTAAAATCACAATTTTAAGATTCCAGTCAACACTTTCCACATGTGTTAAGTTGAAATTTTTAAATTTTCAAAAAGCACATATGAAACCTCTCCATTCAATATACTCACATTTATTGAATGGACACTTCATTTCCAATTAAAATCAAAAATAAAACTTTCAAAAAGCACATCTGAACATCTCCATTCAATATACCCAAATTTATTGAATGAAGATTTCATTTCCAAATAAAATTACATTATTTAGAAATGCCACTTAACATATTCCATATATATTTAGGTTGGAATTTCCTCTTTCAAAAAGAAATAATCACACATGAAAATACATCTTTGAAAAATGAAACATAATTGATTTCCATCTTACATACCCAAATTTGTTAAATGGAAATCTCTATTTTCAAAATCAACAAAAAAAAAATTTTTCCAAATACATTTGGAACTTCATTCTAGCATACCACATTTGCTAAAATAAAGTCTCCCTTTTCCAAAACAAAAATTTGAAACACATTTTTGGAATTTCATTTAGCATACTCAAATTTACTAAGTGAAGTGTCCATTTCACAAAATTCGAAACACATTAGAACTTCATTTTGGCATACCACATTGTCAAGTGAAGTCTCCATTTTCAAAACAAATTTTTGAAACACACTTTTAGAACTTCATTTTAGCATGCCACATTAGCTAAAGTGAAGTCTCCATTTTTCAAAACAAAAAATCAAAACAAAAAAGAAACACTTTTGGGATTTCAATCCTTAGCATACCATATTTGGTAAAGTGAAGTTTCCATTTTCAAAATCAAAACACAAAAATTTGAAACACATTTTTGGAATTTCATTTAGCATACTCAAATTTGCTAAGTGAAGTTTTCATCTCACAAAATTAAAGAAATACATCGAACTTCATTTTAGCATACCATATTTGCTAAAGTGAAGTCTCCATTTTTCAATCAAAATCCAAAATAAAAGAAACACATTAGGATTTCCTTAGCATACCTAAATTTGCTAAGGATCCTATTTTTCAAAATCAAAATCTCCAAAGAAACACATTAGGATTTTATTAGCATACCTAAATCTGCTAAGCATCTTATTTTTAAAATAAAATCCAAAATAAAGGAAACACATTAAGACTCCTTTAACATACATAAATTTGCTAAGAATCCTGCCTTTTAAAATCAAAAGAAATACATTAGACTCCCTTAGCATACTTAAATGTGTTAAGGATCCACTTTTCAAAATCAAATCAAAATCAAAAGAAACACATTAGGATTTTACCTAGCATGCTTAAATTTGCTAAGAGTCCTATTTTTCAAAATTTCCAAAAACAAAACACACTTGTATTTCCGCATTTAGCATACCCAAATTTGCTAAATGAGAATTCAATTTTTCAAATCACAAATGATTCACAAAATAAAGCTAAAAAAAAAAGAAGAAATTGTTTTCAAACATCTCACTTAGCATAACCAAATTTGCTAAGTGAGTAAATTCCAAAAATCACAAATCCAGAACAAAAGCAAATTGACCCTTTACTTTAACATACCCAAATTTGTTAAATAAAGTTTCTTCAAAATAACAAAATCAAAATTCAAATATAAACCTATGGAAGCATATCTCCAAAAAATATTTGAACCCATTTTCAACATATCCAAATTTGTTGAAAGTGTTCTACATCCAAAAATTCCTCTTTCCAATCAAATCTCAAAATCTCTTCCTAAATCATTTAAGACTGACTTAACACTTTCTAGATGTTGAGTATGGGTTTAAATTCTAAATTCAAAATCAAAACTAATAGGAATCTGATTCAAGTTTATTTTCAACATTGCATACTTTCATTTGCAATCCGTTTTAGTTACAGTTCAGTTTCAATTTCAGTTAATAGAAATGGTTGCATAGAGATATGTGTTTACCTTTCCCCATGGGATGCATTTGGCCCTGCCTTCCCTGCTCTAACTATGCACACCTCATTCACTTTGGATGAGGTTTTGAGGGGGCCCAGATTACATGTCAGGGTACTCCCTCACAACTATTAGTAGGAATACAAAGTGAAGCGAGCCAATCATTGCATGTCATCAGATTTTCACCAAAGAGGAAGGGTAGTTCCCATCAGAAGTGTGTCAAGACCTGTGCTCATGGTTCCTTGTGCTACCCCAGTAAGGGCTAACACCCACTCACTAGCACCTTCTAAGGGAAGGCTAATCCCGTGGATTGTCTCCGCTTTTGAGGTTCTAGCTTACGCTTCCACCAAGACCCAAAGGAGGAACAAGAATAGTATGATAAAGCGGTACCATACTCACATCGCTAGGTAGATGGAGGCAGCTACATGGTCTATTATTGAGGAGTTTCCTACTTTGGTTTCTTCACACAAGAACCCTTCCATCCTCTCTAGGTCAAGAGAGGATGCTGAGGATCTCTCACCTCCACCGGCTTCAATTTTAGCCACCCGTCAGTCAAAGTAAGAGGTCATATGCTAGCTTTTGTATGCTAGCGAGCGGTGAGCATCTCTGAGTCGCTCAATTTGATTTGAGATCCATTATTCCCTACAGTGTGAGGAAGCATCTTAGATAAGAGAGGGCCAAAGAGGCCCATACCTTAGTTCATATCACCAACTGGAAGAGCTGGAGGTTCAGCCATCAGTCGGTGGCCTCTAAGCTCATTGATTTTCATGATTGCCATGTTACCTACATCAATTATATCGATAGTATTCTGCTCATGGGAACTACCCATTATAGAGAGAGCTCTTTTGAGAGAGTGGGTCTCCACACCGCTCTACCCCATGCCTCACATCTTTGATCCATGTTTCAAAGATCTCCGCCCAAAAAAGCCATGAAGGCCAATCCTGGGAGAAGAGGGCCCCATGATCTGCATGACCAAGGTATCCCATCTACACACCGCCCTATGGCAAGGCTCTCCCGCTGACCTTCTACCCTAGTGAAGGGAATGACACTAAGTATCGTGGTCATCCCATCACCACCACAACCAGAACATCATACGATGGAGATTGCAGTTGTAGGGAGAGAAGGTGACATCCCATTTACACCTATGATGATAGATCCTCTTAGGAGTGTCACCCCATAAAGAGTCAGTGACAGTCAGGAGTGTATTTCTTCCAACGAGTATAACCCTCACAGGGTTGATTCTCCAACAGGAGGGGAGGTCCGGTGCCTCATTGTACATGATAGTGATCCCACCACCGGTCAACCGAAGTCATTTGTGTTAGTTCTGATAGATCATTCTCTAGATGTTATAGTAGCTCATTATTTCATGGAGAAGAAAGAGATCCTAGGATATTACTGATTTGATGAGGTGAAGATCAGTTTTGATCCAAATGAAGATGATTTATTGGAAGATTCATTAGGGGTTTGCATGATAAACACCAGGGGATCCCTCCTCAGAGAGAAATAGACTATGGAAGGTGTTGAGGCCGAGCAGGAAGACACAACCTACTCAACCCAACACCTCCTAGCATAGATAAAGCAAAAGGATAAAAAAATATATAGGATGGAGAAGAGGGTCGAAGATCTATTAGTACATATCTTAGCATTGCAGAACCAAGCCGCGTTAGTTCATCCTACCATAGTTGAGACTAGTCAGCCAGAGTTGGTGCATGTCTTGGACCCAACCAAGACTTTACCTCTGATAGAGCAAGATAGCACCAACATGTATAGGAAGGTAGTGGATAATACCTCTGTACAAGAAAAAGACATCAACTCCATGGTTGAGTAGCAAGTGAAAGAAGTGTTGGCTCAAGCTCGAGGATCATCGGTGGGTAGAACCGAGGAATTTGATGCAATCCAATATCCTAAGGGTTTTGCCTTTCAAGAGTTTTGATGGCAATGGGAACCCGAGACACATCGCATTTCGTGAGCTAGTTTTGCAACACTGGTGGCAATGAAGCTTTACTCTTCTGTCTCTTCTTCAGTAGCTTAGTACAGATAGCTTTTGATTGGTATGCTGAACTTCTCAATAGTTCAATAAAGACTTTTGCTTGGTTGGAGCAACTATTTAACATGAGGTTTGTTGGAGCTCAGCAAAGTGTCATTATTGGCAATCTCATTATGGCTCAACAAAATCCTAGTGAGTCCCTCATTAATTACATTCTTAGATGGTGTAATTTGAGTATGAAATGTGAACCACAGCTGTTTGAATAGCATGCCATCGAGATTGTACTTAAGAATATCCATGGCCTGGTGGCCTTCATGCTCAAAGGTTTCACCATCAAAACTTTTGAGAAATTAATCAACAAGGTAGCTAGCTTATAAGAAGAAGTCAAATAGTTACATTCTCTAGATCTATCAATAAATCCAAAGCCCCAGAAGGTATATGAGAAGAAACCAAGGGCAGTGATAGCAGTGGATAAGGGGAAACAGCTGGCCAGAGAGTAGTTTGAGAGACCTTGTGCTCCATAGCCGTCACTTTCGCCTCCTCTACCACCACCGAGGCAGCCCTACCGATCGCCAAAGCAACCTCCAAGCCTGTACCACCTCCTCCTCAGCCACATCACCAGCAGCAACGGTATACATACCCACCTCCATGTAGCTATGGTCCACCTACTCTTTTACTAAAAGTTAACAAGCCTTATTCATTTAAGAGGGAAGTGATCAGAAATATCTTTAAGAATCTCTTATAGAAGCTTGATTTTCAGCTACCCGAACCTAGGAGACTGGAGGAAGTGGGCGAAAGCCATGATCCTAATTTTTTCCCTACCACCATATACTAGGTCATATTTTAGAAGATTGTTTCACATTTAAGGACTGACTTGAACATGGCTTCAAGATTGGTACTATAGTCATCCCGAAGGAACACCTTGTGGAACAACCATCCAGCATTCCATTAGATAATCCTTGGGGATACTTGTGATCCTTCCAAAATAAAAGAAGGTTGGGATATCTCCTTATCCAAAAGCTCTATAAAAATTATATCGAAGATCAAGAAATTTTCTTTACAGGTGCCTGAGTTAGCTCAAACCTTCAACATCAAGGAAGGTTTGCAAGTTGCCAAAGCTAACTCAAGGAAAGGGGAGCTCAAAGAGTAGAAGCGATGTACCAGCGTGATAGCCCAAGAGTGCAACCACCAACCGCCCAACCCACCTCAGTTGATGCTACAACATCAATGACTACCACCACTTCAACTAGATCTTCTTTTTTTAGTAGACATCTTGTATCAGTGGATGAGGGAATCAAATCCCTCACCCCTCTTACTTACTTGATTTATACTTTGTACATCTTATCAAATCCAAGAAATTGAAGAATAAAGCTAGATTGAATTATATTTGTGTCACTTCTGATGGGTTATCTGAATTTATTCCTAATAACTCTTCAAGTCTAAATAATAACTATAACAATTTTGATCTTCCTCTTTCTGATTTAGAGTTAGATTTTCCTGCTACAAATGGTACGGGTTCACCTCTTAAGATAGAGTTGGAATCATCCAATTCTGAGGGTCCCATAGGAGAAGCTGTAGGTGAGCCCAATGTGCAGGTAGAATCTTCCATTACCCTGCCACAAGAGATCACCGAAGTCAACCTCCATAGTGGTATGGTTCTACCTCCTAGGGTAGCACCTCAAGATAGAGTGAAATAAGTCATTGGTTCATACAATCGACAAGCCCTTCCACAGGATGCTCCACCCTTAGATATGCTTATGGAGGATCAGGCCAAAGTGGACTACAATGTCCTCTCTCAACTAAGAAAGTTACCATCTAAGCTTAAGTATGTGTGATGCCTTTGTCTTATCTAAAGAGATGAGGGAATCATTAATCAAGGCTCTCCATGATCCCGAGATATGCTTAGCTCAGCTGATAGCTATTGGAGGGAAGGCACATTATTCTAGAGAAGCTTAGGGGGTTACTTTCATTGATGAAGACCTTCTTCTGGGGGACATGGAGCACAACCATCCCCTCTACATTATATTGACATGACGATTGCATCAGCTGAGTTCTCATCAATCCAAGTGCATCATGAACATTATGAGTCTAAGGACCCTTGCCTATTTGAGGATCAACATCTCCACACTCCGAAGAGATTGGATGATGTTGAGAGGATTCAAGGTGAGTGGGCTTTAGGTTCCGTAGTGTTACCTTTGGAGATAGATGACTGGAAGACTAAAGCCAAGTTTTATATCATTGATTTGAATACTTCATTCATTGCTTTGCTCGGTAGACCTTGGATACACTAAAATAAGATGATTCCATCCTTCTTCCATTAGTGTAGTAAGTTCAGAAAGGATGGGATTGAGTATTATGTCAAAGGAGATGAAAAGCCATTTTCAGAGAGGTTGAGATATATGAGGATGCGACCTACTAACTTTCTCAAAATAGTATTTCTCATGAACTTGGATAAAATTTAAATTCAAAAGAAAAAGAAAATTAAGAAAAAGAAAAAGGAAAGAAAAATGAAAGTCCAAGTGAACAAGAAAGGGGAATTAAAGAAGAAATAGAGCTGCATATCACATTCCACCTACAGTTCATTCCATCACATGGACATGTGGGAAGAATGATGACTCCACTCCAGGTAGGTAGAAAATAGAGAGTTCTAGAGGTGGAAGACCCCTAGTTGGCCATCAACCAACAGGGTTATGTTCAGTCATAGTACCCCTACTATTCACATAGACTTGGAATCCAGCTTAGAGGAGGAGTCTAATGTGATTAACATACTAGACAACCCCTCTCAGTGGGTTTCATTGGAGGTGACAATCGAGCCGGACAGGGATGAAGATCAAGCCTCTAGATAAAGCAAAGTATTCGAATCAAATGTATGTAAAACTATCAGGCAGTAGTTAGGAACCTTAGCTCTAACCTCACTTTATCTCAAAAAGTTGAAGGTTTAGTAATTAAGGAAGCCCCTCAGTCTTCCAAATATATGAAGCTGAAGAGATTCTTTTTGGATTCATCCTCCTCAAGTCCTAAAGTTGATGTAGAACTTGAGGAGAATTCATATAAAGAATTAATGGAATTATCATTTAACTTTTACTCGCCTTGGGTTCATAATCTTATATAGAAAGGTTTGGTTCCTTATACAAGGTTTAGGCATAGGTCAAAGTATTTTGCAGGAACAATGCTGATGTGGATGCATGATCAAGATTAGACTAGATTCAAATGGTCCATTATGATAAGCTCACCAATCATCTGGAGTCTAATGGGTTCTTTTCACACAAAACCAACTCTTATGAGGATGTGTGTTTAAAAATCTCAGATGATTTAGATGATCTCCAAATTAAAGATGCACTGCCAGAATTTGTAGAAGATATCCATTCAACAACTGACAAGCTTAAATAAATCAATCTCAAGATAGAAGAAAATCCATGCCCGACATACATCAATTGGTTGCTGGATGAAGAAGAAACCAATGACTTAGTTAGGCAATTGACTAAGTTTAAGGACTACTTTGCATGGAGTTATGAAGAGATGCCAGGATTATCTCCTGACGTATTAGTCCACAAACTAGTAATAGATCCTAGCGGTCGCTAACCCTATCAAGAAAACTCCTTGATGTGTGCGATTAGAAATCGAACAACATGTCATTTCTGAAGTCAAGAAATTGATTGATGTTGATTTCATTAGGAAAGAAAAATATCTTACGTGGTTAGCCAGTGTCATACCAGTTAAGCAGAAGAATGGCCAAATTCACATTTACATTTATTTCAGGGACTTAAACAAGGCATGTCCTAAGGATGAGTTTTCTCTTCCTATACTAGAATTAATGGACATCACCTCATCTCATGTAGTGTTCTTTGGGATGGGCTATAAAATCAAGATGGCCCTGAGGATGAAAGAAATACGCTTTTAAACCCATAAGAATCTTTTGATATAGGGTCATGCCTTTTGGCCTTAAAAATGCTGGTGCTACATACCAACGGAACATGACTCAGATCTTCAACGAACTCATCCATCATCATATTGAGTGCTATGTTGATGATCTAGTAGTCAAGAGCAGAGAAAAGGAAGACCATTTCTTTGACTTGAGAGTAGTTTTTGAATAGTTAAGATAATATAACCTCAAAATGAATCCCCTAAAATATGCATTCAGAGTATCTTCAATGAAATTCCTGGGTTTGTTGTTCGACATCGAAGAATAGAAATAGATCCAGAAAAGATCAAAGCTATCTTAGAAATACCACCTCCTAAGAGCTTAACTCAACTCAGATATTTTCAAGGACGATTGGTGTATCAAGAGGCTTTATTTCCAACCTATCAGGAAGCTGCAAGGCATTCTCAGCATTTGTCAAAAAAAATGTCAAGTTCAAGTGGGATGATAAGTGTCAGCATGCCTTTGAAGATATCAAGCAGTATTTGGTGAAGCCTAGCTATCCGAAAGCCACTCTTCTAACTGCATTGGACAACTCTCTCAGCACTTTATTGGCCCAAGCTAATGTCAAAGGGAAGGAGAGTGCTCTCTACTACCTCAAGCATTGTCTAATTCCTGTTCAAGCAAACTACCCGCCTATTAAGAAACATTGCCTAGCTCTAATCTTTGCATCCCAAAAGCTATGAAGCTATATGTTTTCTCATAAGGTGAACTTGATTTCCAGAACCAATCCACTGCAATATCTCATGACATGGTCAATGCTATCCGAACGTTTAGCATGATGGTCCATGATTCTCTCACAGTTTGATATCACATTCGTATCCCTCCATGTGATAAAAGGACAAGCACTAGTGGATTTCTTAGTAGCACATCCACTTCCTGCTGATTCTCCTCTTAATGACAATCTCCCTGATGAACAAATCATGAACTTAGGGGAGATTGACAACTGTTGATGGGAGATGTATTTTTATGGTGAAGCTTCTTTCCATAAAGGGGAAGCATCATGATCTACTCTTCCAAGAAAGGCAGGGGTAGGAATAGTTCTCTTAACTCTAAACTACGATGTGATGAGATTCTCATACTATCTTTCCAACCCCTGCACCAACAACGAAGCTGAGTATGAGGCTTTGATTGATGGTTTGGAATTAGTTATCACAATCAGTGTCAAGAGCATCAACATCTTTGGGGATTCTCAATTGGTCATCAATCAGATAGTCGGGTCCTACAAGGTTCTCAAACCCAAGCTTCATCATTACCATAAGTATACCATGAAATTGTTGGCCCAAATCCTCAAACTCACCATCTACAAAGTTCCTCAGTAGAGAACGAGTGTTTTGGCCAAACTTGGAATTATGTCAAGATGAGTCCATTCCAAATAAGGGTCCAAAATAGATAAGTCCTATCCTTATTGATGTTGAACTCACATGAGACTTTCTTGAATGGGAGGTTGTTTTGCCTAAGGATTGATTGGAGGCAAGCTCATTATTTGAATATCGACAAACTACCTAAGAAAGCCAGAGTAATGCAAAGTTATGGTTAGAAGAGCTCAAAGGTTTGGAGGAGAATCACCAACGGGCGTGCCAGAACCTCAAGTTGCACAAGGCTAAAATGATTCAAGCTTACAACAAGTTGGTCCACCCTAGATCTTTCTGAGTAGGAGAACTTGTGTTAGTCCTAAGGAGACCAATTGTTGCCCGTCAAAAGATGGGAGGCAAGTTTGAACCTAGTTGGGAAGGCCCCTATGTCATAGAGAAGGCCTACCAAGGAGGGTCTTATCAACTTATTGATTATAAAGGGGAACACCTGATGCTTCTAATTAATGGGCTATAGTTGAAGAAATATTACCCATAAAATATGTTTTGATAATAATTATCAACAAAAGAATAAAATCTAATTCCATTTCATCAAAATCTTCACTTCTTTCGAAGCATTATTGATTGTCTTGTGAATCCGCCGTGACGTGTTTAGGGTAGGAGTAAGATTCACCCAGAGGTATCCTATCCCTCTTTCACAACACAAACACAATTAAACATAATCTTCTGATGCTATTAGAATAGGTGTGAGAGAACCTAAGAGGCATCCTATTTTGATTAGCACAACTAAGTTAGGTGTAAGAGAACCTTAACGGCATCCTTTCTTAGTGGAAATCCCATTTGCCACTCGTGGAACCATTTCATCAAAATCCCCAGCTTGTTTAGAAGAAGTGTGAGATAACCCAAGAGGCATCCTATTCCCTTTAACACAAGCACAAAAATCAAACACATGCCTTTTGTCTCGGGGTACTTTGATGTGGGAGCAAGTCCCCTTTGTCACTCACTCATTAGCTACTCTACGTCGGGACTACATGATACCTCGCTAGTATGTCACCCTAGTGGTAACTTGTTTGGAAGATGTGAGTCCATGTGCTTTCTTGCTAACTTGATCATTACAAACCAATGAGTTTCTTGTTAGTATGGTAGTTGCCAGTAAACTACCTCATGTTGATTTTGTTTAAGAAGATGTGAGTCCCCAAGATTTCTTCTTGAACTAATCATCATGATTTAACTAGGTCGAGTATATTTGAGGTTTAGGATAAGTCCCCCAGAGGCTCCTTTCCTCTTGACTGCATTTGAGTGGATGTAAGTCCCCCAGAGGCATTCATTCAAGAGTCACCTAAGTCGATAGTAAAGAAGAAGGACTATCAGCAATCGCCCACTATAAGAGGATGTGAGTCCTCGCTATTTCTTCCTAGCGATTGCAAACCACGGCACCTTAGGTTTGATGTTCTATGCCGACAATGACTCACTGGATACACCACTCTTGGAAGATGTGAGTCCCATGCTATCTTGAGTTGGCCACAATACCTATTTGATATATGACTAGCCATGTCATCTTTCCATGGTTTTGGATCAAGCCCTTAACACCCCTCTCTCGCATTCTATTTGGATCATATCCTTGACCCTATTTAAACACTACGTTACTCTAGATTGACACCCCGCTTTCCTAGTAATCACTTGGTTGGAGAATTTGTTCAAGATGATTCTCCTTAATTCAAGAACTGAGATAGGTCTAGGCTGATAAAAGCTCCTTCTCAGTTTGATCCCTCACAAATCAACAAGGTCCACATTAAAATTAACTAAATAAACAAATAGATTAATTCACTTGTGGATTAAGAATTCAAGCCCCCAAAAGGCCCCTTTTCCCAAGTAGGCATCATATTTTAGGGCGGTCACAGAACTCCTATAGGAATTGCACACTGAGTGAGAGATAAATCCTCGGTTTTCACTCCGTAGTCACCCCTAGGTTGGGTTCAATATTTTTTTCCATAAGTAGGTTACTCCGACAGTCATTCCACTTTAGAAGATGTAAGACTATGATGCATTCTTTCTAGCATGACTGCAAAAACTGAGGGGCAGCCTTAGGTCGGGATCGATTTGTTGCCCAAAGAAACTAATCACCCCAGTGGTCTTTTGTAGTAGAAGATGTGAGTCCCCAAGCTTTCTTCTTTTAAATTGATCACTACAAACTGAAAGAAACTTTTTTATTTAGATAGTTCTCCCATCGGTCGGGAAGCTACTCCCTTTGGTTCAGTAAATCGAAAGGTCTAGGATAATATAAGCTCATTCTTAGTGTAATCTATCGTAAACCAACATTATTGATCAAAATAAATTAAAAAATGAAATTAATTTACTATCTTTGAGTTGATCTAAGTCCCCGGCAGCATTCACTCAATAGTTAGCCCTAGGTTGGGTTTGATCCATGCTTTGCCAATGGGTCAACACTGTCCCTACTTTGGAGGATGTAAGCTTTCTTTCCTAAGTACATTACACCAAAGGTATCCTTTTGGTTGGATAGTCCTACCTTATGGTTGGTAGACTACTCCCTTTAGAATGCTAAATCTAACTTAGGCCTAGGCCTCCATGGCCCCTACTCAATCCAATCCATCGTAAATCAATGGGACCCATCAAAAATAAATCTTAAAATGAAATTAATCTTGATTATCTTTTAGATCTAAGTCTAAAATTCACTCAATAAGCTCTAGGTTGGATCCGTTACCTTGCCAATGGGTCACCCCAACAACTGGTCCCTACTTTGGAGGATGTAAGTCTACTATGCTTTCTTCTTAGTATAGTTGCTGCACACTGAAAGACATCCCTTTTATTGGATAGTCCTACCTTGTGGTTGGTAGACTACTCCATTTGGATTGGTAAATCTGACTTAGGCCTAAGCTTCCATGGCCCCTACTTAGTGAAGTCCATCATAAATTGATGGGACCCATCAAAAAAAAAAAAATCTAAAATGAAATTAATATTGACTATCTTTGAGTTGATCTAAGTCCCCCAATGACATTCACTCAATAGTCCCCTAGTTGTTGATCCGCTGCCTGCCAATACCCCATCAATTGGTCCCTACTTTGATGTAAGTCTACTATGCTTTCTCCCTAAGCTGACCGCAAACCAAGGCACCCTTTGGTTGGTTAGTCCTACTATGTGGTTAGTAGACTACCTTTGAATCAAATGAGTTAGGTCCATTTGTTGACCTCATTTTAGAATGAGCTCAACCCCTCCACCTTAGACATAGACCTCTTAGACATTAAGAGATCCTTAGTCTTAAGACACATCTAGTGATTAGGTGGACACTCAACCCACTAGAGACTTAGAAGAGCCATAGTAGGTCATACCTTGGGTGTTAGGAAAATTTGACTACCCATACTTGAACCACATTCCTTACTTCCTTCCTTCAAGTCAAACTCAATCAAATTAACATCAAACATAAATCAAAGCTTAATGATTTTTCCAAACTCAAATCAATGCCACATTGCCTATGATTGAAACTTATGATTGAAGCCCATGATTGAAATTTCAAATCTTGCCTAAGTCCTTTGACTTTCTTAAGGACTTAGAATAATCAAATCACCAACTCATGCAATTTTTTTACAACTCATTTATATTCTCTTTTATATTCACATATATAAATGAAATATAAATTCAAATTAGTCAAACAAATTCCAAGTTGAAATTCCAAATTCCAAATCTTGCATAAGTCCTTTGATTTTCTTTCATGGACTTAGCCTAAATCAAATCTAAATCAATTTAAATTCATAAAATTTTCTCATAACTCATATGTATTCTCATTTATATTCACATATATGAATGAAATATAAATTCAAATCAATCAAACTAAATCCAAAATTCAATTAAAATCACAAATCTTTCCTAAAGTCACCTTGATTTTCTCTTAAGGACTTAGCCTAGATCATGTTCAAATCACTTCAAATCCATGAAATTTCCTCATAACCCATTTATATTCTCATTTATATTTACATATATAAATGAAATATAAATTCCAACAACCAAAAATAACTCCAAAAATCAAACTCAAATTCAATTAAAATCCAACCTAAGCCTTTCAAGTCAAATTCTTGAGCTTAGCCAAACTGTTGATGTTTGTTCATGATTCAATCAATCCTTCAATCATGAATCCAAATATAAATACAAACTTCAATCACCAAACCAAAACTCAATTCAAAAATCAAACCCATGTCAAACTCATGTTCACCCTTTGAACTTGAAATTATCAAATAAATCAAAACCCATTTGACTTCAAACCACTTGCAAATGGATTTATATTTCAATCATAAGTCCATATGTGAGTTCAATCAAACTCAAATCAAGCTTTGACCAAGCCATTTGACCTACTTAGGCTCACTTGATCCAAAGTGACCTAAAGTACCCTTATGAGCCAAATTCTAATTCTAACCAAATTGGATTGAACTAAGCCCACCTAAGCTTCTCATCATGATCAACAATCATCATGAGATGATCAATCACTCAAATTGGGTCAAACCAAGTCAAACCTAAGGGTTGACAAGTCAACACTTAGCCAAAGAAAACCCAACATAGCCAAAATCCACCATAGGCCAAATTTATTGAAACCAATGATCTAAGTTCATTCATGACCAATGTTTGAACTTGACCAAGTCAACATTAGGGCCTAACTTAGCCCAATTGGCCACTTGACCCATGTTGGCCTAACTTGACTAAAAAGTCAAAATGTGTCAGAACTTGATCTAAGCCAAATTGATTGAAACCAATGGGTCATGTTCATTCCAAATCTCTTGTTGAACTTGACCAAAGCTCAATTGGCCAACTAAACTCAACCTAGCCCAATTGACCATGAACCTAACTTGACCTAAAGGATCAAATTGAGCCAAATTCAAACTTAACCAAAATTGATTAGAAACAAAGGTGCCAATCCATTCCATATGACCAACCAAACATGAACCAACCCATGACTAACCCAAATAGGTCAAATGGGTCAAATTGGTCAACTAACCCATTTGACCTAAATGAACTAAATTGAACCAAATTGAAACATAAACTAAATTGAATCAAACTAAAGCCACCAAATCATTTCAAATGGTCATATGAACTTGACCCAACCCTTGGTTTGACCTAATTTGACCAATTGGTCAACTTGACCCAAGTTAACCTAAATGGGTCAACATGAGCCAAATCACATCAAACCAACTCCAAATTCAATGAAACTTGGCCAAACCTATTTTCTCATAATGCCAAACATGCCCAAATTAAAATCATGGTCAAATGACCATTTTACCCCTAGGTCATATGGTAACCCAAAATCTAAACAACTTGAAATTTGGTCAATTCCTTTTCATGGGTACTTGGCATCCTCTTAGTGGACCAAATGATCACTAATGGACCTAGTGCACATGACCCAAAGGGTTTGGGTCAGCCAAACCCAACCCAAACCCAAAATTGACCATATGTCTTGAAATGGAGCCCATGGGATCCTCCTTCCACTTGAATTAAGCACATGGGAAGTCCACCATTCCACTTCTTAGGCCAAACCAAATGCAAGGACATCCAAAATGGCCTAACAAACCCCTGGCATAAGCTCAATTAGATCAAAATAGCAAGGAGGCTTGCGACCGTCTGATCCTTCAAGGGGGAGATATACTCCCCTAACTCAATCTAATCTTCACTCTCCTTAATTTGAATGAAGCATAAGAACTCAGAGCAAGCCCTAGCTACTCTTCCCAATCTTCTTATGGAGACTTTGAAACCTCATCTTCTTAGTTTTCATAGCTTGAAATAGGGGAGCTCCACTCAAAATCCAATTTACTCCACACCTAAAATCAAGTCAATTCCCTTTGCAATCTCCCTTAGGGACCCCAATCAAACTTTCCCAAGCTCTTTCCCAAGTTCCAAAGGCAAGAGGGATGGTAGTTCGATCAAAGCCGCAAGGAGTTCAAGGTGGAGTTGGCCTCTAGAAGCAACCACCCAATCTCAAGAGCTCAAACTTTAAGCAAAGCTTCGTCTCCACTAGACAAAGCTTCTCCAAGGGAATCAAGCACCGGTGATCACCTCTAATAAGGTAAACCATTTTTTTGAGCTTAATCTAGCCATAGTGTGGAGCTTTGTGAAAGAAATTTTCATTGCATTATAAACTAGCCATTAGATGTGATTTACATTGTATGATGATGGTGTGGGCTAAATTTTAGCCCAATGCGAGCTCAATCAAGCTCGGATCATGGCCTAGAAGGTGGACGGTAGCCATCTCTCACAAGGAAATATAAAGATGAATCTTTGGTCGTCCATCCACACATTTTGGATGGACGGCCATGATTAAAACACGTAGCACTCATGAATTTACTCTTTTGATCTGCGGCTTTAATCTCATCCATTTGATCCTTGATCGGATGGCTAAGGAGAAAGCATAGAAGCCGCTGACGCGCGCTATGATGTGATAAGTTAAAGACCCAATCTTATTGTGCCACGTGAAAAGTGCACGTCGCATCAGCGTCCCCTGTGGTGCCGATGAAATTAAAAACTTAATTAGGCTATTTAAATATTCTAATTTATTATAGAAACTTCTAAAATTCATATCTAAGCTTAAAAATAAAAAATATAAAATAAATTGCATTGGATAGATAATTGAATATAGAATATTCTAAAAATAATTTCAATAATTTTTTAATAATACTTTTCTCTAAATATGGGCTTTATTGGGAATGTTATTTTACTAATTACCCTCTAATTACTCCACTGATTAATCCCAAACTTCTTGTGCTTAATTAATGGGATGACACTCTCTAAGATTTATTGGATTTAATTGGGAATTGCTAATTCATTCTTAATCACTCCCTTAATGTAACTAGGCTTAATTAAGGGTATAATTAGTTGTTTAACCCTCTAATTGAGTCAATTAAGTTTTGATTAAGTGAATATGAGGTTTAGGGAATAATTTTGGGATAATTTCCTTAAGATATTCCATAAACCCCCCTTTTCTTTCTTAATCCATCCTTAATTAAGGGTTAATTCACTAATTATCCCCTTAATTAATTTCATAAAATTCTAAAACTTTTTAAAACTCAATTAATCTATCTTGGATAGATGCTTAGGTGTTCAAGAGCCTAAGTACAATTAAGGAAATCAAAACTCAACTCACATGTGTGAGAGGTGTTATGAAATTACTTAAAATTAAACCTCTTAGTTTAATTAATCATTAATTATGAGCCAAATGCATTAGGCCCTTTTCTTCTTAGGTTCATTGTTGATTTAAATTCCTTGTGTTGTTTTATTTCATCTCATTGGCTCATAATTATTTGATTAAGTATACTAAGGTGGTATAGGTAAGGGGTAATTAACACACTTAATTCATACCTTAGCCTAACCAAAGCATAAAATTGATCTAATCACCTAAAAATTAAATGAAAATGATAAACATATGTGGGAATGGATTAGGAACAATAAACTCACCTCACATTTCTCAAATTAAATCAAACCTTCTTTAAAAATAACTTGATTTGCTTTAAGCTTTCTTATTTCATAAGATTGCCTTTAGAATTAATTAGGGTGAATGTGTTTACATGCTTTCATCACTTTAGTTCTTTCCTAACATGCTAAATGTGTATGCCATATGAATATCAAGCATTTATGCTTTCCAAAAATCAAATTCAAAAATGAAATATTTTCTTTATGTCGAATTGCATGTTTTGGCTAAAGTAAAATATGAATGTCTATTATCACTATTAAATTCAAAACTATTTTCAAAATCTATAAATCAAATATCCAAAATTGAAAGTGTGCTACTTATAATTATTTATGATCTTGCATGTGAATATAAATATAAAGATATACATGGTGTATTCTTTTAGTATGATTTTGAATAGATTTCAAAGTGTATATTGTGCTTGCCTTTTCCTATTCATTCCTATACTATTATTTGAAGGATAGCTACATTTGTACATAATTGCATAAACAAAACATCAACCAATACAAACTTGTATCTTTCTTTTTCCTTCATTTCTTTTGTACATATGATTATATTTAAGAAGGATTTCTATACTATTATTTAAGGATAGCTACACTTGTACATAAATTGCATAAACAAAACAAATCAACCAATACAAACTTTTTTTGTATCTTTCTTTTCCCTTCATTTCTTTTGTATATATGATTATATTTAAGGAAAGTGGACAACCCTGAGGTTATGGGCTTTAAGTATCCCTAATTAGGTCTTGTACCTTACACCCTAGTTAACAATGGTGTTGTACTCACTTATGACTTTCATACATACATGTGTGCCTGTGAAAAATGTATAAGAAAATCTCTTTTCTACTTAATGAAAATCATGCATCATAAAGCATTCAAATTTTCTTAAGTAACTCACTTAGCATTCATCATAAAGTATGCTAAACATTTCCATTTGTATGTATAGATATGCTAAGGATTCATTCATATGCATGTTATACATGTTAGGAAAGAAAATGAAGTGACGTGTATTTTGTAATCTTAATTCACTTTATTTAATCTTAAAATACCTTTCTTTTTGAATGGGTATGTTTAGGGAAAATCTAAACTTAGAATTAATTAAAACATATAATAAAATATTCACTAAACCAAACTAAATATGAATCTATATTAGAAATTACTTAAGGTAGGGAAAGAAAGAGAAGTATATCTTCTCTTTTCCCTCTCTTTACAACACTTAGTAATTAATTGTAGGTTCATTTAAATCTAAACAAAACATCAAATAAAATCAACCCAAATCAACTAAACAACTTAAACAAAATCACCCTCTAAGTTGGACATCTTCATATTTAGAAAATCTAAACCTTAAAGCCCTAGCTAAACATACCACACAAACCTTTTAAAGCACACACATTAGTTAAGTCACCACTTCTAGTTTTAGGTTAGGACATTGCATGTCTTGATGTTTTCTTTTATTTCATGATGTTTTATTTTTTTCTGGATGTTAGGGTGAATGTGTGTAGAATGAATGGTAGGATGATTTAGTCTAATCATTATTTTCTGCAAGGGATTGTGCTTAAGGGGTACTGTAATAAAAATATAACTGCTTTTGTGTAGGTGCTTATACCTTTAAGCATAATCCAGTAAGTAGATGGACTTGGTCACCCATGTGTGGGGTCCTAAGTCCAATATACATGCTTGGGATTTGTATGGTTTGTTTAGCTAATTTTTATTTTGCAGGTGTTATTTAGATTTACTTTCCCTTTTCATGTAATTTTTACAATTAGGATTTTGGAATGAATGTTATGGGGGATTAGATGAGCAATGGTCATAAGATCTCATCTTATGCACCATGTGAAGCCTTTGGAGCATCCACATTCCAACCATCCAAAAGAAGAAACCAAAGAAGAAAGGAGAAAGAAGAAAGAAGAAAAGAAGAAAGAAGACCCCCATAACATGAATTTCCTTGCTTAATTGATAATTAATTCATTTGTAATCCAAGTTGTATAAGGGTAGAGATCAGCTACCCAATTTCTTTTTCAGGTTTGTGCGGTGGTGCCCGACCACAAATGACCTTTTATTCTTTTGTGTTAGCTTTATAAAATGTGTAATGTTTTGTTTAGCTTGTGCATTAAGATGACATATTTTTCTAGTATCTTCCTTACTTGATGTATGGCCTAGATGATGGTTAGGATCTTAGGGAAAAAAATCTTCTACCAAATTAAGCAACTCAAAATTAAAATAAATAACTCATAACCTAATTTAAATTCTAAGTTAAAATCAAGATAAAAGAATTAGCAACCCTATAGTTGGATGAGTATTTCTTTTATAACATCATGCATAAAAAGTTATTTCACTCTTGATTGGAGGGCTTCCACCTTTGCCAGAGAAACTTGGCTTGACCTTTGAGAGCCATGGTGGAAACACACATCCTCTCTTCTTGGTGATTTTGGACAATAATCTTATTTCATGCATTAGGCATATGAATCCTATAAGCTTGAGTCAAATAATTGTCCAAAAATAAAATAACATGTAATATGTTTTGCATTAAATCTAGGACATTTTCATGCCCTTACATGATCTAGTCTCTAAGAGAGTGAGTTTAAAGACTTAGTCTCTTTCTAAATAAATAATAGCCTTGCTATCTTGCATAAAGCATATGACTTGCCTACATAAATTTAAGATTATAGGAGGAGTTAGTTGGCAACCACCCCAAGGTAGTTGTTGTAAGTCCAAGCAGTCTAGTGGTTTGCCCTCTCTTATGGAGGAAAACTAAATACCCATTATCATCTTAGATTTAAGTCGTGCTATTTGGTACTCGCCAAAGCTCCCTAGATTTAGGTTCTATGGTTTTCTACCTTCTATGGCCAAAGCATAAATCCTCACCTCTTAGGCATTTTTATAACTTTGTATGGTGAACTATAAGCCCTAAACTTCTAATAAAAAGTCAACTCAAATGAATAATTTAATTTCAAAAATGTAATCCCTACCATAGAATAGTTTGAGATGCTCTATAGATTTTCTAACATCATGAGCATCTCCTACTTATCTTTCTTTGGCATCAATAATCACTTTTTCTCTCTCTTTGATCAATACCATTTGATCATCTAAAATAAACTAATCGATTGATAGTCATACCTATTGAAATCTTTGGAGACAATGATCATTTACCTTAATCAAAAGTATTCCCAAGGGATCTCATTCCATAAAATGTACTTAACTATGAGGGGCTACCCCTGTAGGGAACTTAATGATAAACCCTGCTTTACTTTTCTATGTAAAGTAGGGGAAGAATCTTTAGTACCTATGCAGACCCATTATTCTTAGGAGTCCTTATTGAGGTGATTAGGTCCATTGTAGGGTGGTGACTTCTATCTTTCGAGATTGTACACCTCTCCTTAATTTCATGCCTGATCACTCTCAATAAGAACATCTACAGATCTACGTGGTGTAAAAAATGCATAAAAAGAAGAAAGTATATTTCTATCTTCATTTTATCCCGCATAGAGTGAAGATAGAAGTATACTCCTTTTCTTTTAAAAATTTCAATCATAAAAATTTCACCATAGCCTCCATGGATCCTACTCAGTGCAATCCATCACAAACCAACAGAGTCCATTTCAAAATCCAAAATTAAAAGTCTAAAACTAATTCAACCCTTCTCTTAATGGAGTAAAATAAATAAAATAAAAATAATCAATCAATCTAAATCAAAATATTTTACTTCTTCTCAGTGAGATGCAAGTCTTTCTAGCTCCCTAACATATCCAAAATTCTAATCCCTCGGCATATTTCACAACCTTTCCTCCCTTGTGGATGACTTGAACTTGCCTCCCTAGTGGAAAGTTCACTTTTCTATCCCCGGTGGAGTCAAAACAAACACAATTAAACAAACAACAAATTGAATCAAATCAATTTCTCTCCTAGTGAGACTTAAATCAAACTCTCATCCCCTTATGGATGACTTGAACCTATTTCCCTATTGGAAGGTTCACATACTCTATCCCTAGTGGATTCCCCTTCCTCTCTTATGTCCTTGACATAAGTAGAGTCACATTGCACTAAGCTCTGGATTCCTTCTACACCTTGGGTTATGAGTAGACCATTTTTGTTAGTGCTTGTGATCATTCGATGTTGACCATTTGGTGTTGTTGATCATTTCGATCAACACAAATATGTGTGCTCCTTGCCAATCACACCATACCTATTGGGCACCCTTTGTTGACCTCATTTTTAGGATGAGATCTCAACCCCTCCATCTTAGACATATGACTCCTCTTAGAATTTATGAGATCCTTAGTCTTAAGACACATCTAGTGATTAGGTGGACACTCAACCTAACCCTAGAGACTTATAAGAGTTAACCAGCCATAATGTCATTCTTGTGGGAAAATTTGCTTACCCTATAGCTTGAACCAAATTCCTCTCTTCCTTCCTTCAAATCAAACTTAAATTAATTCCAACATAATTATTTTTCTCCAAAAACACAAATCAATTCCAAATGATTAAAATCCATGATTGGAATAAATGATTGAAGCTTATGGTTGAAATTCGAAGCTCAAAATCTTTCCTAAGTCCTTTGATTCCCTCTTATGGACTTAGCCTAAATCAAATCTAAATCAATTCAAATTCAAGGAATTTTCCCACAATACACTTATATTCTCATTTATATTCACATATATAAATGAAATATAAATTCAAATCAATCAAACTAAATTCCAAATTCAAATCCAAATCAAAAATTTTTCCTAAGTCACTTTGATTCCCTCATATGGACTTAGCCCAAATCAAGTTCAAATCACTTCAAATTCAGGAAATTTTCTCATAACCCATTTATATTCTCATTTATATTCATAGATATAAATGAAATATAAATTCAAATATCCAAAAATCAATTCAAAACTCAAACTTAAATTCAACCAAAATTCAACCTAAGCCTTTCAAGTTAAATTCTTGAACTTAGCCAATTAAATTTCAAATCAAGCCAAACTCTTTTTTTTTCTTCATGATTCAATCAATCCTACAATTATGAATCCAAATATAAACATAAATTACAATCACCAAACCAAAACCAAATCCAAAAAATCAAACTCGAACTCATTCAAAATTCAACCTAAGACTTTTAAGTAAAATTTTTGAACTTAGCCAAATCAAATTCAAATCAAGGAAAACTCTTAATTTTTCTTTATGATTCAATCAATCCTATAATCATGAATCCAAATATAAATACAAACGTCAATTACCAAACCAAAACTCAATTCCAAAATCAAACCCAAGTCAAGCTCATGTTCACCCTTTTGAACTTGAAATTGTTAAATGATTCATAACCCATTTGACTTCAAATCTCTTACAAATGGATTCATATTTCAATCATAAGTCCATATGTGACTTCAATCAAACTCAAATCAAGCTTTGATCAAGCAATTTGACTTACTTAAGCTCACTTGACCCAAAGTGACCTAAAGTATCCTTAAGAACCAAATATAAACCAAATTGAATCAAACCAAAGCCACAAAAATATTTCAAATGGTCATATGAACTTGGCCCAACCCTTGGTTTGACCCAATTTGATCACTTGGTCAACTTGACCCAAGTTGACCCATTTTGACCTAAATGGGTCAACATGAGCCAAATCATATCAAATCAACTCCAAATCCATTAAAACTTGGCCCAACCCATTTTTCAATCATACCAAACATATTCAAATTGAAACCCAAGCTAAATGACCATTTACCCCTAGGCCATAGTATAAATTTTGGCCAAATTCACTTAGAATTTGGTCAAATCTTCTTCATGACCACTTGGCACCCTCTTCGTGGACCAAGTGGATACTGAGTGTGGTGCACCTAACCTAATGGGTTTGGGTCAGGCCAGCCCAACCTAAGGCTAAAAGTGACCACCTCCTTCAAATTGAGCACATGGAAATTCTTCCTCCACTCAATTAAACACATGGCAACTTTCCCACTACCTCCCTCTGGCCAAAATGACCCATGTGCAAGCCCTAAACGGCCTAACAACCCATTACATGAGGTGTATTGATAAAAAATGACAAAAGGAGGCTCGACCGTCTAATTGCTCTAGGAGATATACTCCCCCTAATTTCATTTCAATTCATCACTCTCCAATTTGATTGAGCTCAGGGAAGTCATAGCAAGCCATTGTAATCCTCCCCAACCTTTTTAGAGTGAGTTTGAATTTCCATTTTCTCGCATAGATTGAAAATAGGGGAGCTCCGCTTGAAATCCATCTCACTCAAAACTCCAAACCAATCCAATTCCTCCTTCGAGCACCCTCAGAGAATCAAATAGAACTTACTATAAGCTTCACAAAAGTTCACCAAGCAATGAAGGAGTACTTTTGACCAAGACTGAGCTCAAGTGAAGGTGAACTTGACCTATAGGAAGATCCATCCAATTTCAACACCTCAAAACTTCAACAAGGCTCTGTCTCCACTTGGACGAAGCTACTTCAAGGGAATCGAGTGGCGGTGATAGCCTCCAACAAGGTATGCCATTAAGCTGAGCTTAGATTAGCCATGGTGTGGAGCTTTGTGAAGTGAATTTTCCATATCATGAGAATTTATCCATTATATGTAATCTCCCTTGCATGGTGATGGTGTGGGTTGAGGTTAGATTCAATCCAAGCAAAATTGAGCTTGGATCTTCCCCTAGAAGATGGACGATGGCCATCTCTCACAAGGAAGATCATGGATGAATTATGGGCTATCCATCTATGCATTTTGGATGGACGGCCATGATTAAAACATGTAGGATCCAAGGATTAACCCTTAAGAACCGCAGGCTTGATCCGCATCCGATCGATGGATCGATGGAGAAAGCAGAAAACGCAAATGACGCGCACCACACGCGGTTATGATCTACTTAAATAGCCTCCCATCATGCCATGGAAAATCACATTCACATGCATGGGATTAGCTATATAATTAGGGGATTAAATTACCTAATTAATCAGAAAAACTTTAAATATTCATATGTAAGTGTAGAAAAATCAAACAAATATGAAATAAATTGTATATAAAAGATAATTGAATGTAGATTATAAAATTGACTTTGATGGATTTTAAATAGTATTATTTTTTGAATTTATGTTTTATTAGGAATGTAATTAGGCTAATTACTCTTTGATTATTCCATTAATTAATCTCAAACTTCTCATGTATATTTAGTGGGATGACTTCTACCTCCCCTAATTTTCTTTGGATTTATTAATAATTTAATTGGGTAATTGTTGGATTTATTCCTAATTACTCTCCTAATGTAATTAAGCCTAATTAAGTGTGTAATCAATATTTTAATCCCTTGATTGAGTTAATTAAGGTTTTTTAAGTGAATAGGAGGTTTAGAGAATAATTTTGGGATATTTTCCTTAAGCTATTCCTTAAACTTCCTCTTTCTTCCTTAATCCAAATTAAGGATTAATCCACTAATTACCTACCTAATTAATTTCATAAAATTCTAAAACCTTTCAAAACTTAACCAATTCACTTTGGGTAGATTCTTAGGTGTTCAATAACCAAAGTACATTAAGGTAATCAAAATAAATCTCACATGTGTGAGAAGGATTATGAAATTTCTTAACTTAAACCTCTTAGCTTAATTAATCATTAATCATGAGCCAAATGCTTTAGGCCCTTTTCTTCTTTGTGTATGATTTAATTTAAATTCCTTGGGCATATCAATTGGCTCATAATATTTATATTGTAAGGTATAATTAACACACTTAATTCACACATGACCTAATCAAAATATAAAAATCATCTCATCATCCAAAGATTAAACTAAAAATTTACACATGGGGAAATAAGGACCAGAAAAACATTCTTTCACATTTCCTAAATAAAACATAAAGCAAATTCAAAATAAAAATCACATTAAACAAGCTTTGATTCACTTTAAACTTTCTTATTTCATAGGATTGTCTTTAGGAATTAATTAGGGTGAATGAATGTACATTGCTTTCATAACTTTATCTTTTTCCTAGCATGCTAAATGTGTATGTCATATAAAATTCATGCATTCATCTTTTTTAAAAATCAAAATTAAAATGAAATATTTTATTTAAGTTAAATTGCATATTTTGGCTAAAGTAAATATGAATGGCTATTATCACTATTAAATCTAAAATTACTTTAAAAACTTATAAATCAAATATCAAAACTGAAAAGTATGTTACTTATACTTTATTTATAAGCTTTCATGTGAATGTAAAAATGTGTCTTATGTTTGCTTCCTTTCTATCCTCTTAACATGGATTTGAATAAGATTTGCAAAGTGTATAGTTCTTTTCAAAAAACATCACACTTGTTTAAAATCTATTCTTACCCTCTTCCATGTTATAACTTAAGAAGGATCTTTACATTTACACACATAAATTGCATAAATAAACCAAAAATTAAATAAACATAAACTTTGCATCTTTCTTTTTCCATTTGTCTATTTTTGTACATGCATATGTATTTTGGAAAGTGAGATTAGTCCCAATCCCAGAAAGACTAATGTGTCATTCTCAGAATTAAAGGGCCACATGCCTTAATAAATAAAACAATAATTCACTATGTTCATAAAATCATATAAAAATGTATGTATAAAAAATAATTTATACATGTAAAGTGTAATCTCATAAAATATGAATGGTTTATTTGAAAAATTATTTATAAACACAATTAAAGACACATAATAAAAACTAAACATGAATCCAATTAGATTTAGAAGGAAAGAGAAGTTCTCATCTATTTTTCATCTCTTTACAACTTATTAAGGATTCACTTAAACCAAATCAAAAATGAAACCCATCAAGCACTAAAACCATCTGAAAATCTTCTTAGAAAATCTATGCCTTAAAGCATACATACCATACAAACCTTTTAAAGCACACATTATACTAAGCCACCATTTCTAGCTGTGTTTTGGTGCATGGTTTGATATTTTTGCTTTATTTTGTGATGTATTATTTCTTGTCTGTTAGATGAATGAGTGTGTGGAATGAATGGTAGGGTGATCTTAGTCTGGCCATTATCTTCTATAGGAGATAATGCTTAAGAGACACTATAATAAATAAAAATATAAATTTTTTTGTTGTGCAGGTGCTTATACCCCTAAGCATAATCCAATAGGTCAGGTTGACTTGGTTACCCATGTGTGAGGTGCTAAGTCCAATATACATGCTTGGGATTTGTATGATTTACTTAGCTAATCTTTATTTTGTAAGTGCTAGTTAGATTTACTTTTCCTCTTCATGTAATTATTTCAATTAGGATTTGGAATGAATGTTATGGGGGATTAGGATGAGCATTGGTCATAAGATTACATCTTATGTACCATGTGAAGCCTTTGGAGCAACCACCTTCCAACTATCCAATAGAAGGAACCAAAAGAAGAAAGGAGAAATGAGAAAGAAGAAAGAAGATAAGAAGATATGAAGACCCCCATAACATGAATTTCTTACTTGATTGTAAATTAATTCATTTGTAATCTGGGTTGTATAAGGGTAAAGCTCGACAACCCAATTTATTTTTTGGGTTTGTGTGGTGGTGCCCAACCATAAATGGCATTTTATTCTTTTGCGTTAGCTTTATAAAATATTTGATATTTTGTTTAGCTTGTGCATTTTAAGTGGCATATTTTTCTAGTTTCTTCCTTGCTCGATGTATGGCCTAGACATTAGGCAAAAGGGAAAATAAATTAAAATTAAATCAAAAATTAAAAAAATAAACAACTCATAATCTCACCTAAAGCTTAGGCTAAAAATTAAGATAAAAGAATTAGTAACTCCTTAGGTGGATGTGTACTTTCTTTTCTAACATCATGCATAAAAAAGCATATTATTTTAGCTTTATTGGAGGGCTTCCACCTTTGTCAGAGAATTTAGCTTAAACTGTGAGAGCCATGGTAGAAACACACCTCCTTATCTTGCTGATTTTGTCCCATAATCTTATATGCAAAGAATCCTATAGTTGAAAATGAATTGTCCAAATAAAAATAGAACATGTGAAAATTCTGCATTAGATTTAAGTCATTTGAAGCAAGCCCCTTACATGATCTAGTCTCTTAGGGAGTGTGTTTAAGGATTTATTCTCTTTCTAAATAAATAACAACCTTGCTATCTTCCATAAACATAAGACTGCCTACATGAATTTAAAATCATTGGAGGAGTTAGTTGTCAGCCACCCTAGCGATTGTAAGTCCAACAGTTGGGTGGTTTATCCTCTCTTGTGGAGGTAAACCAAATATCCATTTTCACCTTAGATTTAGGTTGTACTTTTGGCCCTCATCAAAGCTCTAGATTTAGGTTTTGAGGTTGCTTCTCCCTTTTACAGGCTATAAATATAATCCTCACTTCTTAGGCATTTCCATGATCTTGTATCATGGAATTGTATGCCCTACATTTCTAATAAAAATTCAACTCAAACAAATTAATTCAATTTCAAAAATGTAAAGCTCAACCATAGGGTAGTTTAGGATGATTACTTGGCTTCCTAGTATCTTAAGCATCCCCTACTTATTTCCATTTGGCTTCGATAAGAAATCTCTCCTCTTGATCAATCCCACTTGACTTTATAAAAATAAACCAATCAATTTATAGTCTTACCTTTTCAAAATCTTTGGAAACAACAATCATTTACCTTAATCGAGAGTATTCCTAAAGAATCTCATTCCTTATGATGTAATTAACTATGGGGGCTTGTCTTTATAGATACTTAATGAACCTAGTTTAAAATAAACCCTACTTTACTTTTACATATAAAGTAGGGGAAGAATCTTTAGTACATATGCAGACCCATTATCCTTAGAATCCTTCAGTTGATTGGGGTCCATTATAGGGTGACTTATATCTTTGAGATAGTATACCTCTCCTCAATGTCATACCCCAATAAGAACATCTATGGATCTACATGGTGTCCAAATGCAAAGAGTATATTTCTATCTTCATTTTATCCACATAAATTGAAGATGGAAGTATACATTTTAAGAAAAATAAAAAAATTTCACCACATGGACCAAATGGGTTCATTGGGGTTGATTGGGAAGAGGTGTTGATGGATTTATTCAATGATTGATTGATGACTTTGATTGCAATTGATTTGGATTTATTCGCTTATTTAGGCCTTTTGGGCCAAATGGGCTAACTTGGGTTGATTGGTTTGATTTGATTGGATTGGTTTGATTATGAGTCTTGGAAGGGTTTGAAATAGAGGCTTGAATGGTTGGAGTGCTTTTGTGAAAATCCATTAGATTGGTTTCAATTTAATAGGCCTTAGGTTGGATCCATAGGACATTAGTGGAATTGATTTAGGTTAAGTGTTAGGTTAATTTGCTTGGAGCTTGAATATAAATGAAAACCCAATTTGAGGTTGGCTATGTTGGCTTGAGTTTGATTTTAGATAATTGGAAAAGTATGGCTTTTGGTTTAGGTCATAGGATAAGTAAAATCAATTTGCACTAGGGTATAACCTAAGCTTGAGGTGTACCTTCTTAAGTCTCTAGGCTTGAGTTTAGTGTTTCCTTAATAACTAGAAGTGCTCTATGACTAGGGAAATCTTAGTTCATAGAAGATTCCTAAGTTTAAGATGGGAAGGGTGAGTCCTCACTTCAAAAGTGATCAACATTATTAAAATGATTGGTACGACATTAAGGAATGGAATTTTATCTCAAAAAATAGATGTGTTAATCACTTAATAAGGCTGATGGGTCTATGTGTACTAAAAATCTTTTCCCTTCCTTAAATGGATAAAGTAAGACATGATTTAAATTAAATTAGGTTGAATGTTCTCTACAAGGGAAAGCTCCCATTGTTAATTACATCTTAGAAGATGGTCTCTTAAGAAAACTCTCAATTAAATTAATCAAATATCATCTTTATGGATTTCAATGATTATGATCAAATGATTGCTCAGTTTAGAGAATCAAGTGGAAAAACTCAAATGAGAATAGTTCTTATCAAAATCTAAGGGCAATAAGTAGGGAGTGTTTGGATACTAGGAAAACTAATAAATGTTATAATTTATCTTATAGTTGGGTTTTATAAATTTTAAGGAGATTTATTATATTTGAGTTAACAATTTGTTAGAATGCTAGAACTTATATCCCAATAACATAAGATTATATAAATTCCTATAAGGTGAGAACTTATGCCCGTAGCAATAAAATAATGGGTTATCTCAAATCTAAGAACTACAGTGCTTTAGCACAAGCTAGAAGCTCAACTTACTTCTAGAGGAAGTAAGATGTTTAGTGCTCGTAGGTATTGATTTGAATTGATTTTGATATGAGAAGGATTTAGTTCAATTTGACCATTTTGGTTAATTTGGGCTAAATGGGTCACTTGGTTGATTTGATCAAATTGGATTCAATTTAATATTGGATCATGTTCAATAATCAATTTATGATTGATTTGAGTCATTGGTTTCAATCAATTTGGTTTGGAATGAGATTTGGCCCAATTTGGCCTTTTTGGTCAAATTGGGTCAACTTGGGTTAAGAGCCCAAGTTAGATTAGTTTGGTTCAATTGGTGGTTGAGCCATGTTTAATGATTAATTTATGGTTGATGGGAGTCATTGGTTTCAATTGATTGAGTTTTGAAAGAAGTTTGATTGAATTTGGTCCATGGGTTAATTAGGTCAACTTGGATTCAGTGATCAAATTAGTTTGGTTTGAGCCAATTGATTAAAATTGGTCAATCAAGGATGATCAACAATCATTATAGATAAGATTGGATGGGTAGATTTAATCCAACTTGGGTTGGATTGAAGTTTTGTTCAAATTGGTCTTTTAGGTCACTTTGGGTCAAGTGGACCAAATTGGTTGATTGGGTTGAGTTGGATTGAATTGAGTTGAATGATGGGTTAAGGATTGATTGATGGTTTGGATTGCAATTGATTTAGATTTAATTAGATTTTGGCTCATTTGGACCCTTAGGGTAAAATGGGCTATTGTTGGGTTCATTAGTTTTATTATGAGTCTTGGAAGGGTTTGAAATAGAAGTTTTGATGATTAGAGTACTTTTGTGAAAGTTGATTAGATTTGTTTCAATTGAATTGGCTTTGGGTTGGGTTCATAAGATCATGATGAGATTTTAAGTTAGGTTAGGGGCTAAATTAATTTGGCTTGGAGGTTGGATATGAAATAAAATTCAATTTGAGATTAGTTGGATAGGCTTGGGTTGGTTTTGGATAGGTGGACAAGCATGAGTTTTGGTTTAGGCCATATGATAGGTAGGACATATTTGCACTAGGGTATAACCTAAGCTTAGGGTATGCCTTCTTAAGTCCTTAGGTTTGGGTTTAGTGTTCCCTTAATCAATAGAAGTGTCATATGACTAGGGAAATCTGAGTGTGAAAACTCTTAAGCCTATGATAGGAAGGATGAGTCCTCACTCCAAATTGATGTCAACAAAAGGACCCCCAATAGGTGTGGTGTAACTGACAAGGCACATCGCACATATTGGTATTGATTGAAATGATCAACATCATCCGAGCAGATCAAAAACACTAAGGAATGTTATTCATACCTAAGTGAAGTAGTAGATGGAATCACGGATCCTAACGTGATGCAATTCGTTATCATGCCGAGGTCATAGGAGGTTAAGTAAATTTGGTTTGATTTTCTAAGAATTGATTTCGTGCCAAGGGCACAAAGAAAAATCCAATAGGGCATTCTCACATGAGTTTGGTTGAATTGGAAATTGATTTATGCTAAAGGCATAAAGGGGAATCTATTGGGGATCAAAATTTGATTGAATTTATTTGATTTATAGGTTGATTTATGTCAAGGGCAATGAAGGAAACCCACGAGGGGTTGAGTTTGGATTGAGTTTATTTGATTTATTTTGATTATGTTGATTGGTTTTAATTTGAATTTGGATTTTGATTGGATTTGGTTGATTGATTTAGTTTGAATTTGATGATTGGTTTTGGTTTTGATTTATTTTATTGATTGATTTAATTTTTACCTTATCAATTTGCGATGGACCTCATTAAAGGGGACTATATAAGCTTGGAATAGCCTTAAATATATCAATCCAAAGGGGTAGTCTAACGGTGATACATTAGAGACTATCCAACCTAAAGGTTGCCCATTGCTTTGCAACGACTACACTAAAAGGAAAGCTTGGAGACTCACATCTTCCAAAGTAGAATCAACCATTGAGGTAGCTTCACAACAAGTCAAACTTGACCTAGGGAGACTATCAAGTGAGTGCCTCTGGGGGCTTACCTCAACTTAGAGTAGTCAAGGTGATTCCTATAAGGAGTTTTACTAACACTTCCTAAAAGATTGAATACCTACATGGCAAGAGGTGCCTTTAGGGTCTTATCCTAATCACAAGAGATTTCATTTTATTATTTGTTTGTTAGTTTATTTAGCATGGACCCTATTGGTTTACGAGAGGCCACAAAGAAGGAGACATGGGGGCTTTTTCCCATCTCAAGTTTACTAGCCCAAGGGATAGTCCACACATCCACAGTACAGAGCTTCCAACCATAGGGGAGGCTACTAGAAAAGGGGAACTATCCAATCTAATAATAACCTCGATCATGTCTAGATGGGGTCATGAAGACATAATCCAAATAGAATTTCCAGAGGGAAGGTGCCTCTAGGGGTTATTTCCTAATCCAAAAACATAAAGCCTATAGGATTACGGTGGCCAGCTCAGGGAGAAAGCACGGGAACTCATATCTGCGGTGTTATCCACCAAGTGGGTTGCTATCAGCAAAGTGAACACTAGCCAACCTAATGTGCCTGTCGGTTTACAATGATCAATCTGGGAAGAAAACATCAGGGACTTACATTTGCCTAAGCATAACTGGTCATCAGGATAGTTTATCATTAGCTAGACAGTTACTATCCAACCTAGGGTGACTATCAATTGAGGAATCACAAAGAAGGATTGAACCTAACCTTGAGGTAGTTAGGAGGAAGAGGAGCCACTAGGGGTCTAATCCTAATCCTCATATATAAACTTAGACCCAGTGCACAATGGCTAATTCAAGAAGAAAGCTCAAGGGCTCACATCTTCTAAAATAAAGCTGACATTAGGGTAGCTTATTGGTCATACAATAAGGCATACCACTCTAACAAGGAGCTCATCAGTTTATAGTGGTGATGCTAGAAGAAAGCATGAGGTCTTACATACTCCTAAGTAAAAACCACTAGGGAGACACACTAGCTAAGTAGTGAATCAAGCCCGACCTAGAGCAGCTACTAAGTGAGGACCACTAGGGGTCTTATCTCAACTCAAGGTAGCCCAAAGCAATTAGATTTATGTTTGATTTGTTTGTGTTTGTGTGCAATTTTTGTGTTTGTGATGTGCTGATGAAGGATAGGATGCTGCTCGTGTTCTTTTATACCTACACTAAACACACCACAAAAATTTAATAACATGAAACATTTCAATTTGGAGAGAAGTTTGATTAAAATGGAATTTTAGTGATGGAAAATTATTTTAGATATTATTTATGCATATTATTTCATTAGGTAAAGCTCGTTGATTGGTAGCATCAAGCGTTCACTTTTATGGTTGATGAGTTGATAAGATCCACCTTGATAATCTTTTTTTATGATGAAAGGGCCTTCTCAAGTGGGTTTAAACTTGCCTCCCATCTTACAATGGGTAGCAATTGGTCTCCTTAGAACTAAAACAAGCTCTCATACTTGAAAGGCTCTAGGGTGGACCAACTTGTTATGAGCTTGAACTATTGCTTTGTATAACTTGAGGTTCTAGCATGCTTGTAAGCTTCTCTCATCTAACCTTCGATCTCTTCTAACCACAGCTTGGCATTCTATTTGGTTGTAATTCCAACCATAGATATCCATAGTGATGGGGTACTCCAAATCTATATATAATATGGTTCCTGAAGAATTGGAGCACATGTTGAGCTTTGACCTCCTTGAGATGAATTTCTTCCACCCACTTGGAAAAGTAGTCTGTAATGGCTAGAATGAACCAGTGACCCTTGGACGAAGAAGGATCGATCAGACCCACTATGTCAGTGCCCCAACACTCAAATGGCTATGAGGCCAATGTTGGATGTAGAATGTTGGGCGGCTAGTGTGGCTCCATATACTTGGTATTAATGGCATCGCTTCACTATGTCCATGCAATCTATGTTCATTGTCAGCCAGTAATGCCCAAGTCATTTGATTTTGGATTTCATCTTGGGACCGAATTGATGAGCTCCACATAATCTTGAATGTACCTCATGACCTTATGGGTTTCATGTTTTTCTAAATAGCGTAACCACATATAAGAGTGCCCTTTGCTCCACTTAATGTGCTTTGGATTTCTCTTGAGGTGGTTTTCATTTATTTAGGTGATCAATGAAGGGTTGCCTCAAATCTAGTTCTTCATCCTTTTCGATAATGGTAACTTCCCCTTCAAGAGAGTATTTTTTGATGAGTTCAACCTTGGCGAGCTTGGCTATGGCATTTTCTCCTCAAAGAATTTTATATATTGTGGCCTCTAGGATCAAGGCTAATAACTCCATGGTGTACTAGTGGTAGTGATGGAGTTTGGGCTTCAAGACTATGTAGGACTCAGCGATCTAGTTGATAACTTGCTAAGAATCCCCAAAGATGTTGATATTTTTAATTCCTAGCAAGATAGCTAACTCCAGACCCAAAATTAGAGCCTCATATTCAGCTTCATTGTTGGTGCATGATTTAGATAGATGGTATGAGAATCTTATCATATCATGGTCTGGCATTAGGAGAACTATCCCTACCCCTGCCTTACATGGGAGAGTATATTATGGTTCTTCTCTTCTTTGAGAGGAAGTCACACCAAAAAATACATCTCCCAATGTCAGATGCTTGGGTCCTCTAAGTTCATGATTTTTTCATCGAGGAGATCATCACTGAGCAAGGAATTTGTAAGAAGTGGATGTGCTACTAAGAAATCCACAAATGCTTATCCTTTCACTGCGCTGAGGGGTATAAATGTGATGTCAAATTATGATAAAATCATGGATCATCTTCCCAACCGTTCGGATAGCGTCAACCATGTCATAAGAAATTACAGTGAATTGATTAGAAATTAAGTTTACTTCATGAGAGAGTATAGTGATGTAGCTTCTAGGATACAAAGATTAAAGGTAGGCAATGCTTCTTTATGGGAGGATAATTTTCCTCAATAAGTATCAGATGATGATTGAGAGAGTAGAGTGTATTCTATTTCCCTTCATCATTGGCTTTGGCCAAAAAAGCACTAAAAGAGTTATCTAATGTAGTAGTATAGAGTATTAGACGTTTGTTTGGGATAGGGGTAGCTAGGACTGGCGGCATCATGTTATATTGCTTGATGCTCTCGAAGGCATGCTGGTACTTATCATCCCACTTGAACTTAGCATCCTTCTTGACTAGTGCTATGAATGGTTGGCATTTGCCTAATAAGTTAGAAATAAAGTGTCTTAGATATGCCAACCTCCATTGGAATGATCTGACTTGGGTTAGACTTTTAGGGGTGGCATTTCTAATATCACTTTAATCTTCTCATGGTTGATTTCAGTCTCGTGGTGTCAGACAATGAACCCAAGAAACTTTCCTGAAGATACTCTGAACACACACTTCAGAGGGTTTATTTTAAGGTTGTATTATATTAGTCACACGAAAACTACTCTCAAATCAAAGATGTTGTCTTCCTTTTCTTTGCTCTTGATCATGAGATCATCAACATAGCATTCGACTTGGTGATGAATGAGTTCATCGAAGATTTGGGTCATGGCCTTCTGGTATGTGGTGCTAACATTTTTATGACCGAAAGGCATGACCTTATAACAATAAATACTAGTCGGGGTTCTAAAGGCAATGTTCTTTTCATTTCAAGTGCCATATTTATTTGGTTATATCCACATGAACCATCCATGAAAGAGAAGACTGCATGAGATGAGGCAATGTCCACCATCAGTTCTAGTATTGGTAGTGGAAATTTATCTTTTGGACATGCCTTGTTAAGATCCCCAAAATTGATGCATATGCAAATTTAGAGATTCTTCTTCTTAATTGGGATGACACTAGCCACCAAGTGGAATATTTTTCTTGACTTTAGAAATGATCTGTTGCTCAATGTCTAATCCCATGCGTCTAGGAGCTTGCTTGACAGGGTTAACATTATGCTATATTTCTAGCTTATGAACCACTACGTCAGAGTTAATCTGACATTTCTTCATAACTCCATGCTAATCAATCCTTAAACTTAGCGAGTAACCCAACTAAGTCATTAGTTTCATATTCGTTCAATAAAGAACTGATGTACATTGGGCATGGGTTGTCTTCAGTCCCCAAATTAATTTCTTTGAGCTCGTCGATAGTTAATTTTATTTCTTCTTTGAATTTGGTAAGTTCATCTTTAAATTGGAAATCATCTGAATCATCTGAAGTTTTTAAGAACACCACCTCATATGAGTTGATGTGGTTTGAGAAGAACCTATCATATTCCAAATGATTGGTGATAACTAGGCAGTAATCATCATTGTCGACTGGGCCTACTATACCATAGCCAAGCCCTAATCTTGATTGAGAGCTTTTGCATTTGTTATTCCATAACATTTCAAAGTACTCTGACTTATGCTTGGACCATGTATGTGGAATTAAACCTTTCTTTATTAAATTAAGAATGTGAGTACCAATCAAAAGGTAATTCTATTAATTCTTTAAATGAATCATCCTCAAGTTCTACATCAACTTCTTAACTTGAGGATGATGCTCCTAGATAAAACCTTTGGATATTAGTGGTTGCATATGCTTTGGGGGTTCTTTAACTACCAAACCCTTTACTTTTTTGTGAGGAATGGGGGGTTAGAGCTAAGCTCTCCATCTGATGTTTGACAGTTTCACATAATAGAAACTTGGATAAATTCATGCTTTGCTTGGGGACCTGATCTTCATCATTGTCAGGCACGAGTGTCACCTCCAACGGGATCTGTTGTCGAGAAGAGTTGGTCGGCGTGCTAACTACATAAGACTCATCCTCTGAACTAGATTCTAAGTCTATGAAGATAGCAAGTGTACTCCTGGATGTTGGAATGAATCTCCTAGTTAGTGCTAAGCATGGAGGTCTTCCACCTCTGGGGCACCCTTTGGACTTGCCTCTTCCTCATCCGGGTGGATGTCGGGTCATCCTCCCCATTTGTTTGAATGGAATAATGAATTGTGGATGGAATCTGATCTCAGGCTCTATATCCTCTCTAAGATCTTCTCATTTCCTTTCTTTTCTTTTTTATTTCTTTTTATTTTTATTTTCTTTCTTTTTCTTTCTTTTCTTTTTCTTTTTCTTTTTATTTTGATGAAGTTAATGAGAGAAGACATTATGCTTCTTCGGGAGGTAATAAGCTGCATCCTCATAAATCTTGACCTCATGAACTACAAATGGCTTGAGATCTCCTTTGACACAATTCTTAATTCCACCTCTTAAAAACTTGATGCATTGATGTAAAGAGGATTGAACCATGTTGTTCTCATGTATCCAAGGCCCCCCTAGAAAATAATTAATAGAAGTATCTAAATATATTATGTAAAACTTAGCTTTAGTCTTTTAATCTTCTATCCCTAAAGACAACACTATGGAGCCTAAGGCCCTCGCTTGCTCATTGGATCCATTCAACATCATCCTCTTCATTTGGAGTTTAGAGATGTCATCCTCAAGTAGCTAAGAGTTCCTAGAAAATATTCACTGATGCACCTGGATTAACCAACACCCTTGATAACTTGAATCTACCAACATCCACTATAATGAAGAGGGGACGGTTATGCTCTATTATCCCTATAAGTAAGCCTTCATCTGTGAGTATGACTTCTAAGATCTCTTTTGAAAAGGATGCCTCCTCTTTAGTAATGGCCAATTGAGCTAAGCATATCTCAGGGTCAAGCAAGGCTTTGACTAGTGACTCTCTCATTTCATTGGATAAGACAAGGTCATCATATATGCTTAACTTAGTTGACAACTTTCTAAGATGCACTAGGACATTATAATCAACTTTGGACTTATCCTCCATAAGCATATCCAAGGGTGGAACATCTTGTGGAGGGGTTATCTGCTCACTAGAATCAATAACCTATTTACCCTTATCTTGAGGTGCTACCCTAGGAGGTAGAACATTGCCACTCTGAGGTTGACTTGAGACTTCTTGTGATGAGGAGCTTGTGGAAAGTTCTACCGCTCATCAAGTATACCTACAGCTTCTCTTAAAGGATCATCAGAGTTAGATGACTCCAAATCAATCTCAAGTGGTGAACCTTGATGATTTAGAAAAGGAAATCCATTTCTGAATCAGAGTGGGATTGATAATTATTTAAGTTATTATTATTATGACTTGGAGAGCTATAAATTTAGAATAAAATCACTAAGATCATCAAAGGTAGATAGAATGTATGCTTAATTATTCTTCTTCATTAATTTATTTAATTTTGGAGGTGGTACATGAAATAAATCAAGTAAAGTAAGTGGTATGAGGGGTTTGGTGCCGTCATCCACTGATACAATGCTCCTACTAGTGGTTGAGTTTGTAGATATGGTATCTGTGACTATGGAAGGAAGGATACTAGAATTTGATGATGGTTGTGCTATGGATCAATCCCGAGCAAGTGTAGGATACTACTGCTGATAGGCTTCCAACCTCCCTGAGTTGTCCCTCATAATTGACAAACCTTCCTTGGTGTTAGAGGTCTGAGCTGAGTTTGGCACCTACAGAGAAAGTTTCTTGATTTTAAAAATTATTTTTTTAGAAGTATGGGATAAAGATATATCTCAACCTTCTTTTTTCTTAAGAGGATCGGATGTATCCCCAAAGATTACTTTAATAGAACTAGAAGGTTGTTCTATTAAGTATTCTTTAGGGACAACTATGGCTCGTGACTTGTAGCTATGCTCTAGCCAATCCTTGAAGGTAAAGCAACCCTCTATGACATAGCCTAGCATGCAGTGGTAGGGGTAGTAATTAGGATCATCACTTATGCCCACTTCCTCTAGCTTTTTAGGCTTGGGTAACTAAAATCAAGCTTCTTAAGAAGGTTCTTAAAGACCTTATTTAACTACCTCCCTCTTGAATGAATATGGATTGTTGAGTTTGTTGATAAGAGTAAGTAAAAAGTAGCTACTTGGTGGTGGATACTAATATCATTGTTGTGTAGGCTACTATGGTGGTGGCTGTTGTGGTAACCGAGGTAGTGGAAGAGGAGGCTGGAGTGGAGGCTACTGAAGTCTAGGCCTCTCAAACTATGCTCGCACTGGCTACTTTCCCTTATCAACTGCCACTACAATCCTAGCATCTTCTCAAACACCTTTTGAGGCTTACGCATAGATGACTGGTCTGAGAAGGGAAACTATTTTGCTTCCTCTTGTAGGTTAGTTGTGTTGCTGGTTAATTTCTCAAATGTTTTAATAGTGAATCCCTTGAGCATGAAGGTGACCGGGCCATGAATATTCTTGAGAAGAATCTTAATGGCATGCTACTCTTACAGTTGTGGTTCACATTTCATGCTTAGGTTGTGTCATCTAAGAATGTAATCAACAAGAGACTCGTTAGGATTTTGCTTCTCTACTATAAGTTCCCCTATAGTTACCCTTTATTGAGGTCCTACAAACCACTTGATGAAGAGCTACTCTAACTCTGTAAAGAACTTTACCGAACCATTGGGAAGTTCGGCATACCAATCAAATGCAACCCTGAAATGTCTACTGACTAACTACTGGAAAAGTAATGCATCACTACCACCGACATTACAGCAACTGACCGAGTGTGCTATATGCTACCTTGGGTTCACAATGCCATAAAAAATCTTGAAGGATGTTGGCACAAAACCCTTGGGATATTGAATTACATCAAATTTCTCTAGGTAAGTTCTACCCTTTGGAACCGATGAGCTCCCTTGGGCTTATACTGATGCTTCCTTCACTTGCTTCTTGACCACATGCTTATTGTCCTTCTCATGCAGGTGCTATAGGTCACCTTCCTATGCAAACTACTGACATCCTCATCCATGGAGTAGTGCTCTTGGGATGATCTAGAATGTGCACTAGCTTGGGCTTGTTGGCCTCCATAGGAATGGGTTGAGATAGGTACTTGGTTTTGCATTGCTAAGACCATTGCCATCAACTCTTCTACCCTTCTCTCCATCCTTTAAACTCTAATCATCTTTTTGTTTTATTTGTTGAAGGATGGGTTGAGTTGAGTTTGATGCCTCACCTTCCTCAACTACAATGCCTTCATGGCTAGGCTGCTTCCTATGCAAGGATCCTTGAGCATTTGCCATGTGGACTTCTGTAATGTCATCCAACAAGTCATTTTCATAAGCTTTGAAATCAACCATACCCTCCTCTTGGTCAGACTAATCATCCCCTACTATCTGCCTCACCATGGCATGATCTTCTTCTAAAATCTTATCCAAGGATCGATCATCCACACTACTCGGTGCTACTGCGACATAAGCTGAATGATGACTCACAACTGGACTGAGCTCTAAAGAAGTAATACACTGAATGTTCTGGATAGTAAGAGTGCTCTCCCTAACTTACTCAAAAATCATAAGGGTCACCTCAATATTCTCTCTTTCCTTCTCCTCTAGCTATGGTGGTGGACCGACCATGACACTCTTGGGCTGCCACTCCTTCCTCTCCACCGTTGGGATGGAGGGTCAAGCGGGGGAGCTCGACCTCACCTCAACTGGTGGAGCATATGAAATGTGGTCTTTGGGACATAGTCGTATCACTAAAATGGATGTCTCTCTTCAGATGTGGACTTGTAGAACTTGTTGGGCACTTCATATGGTGGAACATGAATGAGTGATGGTGGTCGGTGAGTGGAGCAGTGTAAACATGGTGACACCGGCTGCCTCTCCACCAGAGGTGTTCTCCTATGGTTGGAATCGATAAGTACTATCCTATCTAAGTGATCAACCCTATGGGCTTTCCAATTAGAATGATCTATCAAAACTAAGGCCACTGACTACCTGGTGAACCTTCTTTTATCTCTCTTGCCCAATTGGGTTGCAACCTTGGCCTCCATGACCCTTTCCTTATGGATCTATTCCCTAACATTCTTATGGATCACTCTCCTCAAGTCATGCAATGTGGCAGACTCTAAGCATCTATGGGCTCTCCCAACTCTCTTGAGCATGGACTATATAACAGCATAGGGCTTCCTCCTCTCCCTGTCTGGTGTCTCATAGTTTGTAGATTATGGGGGTGATGCAGCAATCTTCCTAATGTCCTTCTCTCCTTCTACAGTTGAAAGGGGGTGAAACCTACTGCCACCAAGAAAGGGAGATCTCATGAGGGGATCCCTCCTCAGCCACATGGGAGGCTTCCTCAACCTCCTTAGCCATGAACTCATAATGTTCCTTGATCTTTCTATTCTCATTACAATGTTGGGTCTTGGTTAGTGGAGGAGGACAGGAGCTAGAACTAGCCTCAAATATAGGGGAGACTATCTCAGAAGCTAAGATAGACTTCTCCTTCATGACTGGGGAAACTATAGAGGAGGTACTAGTCTTGACTGAAATGGAAGCATGCATAATTGGCACTCATGGTAGAGGGACCTCTAAAGCCATCCTCTTCAACAATGGGAACTCAATATCAGAATGAAGATCAAAATGTAGAAGTGGCTTCTTATCTGCCACCTCCTCTCTGCTAAAAGTGGTGAGGTTAGGTCCCTCACAGGTGACTTTGAAGTGCTCAATGCTAAGACTGGACTTGATGATAGGGGTGGAGGTGAGTATGGCCTGATCTAAGACCAAATTCACACCAAAGGCAAATGCAAAATAAGCTTGTGGGAAGACATAATGATAAGTTTCTTGAAGGAAAGAGGGTTGGAGTATATGCTTCACTATTGGAAAAGAGAATAACATTAGAATTTTGCTTTATTGTTATTGACTTTAAATTTTAATTTTGAATTGGAACCCTCATTTAACAAATTTGATTATGTTAAATGGGGTTAATTTGTATGTTAAAGAAATTTGAAAATTTTGGAGAAGGATCATTTGGTTTTCAACTTCATTGAAATTTTAGAAAAGTTAGATGAACCTTACTTCACCAAGCTAGTGGTGAGAGGTTATTAGCTTTGTTTGATTTATTTTTGGGTGATTTATTTTATTTTTCTTTTACTTATTGAAGGTCTAATAGGCATTTTAAGACCTACTTGGATGAGGTCCTAAAACCTAAAGGATGTTGGCCACCTTACTTAAGATTGAAATAAGCAAGGTGTCCAACAAAAAGAAAGATAGTCTTCGACTTATATAAAATATAAGTCCACTATTGATGCTTGGAGATAATGATTGACTACTAAAGATGGAGAGAGGAACGATTTCCAACGGAGTCGCCAAAAAAATTTGTGGTGTTTTATTTTGGAGTCGATGGGACATCACGTAGATCATAGAAGGTACTTATCAAAGTAATCAGGAATGACATTAAGGTATTATGTACCATCTCGAAAGATGAAAATATCACCCTATAATAAACATAATCACCTAATATGGACTCCTAAGGTAGATGGGTCTTCGTATATACCAGAGATCTTTCCTCTACTTTACATGGATAAGTAAAGCAGGATTTATTTTATGCTAGCTTTTTAATTCTATGGATGCAAGATTTTATAGTTAATTACATCTTAGGAATTGGGAAAATTTCTAAGAATACTCTTAATTAAAGTAATTAATAAATATCTCCAAAGATTTCAAGGCCAGACTATCAAAGGATTGGGTATTTTTGAAAATCAAGTTAGAATGTTCAATTTGGAAAGACTTATTTTGGATTCCAAAGGAAGATAAGTAGGGAGCACTCATGATACTAAGAAGTCTAGTGAGCACTTCAATCTATCCTATGGTGAGGCTTTATGTATTTGAAAGAGAGTTTATTTTGTTTAAGTTGAAATTTAATTAAAATGCTAGGGCTTATAGTCCATCAACATAAGATTGTGAGAATGCTTAAGAGGTGAGGAATTATACTCGTAGCCCAAGGGAAACAAGTAAACTCATATCCTAAATCTAGGAAGCTTTAGCATAAGCTAAAATCATAACCTAAATCTAAGCAAAAAATGGTACATGATGGTTTACCTCCACAAGAGAGGATAAACCAATCCTGACTCTTCTAAACTTACAACCACTTGGAGTGGCCGCCAGCTAACACCTCCTATGCTTTAAAACCATGTAGGTCAGTCTTATGTAAGTGCAAGATAGCTAGGCTATTATTTATTTAAGAAGGAGACTAGAGTCCTAAACTCAATCTCTAAGAGACTAGATCATGACTGGCATGAACATATGACTTAGACTAAATTCAAAATTTTATAATTTTTTATATCATTTGGACAAAGGCTTGAGATAATTATGCCTAAACGTATGATGAAATATGGTTATTGGCTAAATTAACAAAAGGAGGTGCTCTCCATTACAAGGGATGCCCTCACAGGTCAAGCATTCCCCTATCGTGCAAGAGTGGAGACCTCCCTATTCAATAGTGAAGCAAAATGTTATGCATGATATTAGAACATACATCATTTAGCTAAGGGGTTGCTAAATCTTTTAATTATCTTGATTATAACCTAACCTTTAAAGTGAGGTTATGAGTTATTTTTAAATTTACTTATGTGTTATTACTAAGTGTAGAAAATATAATTTTATCTTAAATAGCCTACTGCATCCAGGCCACACATTCAAACATCAAGGTTAAGAAATCTATGGAGATGATGCAATTTCTATTGCGTAATTTAAACATAATAATTAAACATGTATAGATTATCATGAAATAATAAAAGGTCGATGTGGCCGGGTATCACCGTATGCCCCAAAAAAAGTAGAAAATTTGGTAACTGAGCTATACCCTTATACAACCGGATTACAATAAAGTTTACATTTACAATTAAATTAAATGTTATAGAGGTCTTGAATCTTTACTCTTCTTTCTTCCTTTTGATTTGATTGTTCTCCAAAGCTTCACAAGGCCTTCAACAACTTTACCTTCTAGCCACTACTAATCTTAAACCCTATAACACTAACCTAATTCCTATTGCAAAATTACATATTTATGGAAAGTAAAATCTAATTACACATGGAAAATAGATGTTAGCTAAATCAACCATACAAACCCAAGCAATTATATTTCATAATTTGGACTTAGCACCCTGCACATGGGTAACCAAGCCTACTTGTCCTAACATGGACTATGCAAAGGGGCATAAACAACCTGCAAGTAGAAGCATTTATGCTTATTATTACCATGACACCTTTAGCACAATCCCCTGTAAAAAATAACATTTGGATAATAACAGCCTAACATCTAGTTTACACACAATAGCCCTAAAATTTAGTATAAAAAATTTCATGATAAAAAAAAATACAATATATCAACATACACCGTCCTAATTTTGATCTAGAAGTGGTCACCTGTTATTCTAATGAGTGTGCTAAGCCTTGGTGTGGTATGTCTTAGCTAGGCTTTTGAATTATGATTGCCTAAAGTTTGGAATTATTTAAGTTAAACATTCGGGGTGGTCTCACTTTAAGTTATGAAAGAGTTGATGAATTTTAATTTTAATTTTCTTTTGTTTCAATTGGCACTTACTTAGCATATAATTATTATAAAGAGAGGAAAGAGGTATGACCTCTTTCATCCCTACCTAAAGTTATTTTCTAAAGATATATTCTTATGATTTTTTTTTCTTTTAGTGAATGATTTATTAAATATTTTATTAATCTTAAATTTGGGTTAATCTTAAAGAATCCTATTCAAACATGAAATACATCTTAAGATTAATGAGATTGAGTTACTATCACATGGATAGTGCTACATCATTCATTTTCATCATCAATATCAAGCATATGATTTTGATCTTAATAGACTTATACATGCAATGTATTTTTGGCACACTTAAATGATTGTGAATGCATACATTTTTCATTGAAAAGAGGAATTTCATTTATTAACTAAGTACACATACACATGTATTAAAGATTTAAGCAAGTACGTGCCATTGTTTAAACCAAGAAGTGAGGTAATTTAAGACCTCTTTGGGGCTACCTAAAGTCTCATATTCTCGGGATGTCCAGACTATATACTTGCTATCTTAAATACACATCAATGTATACATAAACACAAGGATGAAAACCATGCAAAAGATTATAAGTTAACAAATTTATCTATTCATGTAAAGTAAAGCTCTATCCAAATTCTAATATATGTAAACATGTGAATAAAATTAAGTAAGTCTTATTAACCAGAGAAGGAGGTAATCTAAGACTTCCTTGGGGATACTTAAAGCCTCATATTCCTGGGATTTCCATACTATATAGTTACTAACATTCAAATACATGTAAACATACACATGAAATTAAACTGCTTTTTAACATGCTTAAGCTATAAACAAATGTAAATCATATATAATATTCATAGCCAACATCAATTTAAAATCTTCACCACTAAAAGTAATTTTGTAATTTATTAGTGATAAAAGCCACACATATAATAGGATTAGTTCAAGACATGCAACTTACACATAATTAAATTCTATTGATTGTTTTATTTAAAAACATGAATGCATGATATCAAATGACATACAAATTTACATTGATTGAAAAACAATAATTAAACATTACCAAATGATACATTCAACCACATTAATTCCTAAGGACAATCAAATTGAATAAAATTATTTAAGGTTAACCAAAGTTGTTATGGAGTTTAATTTTGGATTTGAGTTATTAAACTTAAAGAGGAAAGATAATATTTGTTATTTTAACCCCATCCTACATTAATCACTTAATATATTTAAAGAAAAGTAATTAAGTGAATTTTATAGATTAAGTAATGCATTTAATTTCTCTTTCCTATGCTTTCTTAATTTAATTAACTACTTAGTCACGAGCTTCCAATGATATGCAAATGAGAAATTAATATTTGTAATGCTACTTAAAGAACCTAATGCAATTAAGCTCATGCTTAAGAGTTAGTTAGATTAAGAAAATGACTAATTAAGTACTTATATAATTTTCCCATACCCATGGGTAACCACATGTTCCTTAAGGATCTTTCTGTTATTAAACACATAAAGAGGAACCCATAAATTTAATTTCATCAATCTGGTCTAATTATCATTTTAATTGGATTTAATTCCAACATTAATTACTTAATTAATCTTTAATTAAATCATGTATTAATGAACCCTCCTAATGAAATGCATTTAGGAAAATAACTAACGAAGAGGCCATAACCAGTTTCCCCTAACATTCCACTATTAATAGTGACTAATCATATTTAATTACTTATTTTTTGTTGTTTAACTTTTTTAATAATTATTAAATTACTTAAAGAGAGCAACTAAGATTTTAATTTCAAATTCTATAAATTACATACCCAACAAATCCCAATAAAATTATGGGAGGCAAAGGACATCCCAAGGAATCAACACATCCAATTTAAGATCAATTTGCCAAGTAATTAAGGCTTAATTAAGGTAATTAGGAAAACCTTCAAACCCTAATTATGCACTATTCACTATTCAAATATTAAGAATTTTAATTTTATTAAATTCTCCTCTATTTTTTACCCTTTCCAAAATGGGTTTACTTATATTTTAGAATTTTCTATAATTAGTTATGAATTTTTGAAGTTTTGAGTAATTAATCACATTTTAAATACCTAATTAACCCCATAACCCGTCGACACCACGTGGGAGTTGATGTGGCAATTCTTTCCACATGGTGCCATGGGATAGGCTACTTAAAACATCCCCCGTAATGATGGCTGAGTCAGTGGCGGCGGATGCAGTTTCATCCCTGTTGTATCGATTAATCCCATGATATCTAATAAATTAAATCAAAATTTCTAGCAGATTAAATCATAGTCTTCCTTTCTAATCATTCAGAACGGATGATGGATGATCCTTCATCGCTCAAGCATCGAAAGATAGACACCGTCCACCTTCCACATTCTGCCTCGACAATCTGAGCCCATCGAGCTCATGGGTCATCGGATCAGCTCCAAAATGTTCAAGGAGGAAATCTAATAGGTTCCTATGGTGGAAATCTCGTGAAATCACAAAAGACCAACACCTAGAGGATTTTCTATAGTTTGTTAGAATTTACCTCATTGGAGCTCAAGATCGATGGTCCAACAACTAAGGTAGCTTCATCTTGAAGAGACAAATCCCTGTTGAGAAGCTCTCAAGTTGTCTCCCCATGCCTTTGTGGATGAAACATTGCCGGAGTTATTCTAGGAGTGGCTTCTAGTGCTCGAATCGATCAAGGATCAATTCATTTTTACTCGCCAGAGCTTGGGGAAGTGTGGGAGAAGTTAATTAAAGTTTGGTGGAGTTTGAGTGATTGGTTAAGGTGGACACTCTTGAGTGGTTGAGGCAATGGCATGAGCTAAGGTGGTGTACCTCCTTCTGCCAAGTGTTCCAATGAAAATCCATGGGTGAACTCACCTTCTCTTAACCGATGGTTGAACCCAACAACCCTGAGTCAGGTGAGTTAATGGTCCAAGTCTCCAAAATGAGCTAAAGGTTGGTGGGTAGGTAAGACCATCCAAATGAGAATTTTGTCTCATTTGAATGGGTTTGACCAATGGGTTTTGGCTAATGGGTCCAACATGGGTTGGGTTCATTTAGGCTAACCCATGGTGACCCAAGGATAGGTCATGCCAAGTTTAGTTAGGTTTAGCTTAATTTGACCCACATGAGTCAATTTGGGATCAATTGGGTTAGGTTGACCAATCGATCAAATTGGGTCAAATTGATGGTTTGGTTAAGTTAATTTGATCAATTGGAATATTTTGGTTTAATTGGTATGGTTTAATTTGAAGTGGATTTGATTTTAGTTCAGTTGGGTTCATTTGGGTCAAATGGGTTAAGTTGATTAATTTGGTCAAATTAGCTAAATTGGCTTGGGTGGAGGGTTGTTTTAGGTTCAAATGATGATTTAAGAATGATTGTAGTAATTAATTTGAATTAATTTGGATTTGAGAGTGATTTAGCTCAATTTGATCCTTTAGGTTAAATTGGGCTAAATGGGTCAATTAAGTTGGTTTGGTCTTGGATGTTGTATCATGTTCAATAATCAATTTGTGATTGATTAAATGTATTAGTTTTAATCAATTGGCTTTAGGATTTAATTTGGCCCAATTTAGCCCTTTAGGTCAAATTGGGTCAACTTGAGTCAAGAGCCCAAGTTGTCTTGGTTAGGTTCAATTGGTGGTTGAGTCAAATTCAATATTGAATTTATGATTGATGGGAACCATTGACTGCAAGAAATTAGGTTTAGAATGGGATTTGGTTCATTTTGGTCCATGGGTTAATTAGGTAAACTTGGATCAAGTGATCAAATTGGTTTGGTTTGACCCAATTGATTGCAATTGGTTAGTCAATGATGATTAATAATCATTGTAGAGGAGATTGGATAGGTTAATTCAATATAATTTGGGTTGGATTGAAGTTTGGATCAAATTGATCTTTTAGGTCACTTTGGGTCAAGTGGACCAAATGAGTTGATTGGTTTTAGTTGGATTGAATTGGGTGTTGAGAAAAGTTCGATAATGGATTTAGGATTGATTGATGGCTTTTATTGCAATTGATTTGGATTTAATTAGATTTTGTCTTATTTGGACCCTTTGGGCCAAATGGACTAACTTGGGTTGATTGGTTTGATCATGACTCTTGGAAGGGTTTGGAATAGAGGGTTGAATGGTTAGAGTGCTTTTTAGAAAAGTCATTACATTAATTTTAATTGAATAGGCTTTGGGTTGGATCCATAGGATAATGGTGGAATTAATTTAGGTTAAGGGTTAGGTTAATTTGGCTTGGAGCTTGGATATGAACCAAAGCCAAATTTGAGGTTGGTTATGTTGGCTTGAGGTTGGCTTTGGATAATTGAAAATGCATGGGTTTTGGTTTAGGCCATAGGACAGGTAGAACCTATTTGCACTAGAGTATAACCTAAGCTCGAGGTGTACCTTCCTAAGTCTCTAGGCTTAGGTTTAGTGTTCCTTTAATCACTAAGTGTCTTAGGACTAGGAAAATCTTAGTTTATAGAAGATTCATAAGTCTAAGATGCGAAGGATGAGTCCTCACTCCAAAAGTGAAGTTAACATTATTAAAATATTGGTACAACATTAAGGAATGAAATTATATCTCTAAAAATAGATGTATCATCGATAGACTCAATCACCTAATAAGGTAGATGGTTCTATGTGCACTAAAGATCCTTCCCCTTCCTTACATGGATAAAGTAAGGCTTTAAATTAAATTAGATTAAAAGTTCTCCATAAGGGTAAGCCCCCATTGTTAATTACATCTTAGAATATGGGTCTCTTAAGAAAACTCTCAATTAAATTAATCAGTCATCATCTTAATAGATTTCAACGATTATGATCAAAGGATTGCTCAGTTTAGAGAATCAAGTGGAAAAACTCAAATGAGAATAGTTTTTTTAACCTCACTTTTGGAGTTAGAATTCAACTCTTCCAACATAGATCTAGGAGTCATCTAGACACTAAGAGTTTTTAAGTCATAGGATACTTCTAGTGACTATGTGAACACTTAACCTAAGCTTAGAGACCTAGAAGGATTTGCCATAAGGTTAGGCTAAACCTTAGGACCTAGGGTGACCTACCCATCCCATGGCCTAACCCATAACCCATGTCTAGCTCCTTAGCAAAAATCCAACCTCAAATCAACATAACCAATTCCAATTGAATCTCAATCCAACCTCAAATGAATATAACCATTTCCTTGAATATCAATTCCAACCCAAATCCTCAAACCAAAATCAAATCATTCATGACCTAAATATAAGCCTATGATTTAATTATTTAGACTTAGCCAAAATTTCCTTCAATCCAAACCAAATTCAATTAATTTTCTCATAAATTAATTCAATCCTTCAATCATCACTTCAAGCTAAACCAAAATCTACAATCAAATCAATCAAACCAAAATCAATTCAATCATCCCAACCTAACTCTTTTGACCCAAAATATTCAAAGGAGCCAAAATCCAATTAAAGCCAAATTAATTGCAACCCAAGACATAAATCAATCCCAAATCAATATCTAAACTCAACTCAATTCAATTTAACCCAAAATTGAACTCAATTAGCCCAATTGGTCAACTTAACTCAAAGTGACCAATTTGACCAATTGAACCAAACTCCAATCCATCCCAAATTAGATTGAACCAACCCTTCAAACCTTCTTCATGATGATTGTTGATCATCTTGGAAAGCTTAATTACAATCTCTTCAATTCAATGAAATTGACCCATTTTGGTTCACTTGACCCAAATGACCTAAATGAACCCATTTAATTCAAATTGGATTGAATCAAACCATCCAAAACCTCCTATAATGATTGTTGATCATCCTTGATTGATCAATTGTCATTAATTGGGTCAAACCAAGTCAATTTGATCATTTGACCATACTAACCCACTTAACCTACAGGAGCCAAATGAATCAAATCTCATCCTAAGAAAAATCAATTGAAACCAATAATTCATACCAACTTAAAATCAATCCTTGAACATGATTTGACCATCAATTGAGCCAAACCAAACACAATTGGCCCTCTTGATCCAAGTTGACCCAATTTGACCTAAAGAGCCAAATTGGGTCAAATCAAAATCTAACCGAAATTGATTACAATCAATGGCTCAAGTTCATTCCAAATTGATTGTTGAATATGATCAAAGCCTTGATTGAGCCCAATTTGACTAATTGAAACCAACTGACCCATTTAGCCCAAATTGACCTGGGTCAATTTGTCTTATATCATTCTTGAATCCAAATTGATTGAAATTAAAGCCTGCAATCATCTTCAAATGATCAATTGAACATGAACCAATGCCTAACCCAAGCTAATTTGGCTAATTTGGTCAAATTGGTCAACTTGACCCATTTGATTTTAAATGGGTCAAATGGGTCAAATCCAAATCTAAGCCAAATTAAACCAAACCAATTAAATCCAAATACTCCAAATACTCATTTGAATTTGACTCAACCTTTGGTTTGACCCAATTTGACCAATTGGTCTACTTGACCCAACCTAGCCCAATTGAGCCAAACCCATTGAAACTTGGCATGACCAATCCTTAGCTCACCTTGGGTCAGCCCAAATCCAACCCAATCCATAATGAACATGAATTGACCCATTACCCAATGGGTAAAGCCTCCCACATGAGATAAAACCCCCATTTTGGATGGTCAAACTCACTCTCCTCCCCTTGGTAGCCATCCTAAGCTCCAAATTGGCTCAAGGACCACTGAGTCATCTGACCCAAAGGTATTTGGGTCAACCATAAGCCAAGTGGAGGTGAGATAACCTCTCCAAAGCCATTAGAACACTTAGAAAGCTAATCCATCTACTTGACCACCACCCCTCCCTTTCATCAGCCACCTAGATAATTCTCACCCACGCCACTTGCAATTGGATGGTCATAAACCACCAATCTCAATCATCTTGAGGAGGGGTTATCCCCTCATTCGACTCATCTTGCATTAGGACTTGAGCGAGATCTGCGAACTCCCCAAGCATTTTCAAGATTCCTGAGCCTTCCCATCATCAAAGATGATGAAACCGAGCCTGCCCAAAATAGGACAAGGCTTAAATCCATCCAACTCCACTAAATCATGGTGATTTTCAAATTAACTTTACTCATACATTCCCCGAGCTCTAACGAAGCAAAACAAACCTTCTCAAATTCAGAATTGAGACCACCCCAAGCATAATTTTGATGTGTTTTCATCTTGATCCACAAAATAACCTAGAGTCAAGGCACCAACTTCTCAACAGGGCTTTGCATCTTCAAGGCAAATCTACCTAGATCGGTTAGCTGCAGTCCGAAGCTCTGGTGAGGTACTTCTTTGATAAACTAAGATTTTTCAAAACATTTTAGACCTTTATGAAGAAAATGTTAATTTCATGTGATTTCCACCATTAGATTCCCTAGGATTACCCTTGTGAACGTGTGGGATCGATCTTGAGCCTCAACTAGTGAGTCGAGGGGAGGAAGGCATCATCTTCCATTTCAAGATGAATCATCCCCCATCCATTCCACATGATCAGATAGATGACCATGATTATTTTCTATATTTTATCCAATTTAATTCCCTTAAGGATCACAGGATTAATCCCCACCATCTGATCTTAGATCAGACGGTAGGGATGAAAGCGTCTATACCACCATGTTAGTGCCACATCAAATTGTTTAAACAACCAATCCCGTAGTACCACTGTTAGAATTATTTTTAGAATGAGCTCTCAATCTCTCCATCTTAGACATAGGACTCCTCTTAGACACTAAGAGTTTCTTAGTCTTAAGACACTTCTAGTGATTACATGAACACTCAACCTAATCCTAGAGACTCAGAAGAGTTAGCCGTAGGAATAGGTCATGCCTTAGGGGTGTTCAAAAACTTGCCTACCCTATAGCTTCAATCAAATCCTCACTACCTTCTTTCAAGTCAAACTCCAAATAAATTCCAAATCAAATTTCAAATAAATTCCAACTTAATTGATCAACTTTAAACTCAAATCAATTCCAAACTTAATTGATTTTCTCAAATCCAAATTAACTTCAAATTCAAATCAACTTAAATTCCAAATCAAATCTCAAATCAATTCCAACTTAATTGATTTTCTCAAATATTAAATCAATTCCAATGGATTATCTCAAATCATGAAAATATTTCAAATGATTGAAACTTATGATTGAATTCCAAATTTAAAAATCCTTCCTAAGTCACTTTGATTCCATCTTATGGACTTAGCTCAAATCAAATCAATTCAAACTCAAAAGATTTTCATAACCTTATTCTCATTTATATTCACAAATATAAATGAAATATAAATTCAAATATCCAAAACCAATTCAAAACACAAACCCAAATCTAATCAAAATCCAACCTAAACCCTTTCAAGTCAAATTCTTGAACTTGATCAAATTAACCTCAAATCAATTCAAACCTTTTGACCTAAATGAAATCAAATGAACCAAAACCAAATATAAATCAAATTGAACCAAGCCAATGATACAAAAACATTTCAAATGGACATATGAACTTGACCCAACCCTTGGTTTGACCTAATTTGACCAATTGGTCAACTTGACCCAAGTTGATATTTTGACTTAAATGGGTTAACATGAGCCAAATGATATCAAATCAACTCCAAATTTATTGAAGTTTGGACCAACCCAATTTCAAACTATTTCAAATCTGCCTAAATTGAAATCAATGCCAAATGACTATTTTAATTCTAAGTAAGGGGTAACCCATGGCCAATTCCACATGGAATTTGATCATATCCTTTTCATGGCCACTTGGCACCCTCTTAGTGGACCAAGTGGGCACTAATGAGTGTGGAGCACATGACCCAATGGGTTTAGGTTATTCAAACCTAACTTAAGGCCAAAATTGACCACTCAATAGGAATTTAGCACGTGGAATCACTCCATACTCTCAAACAAACACATGTGACTCCTCCTTGCCAAAATTGAATCACATGGCACCTCAAGATCCTTGTAGGGGAAGATATACTCCCCCTAATTCCATCTCTTTCCACATCACTTGCACTCAATTGAGCCCTCGGAACTCAAAGGAAGCATTGTCAAGCTCTCCCAAGGTTACTCAAGCTCTTTCCAATTCTCCATTTTTAATTTTTCCTAAATCAAAAATAAAGGAGGTGAGTGAGAAATTCATCTTGCTCAATTCACAACCAAACTCTAATTTCTCTTGCAAGCACCATTAGAGGACTCAATCAAGCTCACCCAAGTCAAGTTCCAAGCATTTAATCCACAGGAAGAGGGAGCTAGACTAAAGCCGTAAGGATTTGAAGCTCATCTTAGCCAATAGGAGGATCCACTTGATCTCAAGCCTTAAAACCTTCAACAGGGCATCATCTCCACTAGATGAAGCTACCTCAAAGGTTGGGAGCACCGGTGATAGCCTTCAGTGAGATATGCCTCAAAACCAAGCTTAGTGTAGGAATTCTTTGGTCCTTTATGAAGGGTAGTGTAATCCCATTACAATTCAATCATTGGATGTCTTTATTCTTGCTCTTAGATGGTGTTTGTTCAATCCCTACTCAATCCGAGCTCTAGTGAGCTCAGATCAAGCCTTAGAGGATGGACAGTTGCAGTCTCCCATAGGCGAGGGTAGGGATGAATCATGGATCGTCCATCCTACATGTTTTGGATGGACGATCCTAATTAAATGATCTAAATTAGATGATTAATCCTTTACAAATCATAAGTTTAATCCTGACCATCCAATCTTTGATCAGACGGTCCAAGGAGAAAATGCGTAGCATGGAAAGCGCGCATTTTAATTCAAACCATCCAATCACAGGTTTAATCCTGACCATCCAATCTGTGCAGTCAATTTGACAACTTAAATAATGAATCCCATCAAGCCATGTGGAAAGCGCGCATCATGTCAGTGGACCAGGTGGTGCCAATGGGATTAATTATATAATTTGACTATTTAATTAAGTAATAATCATAGAAACTTCAAAATTACATAACTAAATATAGAAAAATCCAAAAAAGCAAACTCAACTTTATTTTAAAGATAATTCATAAGGGAAAATATAAAATTAATTTTAATTGATTTTGAATTGATATTTTCCAAATTTCCAAGGGTTAATGAGTGGGATGACCTCTACGCAGCATGATTTTCTCGGAATTTATTATTGGAAATTTGGGAAATTGCTTGTTTCTTCTGTAATCACCCCTTTAATTAATTAAATGATTAATTGACCTATTAAATGATGATAAATTTATTAATTAAATTTGTTAATCATCTTGGAATAATGGATAGACTTAGGGAATGAGATTAGATCCCCTTTTCCAAAATCTTTTCCCCTAAGACTATTTCATTTGAATGAAAACTTAATTATAAATTAATGATTTAATCATTTCATTAAATATCTTAATTAACCAAGCTCAAAATCAAAATTACTCCAAAAAATTAATCACTTAATCAATCCTTTCTTGGGTAGATACTTAGGTGTTCAATAACCTAAGTTAGTTTAAGGAAATCAAATCTAACCTACATGTGTGGGAAGGGTTATGAAAGTACTTAATTAAACCCCTAAGCTTAATTAATCAATAGTTGTGAGCCAATTGCATTAGGCCCTTTCTTTCTTAGGGTGCATTGTTTATTTAAATTCAATATGGTTGCATATCATATGTTGGCTCATAATTATTTGAATAATTATGTTAAGGAGGTGTAGGTAAGGGGTAATAAATGAAAAATGTACACCTTAACCTAAACAAAATATAAAATCAATCTAATGGTTCAAAAAATTAAACTAAAATAACACACACATGTGGGAGATGGGTTAAGACCAGCAAACCTTTTCACATTTCTTAAATCAAATCAAACTCAAAATTAAAACAAAATCTCTTTAAAAAACTTTGATTCACTTTAAATGATCTTATTCCATAGGATTGTCATTAAGAATTAATTAAGATGAATGATATTACATGCTTACATCACTTTATTTCTTTTCTAGCATGCTAAATGTGGTTTTTCATATGAAATCATGCATTCATGTCTTTTGAAAAATCAAATTAAAATGAAATATTTCCTTAATGTCAAATTTCATATTTTGGCTAAAGAATGAATATGAATGGCTATTATCACTACTAAATCCAAAATTATTTTCAAAACTTATAAATCAAATATTACAAATGAAAGGTATGATACTTATAATTACTTATAAGCTTGCATGTGAGTATAACATAAGATGTGCATTATGTGACTTTCCTTCTCTTTTCTTTTAACATAGTTTTGAATAGGATTTGGAAAGTGTATAGTTCATTTGAAAAGAACACAACACTTGCTTAAATCCAATCCTATTCGTTCCTATGTTATCATTTAAGAAGGATCTTCACATTTGCATATGTAAATTAAACAACCAAAATCAAATAAACAAACATAAACATTTTGCATGACTCTTTTTTCCATTCATTTCTTTTTGTACATGCATATGTATTTAAGAAAAGTGATATATTAGTCTAGAAATCCTTGGGTTATAAGGCTTTAAGTAGCCTCAAGTAGGTCTTGTACCTTACACCCCTACTGTAGAAAACAAGGGTGTCGTACTCACCTATGTCTTTCATACATGTAAATATGCATATGAATAATGGATAAAAGAATCCATCTCTTTTCTACTTAACAAAATCATGCATACATGGAGCATTCCAAATTTTCTTGAACAACATCCATAGAATTCATCATTAATGTGTGCTAAATACTTATATTTGTATGTATAGATATGCTTAGGATTCATCCATATGCATGATACACATGTTGGAAAGAAATAAAGTGTTGTGTGTTTTGTGATAGTAATTCAGTTAAGTTAATCATAAAATGTCTTTCTTGTTTGAATAGGTTGATTTAGAGTAAATCTAAACTTAGAACTAATTAAAACACATAAGAAAACATTCACTAAAAAAATTAATAATGAATCTACTTTAGAATTACTTAAGGTGGGAGGAAAGAAGTTCTCTTCTCTTTTCCTCTCTTTTTACACAATAATTAAGTGTAGGTTCATTCAAACCAATCAAATCATCAAATAAAAATCAACCAAATCAACTAAATCACTTAAATGAAACCACCCTCTAAGTTGAACCTTTCATACTTAAAAAATTCTAACTTTAAAGCCTAGCTAAGACATACCACACAAGCCTTAAATGGCATACACATTAGGCTAAGTCACCATTTCTAGTCTTATGTTAGGGTGGTGCATGGTTTGATGCTTGATTTTGTTTTGTGATGTGATATTTTTAGTTTGGATATTAGGGTGTATGTGCGTAGACTGAATGGTAGGGTGATCTTAGTCTAACCATTGCCTTTCTGTAGAGGATTGTGCTTAAGGGGCATTATAATAAAAATATAAATGCATTTGCTATGTAGGTTTCTTATACCCCTAAGCATAATCCAAAATAAAGCTAGGTGGACTTGGTTACCCATGTGTGTGGTGGTAAATCAAATTTATTCATAGACATGCTTAGGATTGTGTGGTTTTTTTAGCTAATCTCTATTTTACATATTTGAGTTAGATTTACTTTTCCCATTTTCAAGTAATTTTGAAAATTAGAATTTTAAATGAATGTTATGGGGGATTAGGATGAACATTGGTCATAAGACTATGTATTATGTACCATATGAAGGCTTTGGAGCAATCACATTCCAACCAACCAAAAGAAGAAAGAGAAAGAAGAAGGAAGAAAGAAGAAATGAAGAATGAAGATATAACATGAATTCCTTTTTATTGTAATTAATTTATTTTAATGTTATATAAGGGTAGAGCTCGGATACCCAATTTATTTTCAGGTTTGTGCAGTGGAGCCTGACCACAAAAGGCCTCTTATTCTTTTCTGCTAGCTTCATAAATTGTTTGATGTTTGTTTAGCTTGTTCATTAAGATGACACATTTTCCTAGTTTCTCTATTGATTGATGAATGGACTAGATGTGATTAGGCTCTTAAGAAAAATAAATTTTATATCTAATTAATCAACTCAAAACTAAAATTAAATAGCTCATAACCTCACCTAAAGCCTAGATTATAAATCAAGATAAAAGATTTAGTAACCCCTTAGCTGGATGTTGTATATTTTCACATCATGCCTAAAAAAAGCATCTTGTTTCACTCTTATTATGGAGGGCTTCCACCTTTGCCAGGGAACTTGGCTTGACCTTTGAGAGCAATAGTGGAAATAAATCTCCTTTCTTGCTTATTTTGGCCCATAATCCAACTTCTCATGCATTAGACATATGCATCCTAAAGCCTATGTCAAATGAATTATCCAAAAATAAAAATAAAACATAAAAAAGAATTTGCATTATATTTAAGAAAATAATCATGCCCTACATAATCTAGTCTCTTGGGAAGAGTGTTTAAGGACTTAGTCTCTTTAAATAAATAATAGCTTAGCTATCTTGCCAAAGCATATATGGCTTTACATGTATTTAAAATTGTAGGAGGAGTTAGTTGGCAGCCACCCCCAGGCGGTTGTAAGTCCAATAGTTGGGTGGTTTATTCTCTCTTGTGGAGGTAAACCTAATACTCATTTTTGCCTTAGATTTAGGTTGTGTCTTGTCCCTCACCAAAGCTTCCTAGATTTAGGTTCAGAGGTTGCTACTTCCCTTTGTGTGCTACAAGCATAAATCCTCACCTCTTAGGCATTTCTATGATCTTGTGTTATGGAATTGTAAGCTCTAAATTTTTAATAAAAATTCAACTCGAACAAATAAGTCACTTCAATTTTAAAAATATAGAGCCTAATCATAGGATAGTTTGGGATGCTTATTAGGCTTCCTAGTATCATAAACATCCCCTACTTATCTTCCTTTGGTTTCGATAATAACTCCCTCCTCTTGATCAATCTCACTTGCTCTTCTATAAATAAACCAATTGATTGATAGTCCTATCTTTAAAATCTTTGGAGATAATGATCATTTACCTTAATCAAGAGTATTCTTAAGAAATTTCATTCCTTAAGATGTAATTAATTATGATGGCTTGCCTCCATAGGGAACTTAATGAACCTAGTTGAAAATAAACCTTACTTTACAATTTCATGTAAGTAGGAGAAGAATCTTTGGTATATTCGAAGACCCATAGTCCTTATGAATCCTTATTAAGATGATTAGGTCCATTGTATGATGGTGATTTCTGTCTCTTGAGATAGTACACCATTCCTCAGTGCCATACTTGATCGCCCTAATAAGAACATCTATGGATCTACTTGGTGTCCAACACAATAAGTGTTTGTTATTTTTTGTTCTTCAATTTATTTCTCTCTCAGAAAGATAGATGAAGGATGAAAATAATTCACCATAGATTTTTCTGGCGACTTTGCTGGGGAAGGTTCTTCTCTCCATCATTGGTAAATGATCATTATCTCCAAGTATTGATGGTGGTTTGTATTGTATAAGTCCAGACTATCTTTCTTTTCTATTGGCACTTAGTTTATTTCATCCTTAAGCTAAATAGCCAACATCCTTTAGGTTTTAGGACTTCACTGTGAGGTCTTAAAACCCTATTAAGTTTTAGGTGAAAAACAAATTTAAAAAAAAATAATTAAAGACTTCCTCCTTACCATTTTATGATAAGGAAAGTTCATTCAAAAATAAAGAAAAAAATAAATCCTTCATAAACATCAATTTCCAAAAGCACTTTTTCAAAATGCACATAATAAAATGTTTGCACAAAAATTTTCATAAATCACCCTCATCTAACAATCTTCATGATTGTTATATGTAGGATCATTTCAAAATTAAAATCCAAAATCATATTTTTAAAAAAAGCACAAATGAACATCTTCATTCAATTTATTCAATGAAGATTTCATTTTCAAAATAAAATCAACAATCATATCTTCAAAATAAAATCAACAATCATATCTTCAAAAATAAAATCCAAAAATCATATTTTTCCCAAAAGCACAAAATGAATATCCTCATTCAATTTATTGAATGAAGATTTCATTTTCCAAAACAAAATCAACAATCACATTTTCAAAAACAAAATAAACAAAATCAACAATCATCTTTCCAAAAATAAAATTCAACAATCATATTTTTAAAAAGCACAAATGAATATTTTCATTCAATTTATTGAATGAAGATTTCATTTTCAAAATAAAATAAACAATCACATTTTCAAAATAAAATCAACAAACACATGTTCAAAAATAAAATCAACAAACATCTTTTTAAAAATCAAAATTAATAATCATCTTTCCAAAATTGAAATAATATTTGGATCTTTCATTTAGCATACCCAAATTTTCTAAGTGAAAATCCCCTTTTTCAAAAATCAAAATCAAAAATCAAAAATCAAAAACAACATTTGGATTTCCTTATAATACCTAAATTTGTTAAGAATCCTCTTTACAAAAATCATCAAAATAAACACATTTGGATCTCTTTAGCATATCTAAATTTGCTAAGAATGCCCTTTTCAAAAATCATCAAAACAAAATATATTTGGATTTCTTTAGCATACCTAAATTTGCTAAGAATCCTCTTTTCCAAAAATCATCAAAACTAAAACACACATGGATCCTTTATTTAGCATACCTAAATTTGCTAAGTAAAGAATCCCCTTTTCATCAAAAATCATCAATACACATTTGGATTTCTTTTATTTAGCATACCTAAATTTGATAAGTAAAGAATTCCTTTTTTCAAAAATCATCAAAATTAAAATACATTTGGATCTCTTTAGCATACCTCAATTTGCTAAGAATCGTCTTTCTCAAAATCATCAAAACACATTTGGATTTCCTTAGCATACCTAAATTTTCTAAGAATCCTCTTTTCAAAATCATCAAAATAAAACACATTTGGATTTCTTTTGTTAGCCTAAATTTGCTAAGTAAAGAATCCTCTTTTCAAAATCAACAAAAAAATAAAACATATTTGGATTTCTTTAGCATACCTAAATTTAATATGAATCCTATTTTCAAAAATCATCAAACACAAAACACATTTGGATCCTTTATTTAGCACCCAAATTTGCTAAGTAAAGATCCTCTTTTCAAAAAAAATTAAATAAATAAACAACAACACATTTGGATTCTTTATTTAACATACCCAATTTTGCTAAATAAAGATTCCATTTTTAAATTCACACATAATTCACAAACGAGAAAAAAAAAGAAGAAGAAAATCATTTTCAAACACCTCACCTAACATACTTAAATTTGCTAAGTGAGTAAATTCCAAACTCATAAATCTAAACAAAATCAATTGACCCTTTACTTTAAGATACTCAAATTTGTTAAATAAAGGGCCCTAAAACTCAAAAATCAAGTTCAAATATGAACCTATGGAAGCATCAATCTCTCCAAAAATATTTGAATCCATTTTCAACATACACAAATTTGTTGAAAAATGGATTTTACATTCAAAAAAAATTTTTCCTTTTCAATCAATTCCAAAATCTCTCTAAATTCAAAAAGCCCCACTTAACATATCCAAATTGTTGAGTGTGGGTTTAAAATTCTTAAAAAATAAATTAAAGTATAAATTTGAATCGGGTTTGTTTTTTCAACATTGAACTTTCTTTAGTCGCTTTAGTTCACCCAGCTTTAATTCAAATGGCACAAAAGTATGTTCACATTTCCTTTCTGGATGGATTGGCTTGATCACCTCCCTAGCCTGACTTGCCCACCTCATCCATTTTGGTCGAGGTTTTGAGGGGACTAGATCATGTGAGGGGACCACCTCACACACATAGGAGCATGTTGACCGCGTAAGTCGGTCATCAAAGTTGAGATGTCCATTTGACCTAGATTCCTTCAAGAGGAAGGCTGGCGTTCTCACATAGTAGTTGCCAACCAGTGCACCCATTCCCCTGCTGCCAAAGACAAAGCTAGCACTCAATCGTTGCACCTTCCAAGGGGAAGGCTCCCATTCCAAGGATCTCTCCACCTACGAGGGTCTAGTTCTATACTACTCAACCCATCGACTAGACTCAAAATAAGAACCGCATAATCGCGATCATACCCACATAGCCAAGGAGTTGGAGGCAGATTCCCAGGCTGCATTAGAGGAGTTACCTAAGATGGTTTCTTTGTTGATCACAGAGAACAAATTCCACCCTCTCTCTGGATCTGATGGAGAGGATGTTAGGAGGATTTTAGTTTAATCGTCATCCGCAATATAGTTTTAGGCACCTATCAGTGAGGGGAGGAGGTGCGGCCTTAGAAGTTCTTCACGAGTTAGTGGAGCCTACGATCATCGATTAGGGGCTTTTGATTTATGTTCACCATTCCCCATAGGCAGATATCGATAAGAGGGCCAAGGAGGCCCATACATTAGTACATATTACTAGCCAAGAGTGCCGTGAGGTAACAAAAGGCATCAACACTCGACTTTGCGATTGGCTCGCTACCCCGCCAATCATATCATAGATTGATGGGTACTACCTACCATAGGAGAGGAGTTCCTATCTAGAGAGAGTCGGTGGTGCCTCCACCACAACATTCTACTCCAAGCCCACCATCTCTGATACATATTCCATCATCCACTATTTTAGTAAAGGCCATAAAGGCTGCATTCTGGGAGAATAGAGCCCTACTGGTGATCCAGCTATGGCCAAGAGATCTCATTCCATCTACACCACCGACTGAGGTGAGGCCTTGCTCTCCTGCTTGACCTTTTTTCCTAGTCGTGGTGAAGAAGGAATGGCAACCTCGAAGTATAGTAGTTGTTCCATCACCACCACCACCACAACAGTGCATGGAGATAACAACAGAGAGAGGAGGAGACAGTTCAGTTTCCCCCATGGCCATAGATCCTCCTAAATGTACCACTCCACCTAGATCTATTGACTGCCAGTAGCATCTTTCTTCTAGTGAGCCTCATATCTTTCTCTATAGCAGAGGTTAGGTGTCTCTCTGTTCATGATAGTGACCCTACTACCGGTCAACCTCGATCTTTTATACCTATTTAGTTGGATTGATCCCTAGATGACATTATAGCTCAGTATCTAGTGGAAAAGAAGGAAATCTTTGGATATGCCTAGTCTGATTTAGAGGATGAGAAGGTTAGTTTTGATCCTAATGAAGATGATTTGTTAGAAGATTCAGCTGAGGTACACATGGTAGACACCAGGTGTTCCCTCCTCTATGATCAACGGAGTTTGGAAGGTGCTGCGGTCGAGCAGGAAGACATAGCTTACTTGACCCAACAACTCCTTCAGTAACTAAAGAAAAAAAGATGAACAAATAGATAGTATGGGGAAGTGGCTTGAAGACTTACTAGCAATAATTTTGGCACTTCAGAACCAAACTTGGCAATGCATCCTACTATTATAGAGACTAGTCAACCTGAGTTGTTGTAAATCTTGGATCCAACCAAGACTTCACCTCCAGTAGAGCAGGGTAGTACTAGCTTGTATAGGAAGGTAGTGGATAGTACCTCCATACAAGAAAATTACATTAAAACTATGAGCAACAAGTGAGAGAAGCATTGGCTCAAGCCTGAGGAGGATCATCAGTTCCAAAAAAGTAGACCCTACCTAGAGGAATTCGATGTTAGCTAGTATCTTAAGGGTTTTGTGTCACCTTCTTTCATGGTGAAAACCAAACTACTGCAACTATTGCAGCTGATGCTCTTTTATCTTTTTATCAATAGCTTAGTATGCATAGCCTTCAATTGGTATGTTGAATTTTCCAATAGTTCAGTGAAGACTTTTGTTGAGTCAGATCAACTCTTCATTAAGAGGTTTTCTGGAGCTCAGCAAAGGGTGACTATAGGCAATCTCATTGTGGCTTAATAATACCATGGTGAGTCCCTAGTAGATTATATTCTTAGATGGCACAATCTGAGTATGAAATGCAAACCACAGCTGTCTGAACAGCATGCCATTGAAATTCTGTTGAAGAATATTCATAGCACAGTCGCCTTCAAGCTCAAAGGTTTTACCATTAAGACATTTGAGAAGCTAACTAACAAGGCAGCTAGCTTACAAGAAGAAACCAAACAGTTGCTTTTTTCAAATCAATCAACAAAGCTGAAGCCATAGAAAGCTTATGAGAAGAAGCAAGGGGCAGTGATAACAGTAGACAAGGGGAAGCAGCCAGTCAGAGAGTAGTATGAGAGACCTCGAGCTCCACAGCTATCACTTCCACCTCCTTTACCACCGTTGAGGCCATCATACCGGCCGCCACAGTAGCCTCCGTAGCCTTCATTACCTCCTCCTTAGCCATATCCACAGCAGCAGTGATACACATACCTGTCACCAGGTAACTACCATCCACCTACTCTTATGGATACACTAAACAAACCATATTCATTTAAGAGGGAGGTAATCAGGAAAATCTTTAAGAATCTTGTAAAGAAGTTTGATTTTTAGCTACTCAAGCTTAGAAGGCCGGAGGAAGTGGCCAAGAGCAATGATCTTAACTTTTGTCCCTACCACCGCATGCTAGGTCATGTTTTGGAGGATTTCTTTACATTCAAGGACTGCCTTGAGCATAGCTTCAAGACAGACACCATAGTTATCCCAAAGGAATACCTTATGGAACAACCATCTAATTTCATTAGGGTAATCCTTGGGGATACCTGTGATCCTTCCAAAACCAAAGAAGGTTGGGATACCTTCTTATCTCAAACCTAAGAAAATTATTTCCAAAATCAAGAAACTTTTTTTAGCAGTGCTTGAGGCTGCTTGAACCTCCAACATCAAAGAAGGTTTGCAAGTTGCCAAGGACAACTTGAGAAAAGGGGGAGCTTAGCAGTGGCAGCAACCCATGCCAGCCCGGGATAGCTAAGTAGTGCAACCACTAACCGAGCCCAGCCTTCAGATCACTGTTGTAGCTACTACTTCAATGAGCACCTCTACTTCAGCTTCCTATAGTAGACATCTTGTATCGGCGGATGAGGGCATTAAATCCCTCACCCCACTTACTTTAGTAGATTTCTACTATGTGCCACCTTCAAAACCCAAGAAATCAAAGAATAAAGGTAGTTTGAATTACATCTGTGTCACTTCTGATGGGTTGTCTAATTCTATTCTTATTAAAAACTCTCCAAGGCTAAATAATAATTATAACAACTCTAATCTTCCTCTTTTTGATTCAAAGTTGAACTTTCTTTCTCTGAATACTATGGGTTCTCCTCTTGAAGTAGACTTGGAATCATCTGATTTTGAGGGTTCCATAGGAAAAGTTGTAAGTGAGCCTGATGAGTAGGTAGAACCTCCCACTAATCTACCAAGTTCATTCCATCATATGGACATGTGGGTAGGATGGCTCAACCTCCACTAGGCAAAGGTAGAGGTAGAGGTAGAGGTAGAGGCAGAAATAGAGGAAGTTCTAGAAGAGGAAGACTCCCTGGTTAGCAGCAAGCAAATAGGGGTTATGTTCCAATTCATAGGAATACCCCTACTATTCACATTGACTTGGAATCTAGCTCGGAGGATAAGACAAATGTGATTAGCATACCAGCCAACCCCTCTCAGCGGGTTTCATTAGAGGTGACACTCGAGCTGGACAGCGATGAAGACCATGCCTCTAAGCAAAGCATGAATATATTTGAATCAAGTTTATATGAAACTAACAGGCAGTAATTAGGAACCTTAGCTCTAACTTCAGTTTCCTCTTAAAAAGTTGAAGGTTTATAGTTAAGGAAGCCCCTCGTCTTCCAGGGATGTCAAGCCAAAGAGATTCCTATTGGGATCATCATCCTCATGTCCAAAAACTGATGTAGGACTTGGGGATATATCAAATAAAGAATTAATGGAATTTCCTTCTGATTGGTACTCGCCAAGTGTTTGTAATCTTATAAAGAAGGGTTTGATTCCTTATACATGGTCCAAGCACAGGTCAGAATACTTCAAGAAACTATGGAACAATAGAGGCAGGGATGCACAATCAACATCATGACTAAGATTCGGTACAGTCGGTCCAGTCGATGATGATGGTTACTGCTTAGTTTTCACCAATAATTTAGAGTCTGATAGGTTCTTCAACCACACTAGCTCTTATGAGAATGTGTGTCTAGAAACTTTAGATGATTCAGATGATCTCCAAATCAAAGATGCACTGCTAGAATTTGAAGAAGAGACCCATTCAATAATTGATAAGCTTAAGGAAATCAACCTGGGATAGAAGAAAATCCACGCTTGACATACATCAGTTCATTGTTGAATGAAGAAGAAACCAATGACTTAGGCTATTGACTGAGTTTGAGGATTGCTTTGCATGGAGTTATGAAGAGATGCCCGGATTATCTCCTGATGTAGTAGTCCACAAATTAGCAATAAACCCTAACACTAACCATATCAAGCAAGGTCCTTGACACATGCGATTAGAAATCAAGAATATGTCATTTGTGAAGTCAAGAAATTGATCGATACTGGTTTCACCAGGGAAGAAAAATATCCTACCCGGTTAGCCAGTGTTGTCCTAGTTAAGAAGAAGAATCACTAAATTTGCATATGCATTAATTTTAGGGACTTAAATAAGGCATGTCCTAAGGATGAGTTTCCTCTTCCAATACCAGAACTAATGGTGGACATCGCCTCATCTCATGCAATTTTCTCCTTCATGGATGGATCATCTGGCTACAACAAAATCAAGATGGCCCCCAAAGATGAAAGCATTTATCATGAAGCTATTGGCCCAAATCCCTGAATTCACCATCTACAAGGTTCCTCGAGCAGAGAACATAGTAGCAGATGCTTTGGCCAAACTTGCCAAAGAATTAGCATGTTCGAAAGATGAGTCCATTCTAATAAGGATCCAAAATAAATAAGTCTTATCCCTTATTAATGCTGAACTCATCGAAAGACTATCTTTTGAAGAAAAGGTTTTTGTTGCCAATAAGGACAAGGAGCTGGATTGGAGGCAACCGTTCATAGATTACTTGAACATTGGTAAACTACCTCAAGAGAAATTACAAGCCCATCAGATGAAATAGAGAGCTCTCTCCTATGCTCTCGTGGATGGCACCTTGTACAGACGATCTTTCTATCAAATATGGTTATGATGTTTGGACAAATATGAAGCCCGTAGGATCATGACCGAGGTACATTCAGGTTTATGTAGAGCGCATCAATTTGGTCTGAAGATAAAAGAAAAGATCAAGAGACTAGGATACTACTGGCCTTCGATGATTACATATTGCATGGATGTATCTAGGAGATGCCATCAGTGTCACACATTGTGGTCCTACATCAACCACCCAACATTCTACATCCTACATTTTTCTCATGGAAATTTGAGTGTTGGGGTACTGACATTGTGGGTCTTATTGATCATCCGTCTTTCAAAGGTCATCGGTTCATTCTGGCGCCACCGACTACATTTCCAAGTGGAAGGAGGCAAACCCACTCAGAGAGGTCACAGCTCAGCATGTGCTTCAATTTTTCAAGAACCATGTCGTATATAGATTCGGGGTGCCTCAATGAATTATATCTGATAATGGTATTACATTCAAAAGCACAAAGATCAACAGCTTTGCCAGAAGACACGGTATAGATTGGAGATACTCCAACATCTACTACCCCAAGGTAAATGGCCTATCAGAAGCATTCAACAAAACTCTCATCCAAATACTAAAGAAGACACTTGATCATAATAAATGACAATGGCATGAGTAGTTGGTTGAAGCCTTCTAGGCATACCACACCACATACAGAACTCCAACTCAATCTACCCTGTTCTCTTTAGTGTATGGGTCCAAAGCCATTCTACCTTTAAAAGTTCAACTCCCATCACTAAAGATAGCATTGGATAGCAAGATCACTAAAGAGCAAAATGCAAAATTGTGGTTTGAAGAGCTCGAAGGTTTAGAGGAGAGACGCCTACGGGCGTGCCAGAACCTTGAGTTATACAAAGCCAAAATGATTCAAGCTCACAACAAGCTGGTCTGCCCTAAGTAGAAGAACTTGTATTAATCCTAAGGAGACAAATTATTTCCCATCGAAAGATGGGAGGCAAGTTTGAACCCACTTGGGAAGGCCTTTTTGTCATAGAGAAGGCCTACCAAGAAGGATCTTATCAGCTCATTGATTGTAGAGGGGAACACCTGATCCTTCCAATTAATGGGGTCTATTTGAAAAAATATTACCTGTAAAACATGTTTGAAAATAATTATCATCAAAAGAACCAAATTTTATTCCAATTCATCAAAATCTTCTTTTTTTCGAAGCGTTGTTTGCTTGTCTTGCGAATCCACCATGATGTGTTTAAGATAGGTATAAGAGAACCCAAGAGGAATCCTATCTCTCTTTCACAACTCAAACACAATCAAACACAATTCTCAGTGCTACTAGAATATGTGTGAGAGAACCCAAGAGGCATCCTATTCCCATTAGCACAAGCATAAAAATAAACACAAATCTTTTATCTCATTCATATTTTGATGTGGGAGTGTTGACCTCATTTTTAGAATGAGTTCTCAACCCCCTTCATCTTAGACATAGGACTCATCTTAGACTTTAAGAGATCCTTAGTCTTAAGACACATCTAGTTATTAGGAGGTCGCCCAACCTAGCCCTAGAGACTTAGACGAATTAGCCAGAGGAGTAGGTCATGCCTTAGGGGTGTTAGGATAATTTGCCTACCCTTAGCTTGAACCACTCCTTACCTTCCTTCCTTCAAGTCAAACTCCAAATCAATATTATTTGATTTTCTCCAAATTCAAATCAATGCCACATGATTGAAATCCATGATTGAAACTAAACTCAAAAATCAAATCCAAACTCAAAATCTTTTCTAAGTCCTTAATTTCCTCTGTTAAAGACTTAGTCAAAATCATCCTCGAATCAAATCAAATCTTTGAAATTTTCTCATAACTCATTTATATTCTCATTTATATCCTCATATATAAATGAAATATAAATTCAAATCAATCAAACTAAATCTAAAATTCAAATCCAAAACTCCAAAATTTCCTTAGTTCTATAAATTCCTCAAAATAAATCAAATCCTTGAAACTTTCTCAAAACTCATTTATATTCTCATTTAAATCCTCATATATAAATGAAATATAAATTCAAATCAATCAAACTAAATCTAAAAATCAAATCCAAAACTCCAAAATTTTCTAAGTACTTTAAATTTCCTATTAAAGACTTAGCCTAGATCATGATCAAATCACTTCAAATTCATCAAATTTTCTCATAATCTATTTATAGTCTCATTTATATTCAAATATATAAATAAAATATAAATTCAAACAATCAAAACCACTTCCAAAAATCAAACTCAAATCCACTCAAAATCTAACCTAAGCCTTTCAAGTCAAAATCTTGAACTTAGCCAAATCAACTTCAAATCAAGCCAAACTCTTGATTTTTCTTCATGATTCAATCAATCCTTCAACCATGAATCAAAATATTAATACAAACTTCAATCACTTAATCAAAACGCAATTCAAAAATCAAACCCCAAATCCATTCATGTTCTTCCTTTGAATATGAAATTGTCAAATGAATCAAAACCCATTTGACTTCAAACCACTTGCAAATGGATTTATATTTTAATCATAAGGCCATATTCAAGTTCAATCACACTCAAATCAAGCTTTGACCAAGCCATTTGACCCACTTCAGCTCACTTGACCCAAAGTGACCTAAAGTATCCCTTATGAGCCAAATTTTAATCCTAACCAAATTAGATTGAATTAAACTCACCTATGCCTCTCATCATAATCAACAATCATCTTGGGATGATTAAACAATCAAATTGGATCAAACCAAGTCAAACCTAAGGGTTGACCAAGTCAATACTTACCTAAAATGAAACCCACATAGCCAAAATCCACCATAGGCCAAATTGATTGAAACCCATGATCTAAGTTCATTCATGACCAATGTTTGAACTTGACCAAGTCAACATTTGAGCCTAACCTAGCCCAATTGGCCACTTGACCCAAGTTGAGCCAACTTGACCTAAAAAGTCAAAATATGTCAAAACTTGATCTAAGCCAAATTGATTGAAACCAATTAGTCAAGATCATTCCAAATCACTTGTTGAACTTAACCAAAGCCTCAATTGCTGAAAAGATGCATTTGCATTGATAATAAAAAAAACTGATTACAATGTAGAAAAAACTGCTAAAGAAAGAAAAAAACTAGCTACTAACAAAGATATTTCCTATCCTCCTCCAAAAGAGCAAAAAACTGTGGAGGAATAGTGATTATCTAGACTATGCCATACAAAATCAAAGCTAGTAGCTATTGCACAAAAGTCCAAGAGAGTGTTGTTAGATCTATTTGTGTATACAAAAATAACCCGGTGGAAGTTCTTCTAAAGCGATGTCGAGCATCAAGTCGGTTCGCCATATTTCATTGTTAAGAGAAAGTTTGAGGTGATCCACCACACCTTTATTATCTCCTTCAATGATAATGCCCTTGTATTCACCATCCACGGTTCAATAATTTTGCTAGTGTAGAGCATTCTAGTTCAACAGATGTGCTGTCCCAATGCTGAAAACAATGACCCATGGCTTTGAGGAAGTTGCCATTTGCATCCCTTAGCACCCAGCCACCCCATTGGGAAGGAGAGCCATCCACGCTTTCCTTGATCCAGAGGGGGGAGGACACCACAAATTTAGTTTGATCACCCATAAGGGTGTGATGTCCCATTGCTTCCGGATAGGATAAGAGGAAGAATGTGTGATAGAGCTTAGAATCGAGCGCAATAGTCTTGGGTACCAAACGACCGTGAGTCTTGGCGGAACTTATCCACACCGGTACACAATTGCACAATACATTCTAGCCCAACATAAGTTGTCACCTGCACTTAGTGAGAGCTTGGAGTAAATCTTGCAAATTGCTGAAAATTGGGATTGAGCATGTTGCCAAAATCTGGATAATGTTGTTCGTGAGAGCATGGACAGAATGTGTTCGTGTCTCATCTTGATTACACCCCAAGGGCAAAGGGTGGTGTGAGTTAAACCCTCCCAGCAAGCCGTGTGTTGTTTGGCAAGGAGTCGTTGATGCCACCGTAGCTTTTCCCGGGTGGGAGTTTCAAATTCGCATGGTGTGAATCTGAAATTTCAGCAAAGCAGATTTTGTATAAAATGGATGTGAGAGTTGTCCCCATAGGTGCCTTGATGAGCTCCGGGATGTCATGTTGATGTTCCTCTTCAATAGAAATGTTGGAGATGAGTTCAAAGCTCCATTCCAAAAGGATGCAGAGATTTTCGTTTTCCAGAATCGCTCTTCCACCTTCCATTCCTCCATGCACTCCATGTTGAGAAATGTCGGCCATTTGGACAGGTAGGTCGGATATCCAAATGGAGTTTAGAAAGTCCACCTCTTTGCCATTGCAAATTCTCCATTTTAAATCGGTTCAAGGTGGAAGCACCATTCAATAATTTTCCAGAATTGGAGTCTCCCGCTTGGGTTCCCTATGCCATGGGTCCAACCCATACTTCTCGATCAAACACTTGTGGAGCAGCTTGGTGGGTTTAGAGAGGAATTCCCAAGCCATTCTAGCCCTTAAGGGTCCATTCCTTTTGCCATGTGTAGTCCAAGGCCTCCTTTGTTGGTTGGCATGCAGATTTTGTTCCAAGCAACATAGTGTATGCAATGATGGTTGTTGTTTCCTTGCCAAAGGAAGTTCCTAGCAAGCTTTTCAATCCTAATTCCCTTGGGAATTATGGTGTGGGTTGTTTGGTACATAGAGATGCATAAGGATGTCCTTATGAGTGTAAGTCACCCATTGAAAGGTGTCTAACTCCCAAGAGCTGATTTTGTCTCTAGCCTTTTGGAGGAGTTGATGAAAATCAATTTTAACTTCCTCATGGCAAGCTTGATGCCCAATCAAGCTCCTCCACTCTTCAAGCCTGAGCTGGTGATTCTGGCCTTCCATCTATGTGTGGCTTTGCAAAACTATGACGGTTGCAGATTGCCGTCCCATTCAGTAATTTTTGAATATGGAGGACACCTTTGCGTGAGCCATGGAAGCTTTGGTATGAATAAAATGTCATCAGATAGAGAAGGTGTGATATCGTGCCCCTGGCAATAGGCACACCAAATTCAGCACCATGTTGCTTGATGGCTAAAGAGAGCGCTCGAGCAAAGGATAAAAGATAGGAGATAACGGGCACCCTTGTCGGAAGTCGCCACTGCTTGTATCCACGGTTCTTTGCCCATTTAACAAGAGGGAGAAGGAAGGAGGAAATGCACCGGAGGAGCCAATTCGAAACTTCATAGGTAATCCAAATCTCTGTAGGGATGATGGCTAAGGTTTCCCAACTCATTTTGTCGTATGCTTGTTCCATGTCAATTTTAATTGCCATAAAACCTTCCTTTGAGGTGGAGTGTTGGAATTTATTCATGATTTCTTGGGCCGCCAAGCAGTGGTGGGAGATAGATCTAGAAGGCACAAATGCACCCTGCTCTTCAGAGATGAGATTTGGTAGAATGTTTTTCAGCCGGTGTACAAGGATCTTTGCTATGACTTTGTAAGCTGTTCTACAAAGGCTTATGGGTCTATATTTTGCAGACAATCAGCATTGGAGGACTTAGGTATAAGAACAACCAAGGTTTCCTTCCATTGAGGAATCATAGTGCCACTACAAAAAACTCCTTGATAGGCCACAACATCTTGGCCAATAATCCTCCAAAAGTGTTTGAAAAGGATGTTGTGATGCCATCAATACCGTGCACATTAGCTCCCATCGATTTGACCGCCTCCCATATTTCAACCTCATTAGTATCCTCATCCACAGATCACAACGAGGTGAGATGGTGATTTCAAGAAGGCCAATTGTTGGTGGTAATAGGATGTGCCCTCCACTTCGTGAAAGAAGTTCATAAAAGCTTGGTTGATTAAAACCGGGTCCTCGTAACTGGCCATCATCAAGTTTGAGGGTGTTAATTCTATTGGACCTCTTTCTAGCTTGCCACAAGATGAAAGTAATGTGTGTTGGCATCCCCTCTTCACCCCACCTAGCTTTAGCTTTCAGCCACCAACAAGATAAACGGCAAGGGTAGAGTTCAGCTCATTTGCTTTGAGGGAGGTCTCTTTCTTGCTGCTCGGTCATCCCTTGAGGAGAGCAATCAGCCTCTTGCAGCTGCAGAATTTCTTCTTGGAGGGTGTCCCTTTGCTTACTCAAATCTTTGAGCTTGTTTTACCCAGTAGAATAAGTTCCTTATGCATTTTCTGTCCAAGTTTTCAGCCTGGACCCTTCATAGTTGTTTTGCCAACTTTTCCACAATTTCCAAGCCAGGATAGAAAGCCGTGTCTTCAAATTTCAGCCACCTTGTGATTTCCTCCTTAGAACTGATTTGGAGAAGAATGGGGCAATGATCGATGCAATCCTTGGAAGGTGTTTAGTTTGTGCAAGGGGAGGAGGTTGGAAGCAATGGAGTTGATAAGGAAGATCAAGGCACCATATAATTTGTTTTATCTTTGTTGTTGGTCCATGTGAATCTCAAAAGTCATGTAAGTCCCCATTGGTGAGGAACTCCATCATCTCATTGGCCGAGCTTTTAAACGCTTTCCCCTTTTTGTCTTCGCCTCATAGATGCAAATTAAAATCTCAATGGCAAGTTGGTATTCAAAGAAAGGAGTTAAGGTGTCCCAAAGTCTCCGCCGAGTGTGATAGTCTTTGTTAGCATAACAAATGGTCGCCTCCATATAGCTTTATCCGCAAATGTCGCCAACAATGCATTGTTCATTTTGCACAATAGAGAGAAAGTGATTAAGTCACTTCTCCAAAGAGCAAGGATACCTCCAGATATTCCTACCCTTGGTGTAGAAAATCCTAGTCGCATAATATTATCAATTTCCTTCCTTGTGACTTCCTCCACTTTGGTTTCTCAAGGCCTATGAAGAGAGCATGGTGCTCTCCAAGAATTTGGGAGATACCCCGTGGCCTTCTTAGGACTCCCGACAATTCCATATTATGGAAGTCATGGGTGGACGTGGAGGTCCCCCTTCAATATAATTCACTCTTTCTCCGTTCCTGGTGTTGCTTTGATCGGCCCTGACTCCCCTCCTGTAAATGAGCTTTAGAGACACCACTTTGTCCACTCTTAGTCTTGTTGTGTTTGAAAAAGTGGTGGCTTCTTCGGTTTCTTGGTTGCAGCAAAGTTGTTTGTATATGAGGTGTGGATGCCTCCCCTTGCCCTTGTCATGGTGAGTTTGCAATGAGGTCTGCCATGATTTGTGGAGTCTTTGGGGTCTTTAGAATGGTTGTTATCACTTCCCTTGTGCAATTGCTTTTGTTCATGCACTTTTGAAGACTTCCCTTTGCTGATTTTGGGAGGCCTATTCTTCCTCTTGTGACCAATGTCCATGGTCCATATGACTTATCCAACTCAATATGAGTTGTAGCATCATTAATCGCTTTCCTTTGGTTTGTGGTGCCAATAAGGTGCTGAAATCTGCAGTGGGTGGGTCAAAACCCAGCACTGGATTGGTTGGGTTGTTTGATGAAGGGTGTTGGTTGTCAACATTGGTGTTGTTTGTAGCTATGTATTGTTGCTGCACCTATTCCGAAGAGGGAATGACAGTTTGCTGCCCTCTATCCATGGAGGGAGTGGACCAAAGCCTCAATTGGCTAACTAGATCTAACCTAGCCCATTTGACCTTGAACCCAACCTGACCTAACGGGTCATGTTAAGCCTAATTCAAACTTAACCAAAATTAATTAGAAACAAAGATACCAATCCACTTCATATGACTAACCAAACCTAAATGTACCGATGACCTAGCTCAAATAGGTCAAATGGGTCAAATTGGTCAATTTGACCCATTTGACCTAAATGAAGTCATATGAACCAAATTCAAACCTAAATCAAATTGAATCAAATCAAAGCCACTAAAACATTTCAAATGGTCATATGGACTTGACTTAACCCTTGGTTTGACGTAATTTGACCAATTGGTGAACTTGACCCAAGCATTTTAACCTAAATGGGTCAACATGAGCCAAACTATACCAAATGAACTCTAAATCCAATGAAACTTGGCCAAACCTATTTTATCAACATACCCAACATATCTAAATTCAAAAATCAACCAAATGACCATTTTACTCCTAGGACATAGAACAAATTTTGGTCAAATCTATGGGGAATTTGATCAATTCCTCTTCATACCTACTTGATACTCTCCAAATAGGTCAAGTAAACCCTCCACCCAACCCAATGGGTTTGGGTCAGCCCAACTTGACCCAAGGCCAAAAATGAGCACATGGCTCAAATTGGCCACATGGGAATCATGCTCCCACTCAATTTGGGCACATGAGGAGTTACCATTCCACTCCTCTGGCCAAACAGACCATGTGCAAGCCTCTAACAGATCAAATAGCCCATTGCATGAGGTCAATTGGATCAAAATGGCTCCTCCCTTCTCAACCATCCAATTGCCATTGGGGGAGATATACTCCCACTAATTCAATTCAATTCACAAACACACTCTGTCGATTGGAGCATAGGAAGCCAAAGGAGTTATTCTAGAGTGATCTTAAGCTCTCTAGAGGGAGATTAATTTGGCCATTCTCGATTTTCCATAAGCAAAAATAGGGGAGCTCCAAGGATTTGCTAACTTTCTCCACACACCAAATCAAGTCAATTTCGTTTGTACACTCCCTTAGGGGACCAAGCCAAGCTTGCCCAAGCTCTTTCTCAAGTTCCAAAGGCAAGGGGAGATCTACTTCAATCAAAATCGAGTTCACTAAGAGGAGGAGTTGGCCCATAAAGCAATCCACTCAACCTCAAGAGCTAAGACTTTCACCAAAGCTTTATCTCAACCAGACGAAGCTTCTCCAAGGGAATCGAGCATCGGTGATCACCTCCGGCAAGGTATGCCATTTTTCTGAAATCAATTCCCACGTGTGTTGGTCTTTTGTGAAAGAAATGTTAATGGCATGAGATTTCAGCCATTAGATGTGCATGCCATTATGGTTAGATGGTGTATGCAAAATTTCATCCCAATCCGAGCTCAATCGAGCTCGAATCAAGGCCTAGAACATGGACGGTCATCCATAGATCATAGCCGCTGGTAGGAACATGGACGGTCTCCATATATATATATATATATATATAGGCTTAGCACCTAGGCACTACATTCTAGTGTTGCGACCAGAAAAAAAAAATGTTTTGATTGAGAAATAAAATAAATGAATAGAAAATAAGAAAAGTGGGTTGACTGGTTAACTAGTGCCTAGGCATTGCCAAAGTCACCCCATGGTGTCAGTCAAAAAGGTCATTGAGAAAGCTGGTAGTCAAACATACATATTTATCATGAAAAGATAAAAAGTTGATCAGCTCTATGGTGATGTGTCATAGCACCTAGGTGCTCCATAATTGCCTAGCAAACCTTTAGTACTTTTTCAGTTACATAATTAATACCATAAATATATCTTTTTCATATGAATAGGGACCACCTTGACCAGTTGACCAGCATTGTGGTGCTATGCCCCACAATTTAGGGCACTGAGGATAGCGCTTAGGTGCTAACTAAGTAGAATTGTGGTGCTAAGCCTTGTTTATATAAAGGATCCTTTGGTAGTTGAATTTTTCATTCCAAAGTTCTATTCTTCATATTTTATTGTACTCTTCCTCTATAGCATTTCCACAAATTTAGAAAGTCAAAATGCTAGTCAAGTACTTTAATAATAACAAGAAGAAGGCAGTCATAAGTGACTTTAATCGCTTTATTAATATTAAGGCTAAAAAGTGGTAGTAACACGTTGATGTAGCACATCAAAAGAGAAAATGACCTATCATAAGGTTCCAAACTAAAGCTTCAACTCATGAGTACTTTTAGTAAACTTTATGTGTTTTGGATTTATGTTTTGTGTGTTGCATTATGTAGTAATGGGTGTATCTGATCATGTTTAAGTGTTATATAAGAGTTGTGGTCGATAACATGTGAATTCATGTGCTAAATTGCATAAGTGATGGTCAAACATCTTGGCACTACACTCCGTGGTATTTAGTGATTGCAAATAGAAAGGTTAGGCACAGGTTTTATGGTGCCTTGTTGTTAGTTCATGGTGCCATGACACTGTAAACGGATTGTTTTGACTTTTTTTTCAATTTTTTGGTAGATTTTACCCTAAGAGTTTTATTGTGCTTATTTAAGCCCTAGTTCCAACCTAATGAATAACGTTTTATTTTGCATGTGACATTTGGAGTGAAAACTCTTTATTTGGGGCTTGGTGGCCGACCGTATAGAAGATTCAGTGATCTCTCATTATCGTTCTACTTGGGTGAGTAGAACTTCAGACTTCTTCCATATCAGTGAGTGGAAGATCTTTATCACTCTTCCACTTTGGTGAGTAGAAGCATCCCTTTCTCCACAACCGCTATAATATCCTACCCTCTATGATCAACCCTTCATTTTAAATTTTGGTATCATAGCCCAAGGTTCGAAGGCATGGAGAATGTGTTTGCAAATAATCCATATCAAATCTAAGCAAGGTTAGTTCTGTACGTTGGATTTTGAGTAATTCCATTTACATAATTAGTGATTTCACTTGAAAATGCATGCTAAATATATGTGGTAGGAAATTATATGAATGTTTGTGTTATTACGAACTAGTTATCTCTACTTATAAAGCTTAGCGTTTCCCTACTTAACAACAAGCCATCATACTTGACTAACAACTTAGGTAAGGGAGAGTTCACTAAATAGCCTACCTAGATACTAACCTTACCTAAAAATCAAAATTATATCCTTAAAATTTTTATATTTATTTCTTTTCTAAGTACTTTAAATATTTTGTAGTATCCACATGTTTCTTTGTGTTTATTCAACGCATGTAATTTTAAAATTTGTGCATCATATTTTGTGTGTTAAGTTTAGTCACTTTTCTGCATATTTAAAATCATCATTTGGAGTGTCATATTGCATCTTGGGTGTTTACATTATGTCACCTAAATTCGTTAATTTAGACCAATTAGAAGACTTAACTAGAAGAGTAGATGAGGTTTTCATGAGAAGTGAAGAAAAATTCACTAGGGTAGAAGAACTAGTCATAAATATCATCACATAATTCAAATATTGAGTAATATGTTTTAAATCCCAACCCAACCACATGACTTAGAGCCTGAAGGAGGATAAATATTGAACTTCCTAGAGATGAGTATCCTACAAGAAGGCCAAACCTAAGAAACACTGCTTAAACAAGACCATCTTAGGTTCCATGACTCATCACAAGAACTAACAAAATAAGTTAAAGTAGAAGCCCCAACATATGATAGTGTTCAAGATCCCAATAACATTTTAGATTTGTTAACCCAAATGAATGACTTCTTTGATTAGTATCATATAGATGATTACTAGTAAATGATATTTGCTAAAATAAAACTGGTAGGTAATGCGAAGATCTATTAGATTAATATTTTAGATAAATAAGAGAGATATCGTAGAAATCTTATGACCCGGGTAGAAATGAAAGAAATCCTAAGAGCAAAATATTGTCTTAGAAATTAGGATAAAAGACTCTACAAATAATTGACTACTCTTAAGCAAGGAACCATGTCAGTACTAGGGTATATAAACACATTTGAGGACTTAATATCTAGAATCCAATGCACTGATTAAGAGTGACAAATAGCTAACAAATTGATATTGGATTAAGAGGATATAATATTAGGAATGAAGTGGAGCTTCATAATCCTCAAACTTTAGAGGATGTCTTTCATTATTCTTTGCTCATAGAAAAGCATAAGAAAGTTGTATCCATATTTAAAATGAAGGTTCAAGCATCTTCTAAACATCTGCCTGCATCTCAACCTCAAAAACTTTTTGTTAGGCCTAATCCTTCTACATTGAACAACCCTTCTAATCTAAACCCAAAAAAATTACTTCTAAAAATGTGAAATAGATAGTTTTCTTTAAATGTCATAAGAAGAGTCATATGTAAAACCAATGAAGAGCAAAATCATGTACTTAGACGAAATAAAAGATTTAGAAGAAGAAGAAAATATTGAAGAGATATATGATGATACACCCTTATCTAATGAAGAAGTAGATCCAAATATAGATAATTTAATATCAATTATGATGTGTATGAATGCTTCTAGAGAAGAAGAAGAAGATTGGAGAAGGAGGAACATTTTCTTGATGTAAATTCTAGGTAAGGATAAGATGTGTAAGCTAGTAATATATGGAGATAGTGTTATGATTGTTATATGAACTCATGCTATCATTAGAGACAATCTTATAATGGAACCTCACCCAGAATCATTCCAAGTTAGGCAAATCACACATCTCTACTTATTATTAATAGATGTCTTGTTCCAATTAAAATAAGAAGTTATAATGATCAAATTTGGTGTGATGTTGTTGACCTCACTTTTAGAGTGAGCTTCTAGGAATCCTCTTAGACATTAAGAGTTCCTTAGTCTTAAGACACTTTCAGTGATTAGGTGAACACTTAACCTAACCCTAGAGACTTAGAAGAGTTAGCCATAGGAATAAGTCATGCATTAGGGGTGTTAAGAAAACTTTCATACCCTATAGCTTAAACCAAATCTTTACTTCCTTCTTTCAAGTCAAATTTCAAATTCAAATCAAACTTCAAATCCAATTCAACTTCAAATTCAAATCAACCTCAAATACTAAATCAACTTTAAATCCAAATCAACTTCAAACTCAAACCAATTTCGAATCAAATCTCAAATAAATTCAAATTTAATTGATTTTCTCAAATCTTAAATCAATTATAATGGATTTTCTCAAATCATGAATCAATTCCAAATGATTGACATCCATGATAAATTCTAAATCCAAAATCTTTCCTAAGCCATTTTGATTTCATCTTATGGACTTTGCTCAAGTCAAATTCAAATCAATTCAAATTCAAAAAATTTTCTCATAACTCATTTATATTCTCATTTATATTCACAAATATAAATGAAATATAAATTCAAAAACCCAAAACCAATTCAAAACTCAAATCCAAATCTAACCTAAATCCAACCTAAACTCTCTTAAGTTAAATTTTGAAATTTGCCAAATCAAACTCAAATCAATTCAAACCTTTGGATTTTCTCTTCAAACAATCAATCTTTCAATCATCAAACCAAAACTAATATCAAAACTCAAACCCATGTTCATCCTTTGAGCTTGAAATTATGAAATGAATCAAAACCCATTTGACTCCAAATCACTTGCAAATGGATTTATATTTCAATCATAAGACCATATTTGAGTTTAACCAAACTTAAATCAAGCCTTGATCAAATCAATTGACCCACTTAGGCTCACTTGACCCAAAGTGACCTAAAACACCTTTTTGATCCAAATTCTAATCCTACCCAAATTGGATTGAACTAAGCCCATCAAAGCCTCACATTGTGAACAACAATCATCATAAGATGATAAATCACTCAAATTAGGTCATACCAAGTCAAACCTAACCTTTGACCAAGTCAACACTTAACCCAAATGAAACCTAAACTAGCCAAAATCTACCATAGGCCAAATTGATTGAAACCATTGATCAAAACCAATCCATGATCAATGATTGAACTTGACCAAGTCATCATTTGAGCCAAACCTAGCCCAATACCTAATTGACTCAAGTTGACCCAAGTTGACCTAAAAAGTCAAAATGTGTCAAGTCTTGATCTAAGCCAAATTGATTGCAACCAATTGGTCAAATTCATTCTAAATCACTTGTTGAACTTGAGCAAAGCCTCAATTGACCAACTCAACTCAACCTATCCCAATTGACCATGAACCCAACTTGACCTAAAAGATCAAATCAACTTGAAACTTAACCAAACCAAAATTGATTGAAACCAATGCTTGCAAAACATTTCAAATGATCAACCAAGCCTAAACCAACACATGACCTAACCTAATTGGGTCAAATGGGTCAAATTGGTCAACTTGACCCATTTACCTAAGTGAACTCAAGTGAATCAAAACCAAATATAAATCGAATTGAACCAAACCAATGATATCAAATCACTCCAAATGATCATTGAACTTGGCCTAACCCATGGTTTGACCCAATTTGACTAATTGGCCAACTTGACCCAAGTTGACCTATTTTATCCTAAATAAGTCAACTTGAGCCAAATCATATCAAATAAACTCCAATTCATTGAAAATTGGTACAACCCATTTTTTAATCATTTCAAATCTTCCTAAAACAAAATCAAAGCCAAAATGATTATTTCACCCTTAGGTCAAAGGGTAACCTATGGCCAAATCCACTTGGAATTTGGTCAAATCCTTTTCATGGCCACTTGGCATCCACCTAGTGGACCATTTGGAGACCAAGGGACGTGGTGCACTTGACCCAATGGGTTTGGGTCAGCCAAACCCAACCCAAGTCCAAAATCAACCACTCCACTCAAAATTCTCCACATGGATCACCTCCCTCTTATTTTAACCCATGTGCACCTCCACATGGAGAACCAGCTAGCTCTGAGTTCGAGTGGACGGAATGTTCCATCAGGAGCATCCCACTGCTCTGCCAAAATCAAACCACATGGCACTCCTAATAGCCAAAAATACCCATTCCATGAGAGCAATTTAATCAAAATGGCAAGGAGGCTCTCGGTCGTCCTATTCATGAAGGGGGAAATATTCTCCCCCTCATTTGATTCCAATTAACAAACCTTACATTTGATTAAGCTCAAAGGATCAAAGGTAAGCTTCTTCAAGCTTCTCCAAGCATTCTCAAGCTCTTTCCAATTTCCCTTTCTTGATTTTTCCTAAGTCAAAAATAAGGGAAGTGAGGAAGATTTCAAACTCACTTAATTCTCAATTAAAGTCCAATTTCTCTTGCAAGCACCATCAAGGCACTAAGTTGAGTTCATCCAAAGCAAATCCCAAGCATCCAAGCCATAGGAAGGAGGACCTAGACCAAAGTCACAAGCCATTGAAGCAAACTTTGGTCAATTGGAAGATCCACTATAAATTGAACCTTCAAACCTTCAATAGGGCTTCCTCTCCACTAGAAGCTACCTTAATGGTTGGAAGCGCCGATAATAGCCTCTAGTGAGGTATGCCTCAAAACCAAGCTTAAGTTAGAAAATATTTTGTCTTTTGTGAAGGGAAGTGTAATCCTATTGAATTTTCATCGTGAGATGTGCTTCTCCTTGCTTCTTGATGGTGTGGGTTGAATCTTAGCCCAATCCAAGCTCAAGTGAGCTCAAATCAAGCCATGGAGAACTGATGGTCTCCATCTCCCATAGACGAGTGTAGGGATGAATCATGGACTATCCATCTCGCTATTTTGGATGGACGGTCCTGATTAATCTATTTAGATCTAATGATTTAATCCTCTAGAGCCACGAGTTTTATCCTAACCGGCCAATCCTTAATCAGATGGCCCAAGAGAAAGTGTGTAGCATTGCTGGCTAACATGACATGTGATTTGATAACTTAAATAACTAATCCCATCGTGCCACATGGAAAGCACACGCCGCGTCAGCAGTACATGGCATCGACGATATTAGTTATATAATTAAGCTTTTTAATTATGCAATAATCATAGAAACTTTATAAATTCTTAACTAAATGCAAAAAAATACAAAAAAAATGCAAACTTAACTTCATTTTAAAGATAATTAAAGGGGGAATAATATAAAATTAATTTTGATTGATTTTGAACAGCATGTTTCACTTAATTTGGGTTTTATTGGGAATGTAATTATGTTAATTACTCCCTAATTATTTCATTATTAATTCCAAATTTCCCAAGTATGTTTAGTGGGATGACTTCTGCCTCCCCTAATTTTCTTGAAATTTATTGCTGGTTCAATTAGGGTAATTGCTTGATTCATTACTAATCACTCCCTAAATTAATTAAGTGATTTATTAATCTATTAAATAGTGATGAATCCATTAATTAGGCTTGCTAATAACTATGAAATATTGAAGGGACTTAGGGAATGAGATTAGGATTCCTTTTCCAATCTCTTCTCCCTAAGTTCACTCCATTTGGAAAACATTTAATCAAGTTGCAATTAATGGTTTAATCACTTCATTAATAAATTCAATTAATCAGATTTCAAAATTAAATCATTCTAGAACTCAATAATCTTAATTCTTGGGTAGATACTTAGGTGTTCAATAACCTAACTAGCTTTTAAGGAAATCATACCCAACTCACATGTGTGGGAAGGTTATGAAAGTATTTAATTAAACCCTTTAATTTAATTAATCAATAATTTTGAGCCAATTACATTAGGCTCCTTTCTTTCTTAGGTGTATTGTTGATTTAAATTCAATGTGGTTGCATATCATATGTTGGCTCATAATTATTAGTTTAATTATGTTAAAGTGGTATAGGTAAGAGGTAATTAATGGGCTTAATTCACACCTTAACCTAAACAAATATAAAATCAACTTAATTGTTCTAAAAGTTAAACTAAATCAATTCACACATGAGAATGGGTTAGAGCAAACTCTTCTCACTTTTCCTAAATCAAATTCAAATCTAAAAATAAAATAAAAATCTCTTTAAATAATTTTGATTCATTTTAAATAATCTTATTTCATAGGATTGTCTTTAGGAATTAATTAGGGTGAATGAAGTTACATGCTTATATCACTTTATTTCTTTCCAAGCATGTTAAATGTTGTTTGTCATGTGAAGTCATGCATTCATTCTCTTTTGATAAATCAAATTAAAATGAAATATTCCTTTATGTTAAATTGCATGCTTTGGCTAAAGTAAGAATATGAGTGGTTATTATCACTATTAAATCAAAAATTATTTTCAAAACTTATAAATCAAAGATTATAAATGAATGTATGCTACTTATAAAAGTACTTATAAGCTTGTTTGTGGTTAGCATAAAATGTGTTATGTAATCTTCTTCTGTTTTCTTAACATAGGTTTGTATAGGATTTGCAAAGTGTATAGTTCATTTGAAAAGAACATAACACTTGCTTAAATCCATTCCTATACACTTCTTTGTTATGGCTTAAGAAGGATCTTCACATTGCACATGTAAATTAAACAACCAAAATCAAACAAACAAACATAAACCTTTTGCATGACTCTTCATCCAATTGTTTTCTTTTTGTACATGCACATATATTTAAGAAAAGTGGCATATTAGTCTGGACATCCAGGGGTTGTGAGCCTTTAAGTAGCCCTAAGAAGGTCTTGTACCTCTTGACCTCAATTTTAGAATGAGCTCTCAACTCCTCCATCTTAGACATAGGGCTCCTCTTAGACTTTAAGAGTTCCTTAGTCTTAACATGCATCTAGTGAGTAGTGGACACTCAACCTAGCCCTAGAAGACTTAGAAGAGTTAGCCATTGGAATAGGTCATGCCTTAGGGGTGTTAGGAAAATTTCTTACCCTTAGCTAAAACCATTCCTCACTTTCCTTCCTTCAAGTCAAACTCTAAATCAATCATAATTGATTTTCTCCAAACTTAAATCCACTCCATATGATTGAAATCTATGATTGATACTCATGATCAAAATACATCAAAATTCTTAAGCTCAAATTTTCTTAAGACCTTTAAGTTCTCCTTCATGGACTTAGCCAAAATCATGATCTAAACCAAATCAAATCTTTGAGATTTTCTCATAATTCATTTATTTTCTCATTTATATTCACATATATAAATGAAATATAAATTCAAACTAATCAAACTAAACTCAAAATTCTAAATCAATTCATGAAATTTTCCTAAGTCCTTTAAATTTTCCTTAAAGGACTTAGCCTAAATCGTGATCAAACTAATTCCAACTCATGGGATTTTTCTCAAAACTCATTTATATTCTCATTTATATTCACATATATAAATGAAATATAAATATAAATCAATCAAATCAAATGCAAAAATTAAATTCTAAATCTAAAATCCTTCTTAAGTCCTTAATTCCCTATTAATGGACTTAGCCTAAATCATGATCAAATCAATTCAAATTCATGGGATTTTCTCATAATTCATTTATATACTCATTTATATTCACATATATAAATGAAATATAAATATAAATTAATCAAACCAAATTCAAAATTTCAAATCCCTGCTCCAAAATTTCCTAAGTCCTTCACAAAATCCCTTTTAATGGACTTAGCCTAAATCATGATTAAACCACTTCAAATCCTTGAAATTTTCTCATGATCCATTTATATTATCATTTATATTCACATATATAAATGAAATATAAATTTTAAAAATCAAAACCATTTCCAAAAATCAAACTCAAATCCACTCAAAATCCAATCTACGCCTTTCAGGTCAAAATCTTGAACTTAGCCAAATCAACTTCAAATCAAGCCAAACTCTTGATTTCTATTCATGATTCAATCAACCCTACAATCCTGAATCCATATATAAATCCAAACTTCAATCTCTAAATGAAAACCCAATTCAAAAATCAAAGCCAAAATCCCTTCATATTCTTCCTTTGAATATGAAATTGTCAAATGGATCAAAATCCATTTGACTTCAAACCACTTGCAAATGGATTTATATTTCAATCATAAGTCCATATACAAGATCAATCAAGCTCAAATCAAGCCTTGACAAACCATTTGACCCACTTAGACCCACTTGACCCAAAGTGACCTAAAGTACCCTTATGAGCCAAATTCTAATCCTTGCCAAATTAGATTGAACCAAACTCACCTATGCCTCTCATCATGATCAACAATCATCATGATGATCAATCAATCAAATTGGGTCAAACAAGTCAACAGTTAGCCCAAAATGAAACCTAACATTGCCAAAATCTACCATAGGCCAAATTGATTGAAACCAATGATCAAAGTTCATTCATGATCTATGTTTGAACTTGACCAAGTCAACATTTAAGCCTAACCTAGCTCAATTGGCTACTTGACCCAAGTTGACCCAACTTGACCTAAAAAGTCAAAATGTGTCAAAACTTGATCTAAGTCAAATTGATTGATACTAATGGGTCAAGCTCATTCTAAATCACTGTTGAACTTGACCAAAGCCTTAATTGGCCAACTAGACCTAACTTAGCCCAATTGACCTTAGACCCAACTTGACCTAAAGGGGTCATGTTGAGCCAAATTTGAACATAACCAAAATTGATTAGAAATAAAGATACCAATTCACTCCATATGACTAATCAAACCTAAACCTACCCATGACCTAGCCCAAATAGGTCAAATGGGTCAAATAGGTCAGCATGACCCATTTGACCTAAATGATGTCATATGAGCCAAATTCAAAAATATACCAAATTGAATCAAACAAAAGCCACCAAAATACTTCAAATGGTCATATGAACTTGAGGTTTGACCCAATTTAACCAATTGGTCAACTCGACCCAAGTTGACCAATTTTTGATTTAAATGGGTCAACATGAGCCAAACCTTATCAAATGAATTCCAAATCTCATGAAACTTGGCCAAAACTAGTTTCTCCACATACCCAACATATCCAAATTGAAAAATTAGTAAAATGACCATCCTACCCCTAGTCCATGGAACAAATTTTTGCCTAATCCATGAGTAATTTGGGCATGCCCTCTTCATATCCACTTGATGCCTTCCTAATAGCTCAAGGGGACCTAATGAAGAGTGGTGCACCCAACCTAATGGATTTGGGTCAGCCCAAATGGACCCAAGGCTGAACATGACCACATGGGTCAAATTGGCTCATTCCAAATCCCTCCTCCACCCAATTTAATGCACATGGGAGGTTGGCAATCCACTTAAGGCCTCAAACTAACCATGTGCCAACTCAAAAATAGATCAAACAACCTCTCCAATTTGAGAAATTGGATCAAAATGATAAGCCTATGCTCGATCATCTGCCATAGGGGGAGATTCTCCTCCTAATTCAATTCAAAATCATGATTCCCCAATTCATCAAGCCTTAAAGAGTGTTAGGAAAGATTAGAGAGCCTTTCTAAGCATTCTAAGGAGGATTTAAATTTGAGATTTCTCAATTTTCTCCATTGAAAAATATGGGAGCACACTTCAATCTTGAACTTTCTCCACACTCAAAATTTCTTCAATCCCTCTTGCACACTTCCTCTGAGGATCAATTCGAGTGCACCCAAGAATCCATTTGAGTTCCCACAACAAGGAGAGCTTCAATTGGATCAAAGCCTCAAGGAGATCAAGTGTTGTTGATCCATAGGAAGATCCACTCAACCCCAAGGCTTGAAACTTTGAACAGGCTTCATCTCCACTAGGTGAAGCTACCTCATCGAGCTCGAGTAGCGGTGATCACCTCCGTGAGGTATTGAATTTTTTGACCACCTAGCATAGGAGATGTTGGTCTTTTGTGAAAGAATTTTCAAATCATGCAAAATCCACTGTCGGATATGCTCCTTATTGGCTTTAGATAGTGTGGGTAAAGTATTGTTCCAATCGGAGCTCAATCGAGCTTGGATCTTTACTAGATCATGGATGGTCTCTGTTGAGCTTAGGGGTAGAATTAGGGACATCTTAGTCATCCATCCGCGCATTTGGGATGGACAGCCAAGATTATTCCTATGTTTAGAAATTCATTTATTCTTTTATAAACTATGGGTTGATCTCTGGCCATCCGATCTTTGATCGAATGACAGAGATCAAAGCGTGTCCCACTATCATGCCGCCACTTGATTTGATGTTTAAGTAGCAGGCTCACGATGCGACGCATGTAAAGCGTGCTGATAGCCATCTCCACGCGTCACGTTGTGAGCTGAGGGATTAGTTTAGGAAATTTAATTAATTATAATTAATCTCCTGATGTTCTAAAAATCATATCCCTCTCAATAAAATTCAAAAAAAATATGAGGTAAAATTCTATAGAAAGATAATTCAACCTAGAATATTTTAAAAATACTTCCGATGGATTTTGAATTATACCTTTCTCTAATTTTGGGTTTTATTAGAAATTTTATTTTGCTAATTACCTCTTAATTAAACATCTGATTGATCCCAAACTTCTTGGGTATATTTTATGGGATGATTTATACCTCTCCTAATTTTCTTGGGATTTATTGATGGCTTAATTGGGGGACTTTCAAATATATTTCCTAATTATTCATTGTTAAGGATAATTAAGGTGTGATTAGTGATTTTAATCTATTATTAGAGTTGATTAAGGTTAGATCCAGTATATATAAGATTTAGGGAATAATTTTATGGAATTTCCACTAAGCTATTCCCTAAACCCCCTCTTCTTTCCTTAATCCTCTCTTAATTAAGGGTTAATTCATTAATTATCACATTAATTAATTTATAAAAATTCTAAAAAACTTTTAGAACTTAATTAATCTACTTTGAGTATATGTTTAGGTGTTTAAGAGCCTAAGTTCAAATATGGAAATCAAAACCCAATTCATATGTGTGAAAGGGTGTTTTGAAATTACTTATGCTAAACCCCTTAGCTTAGTTAACTATTAATTATGAGCCAAATTGCATTAGGCTCTTTTCTTCTTAGGTGCATTGCAAATTTAAATTCCTTGTGAGTTTTTATGTCATCTCATTAGCTCATAATTATTTGATTAACTATGATAAGGTGGTGTAGGTAAGGGTTAATTAGCTTGCTTAATTCATACTTTAACCTAATTAATACATAAAAATAAATCTAATCATTTAAAAATTAAAAAAATATCAAACACATGTGTGAATGGGTTAGGAACAGCAATCTCAACTCACATTTTTCAAAATTAAATCAAATTTATAACTAAACAAAAATCACATTGAATACACTTTGATTTATTTTAAACCTTCTTATTCCATAAGAATGTCTTTAGGAATTAATTAAAGTGAATGTGTTTACATGCTTTCATTGCTTTGATTCTTTTCCCAACATGTTAAATTTGTATGTCATGTGGTTTCATGCATTCATATTTTTTAAATTCAAATTAAAAAAATGAAATTGTTTACTTTATGTCAATTTTGCATGTGTTGGCTAAAGTAGAAATATGAGTGGCTATTATCACTACTAAATTTAAATTTATTTTCAAACACATATAAATAAATTATCAAATTTGAAAGTATGCTACTTATATTTTAATTATAAGCTTGCATCTGAAAAAATACAAAGGTGTGCTTAGCATAGGTTTCTCTTCTCTTTTATGTTAGCATAGTTTTGAATAGAAGTATGGTTCATTTGAAAAGAACCTAACACTTACATAATTCCATATCTATTCATCCCTATGCTACCACCTAGGAAGTGTTACCTATACTAGCATACATAAATTGCATAAACAAAATGAATCAACTAATACAACTTTTGCATTCTTCTTTTTCATTTCATTTCTTTTATACACATGTTTGTATTTAAGGAAAGTGGTATATTAGTCAACAACCGGGTTTGAGGCTTTAAGTATCCATAAGTAATTCTTGTACCTTACACCTCTAGTTAATAATGGTGTTGTACTCACTTATGCCTTTCTTACTCTTATGTGTGTATGTGAAAAGTTGGATAAAGAAACTCTTTTCTACTTAAAGAAAAATCATGCATATTCAACTTCCAAACTTCCCAAAATGTATTACTTAGCATGCATCATAAAGTGTGTTAAATATTCTCATTTGTATGTATAGATATGCTTAGGACTCATTCATGTGCATGTTATACATGTTGGGAAAGAAATGAAGTGATGTGTGTTATGTGGATTTAATTCATTTTATTTAATCTTAAAATGCCTTTCTTTTTGAATAGGTTTGTTTAGAGTTCATCTAAACTTAGGATTAATTAATAGAATTAATCAAAACATTCACTAAACAAAACTAAAAATGTGAATCTACTTTAGAAATTACCTAGGATAGGGAAGGAAAGAGAAATTCTCTTATTTTTCCCTCTCTTCATAACTTAGTAATTAATTGTAGGATTCACTTGAACTTAATCAAAACATGAAATAGAATCAACCCAAAATAATTAAACAACTTAAATGAAACCCTCCTTTAACTTGAACATATTTTCACACTTATACAATTTTAACCTAAAGCTATAGCTAAGCATACCACACAAACCTTCAAAGTACACACATTAGCCTAAGTCACCACTTCTAGCTTTAGGTTAGGACGGTGCATGGTTTGATGTTTCTTTTATTTTGTGATATATGTTTTAGACTGGATGTTAGGGTGTATGCTTGTAGAATGAATGGTAGGATGCCCTTAGTCTAACTATTCTTTTTTGTAGGGGATTGTCCTTAAGGGGTGCTATCATAAATAAAAAAATAAATGCTTTTGCTTGTAGGTGCTTATACCCCTAAGAATAATCCAATAGGCCAGGTGGACTTAGTCACCCATGTGTGGGGTGATAAGTCCAATATATATTCTTGGGATTTGTGTGGTTTGTTTTAGCTAATCTCTATTTTACAGGTGTTAGTTAGATTTTCATTCCTTTTTTCATGTAAATTTGTACAATTAAGATTTTGGAATGATTTTTATGAGGATTAGGATGAGCATTGGTTATAAGATCCCATCTTATGCACCATGAGAATTCCTTGGAGCATCTACCTTCCAACAATCCAAAAGAAGGAACCATAGAAGGAACCAAAGAAGAAAGAATAAATGAAGCTTGAAGACCCCCATAACAATGAATTCCTTTCTTAATTATAATTTAATTCATTTGTAATCAAGGTTATATAAGGGTAGAGCTCGGCTACCCAATTTATTATTTTTTAGTTTGTGCGGTGGTGGCCAACCACAACGGCTTTTTATTCTTTTTGTGATTAGCTTTATAAATTGAGTGATAATTTGCTTAGCTTTTGCATTAAGTGGCATCTTTTCTTAGTTTCTTCCTTGCTATAAGTTTGGAATTTAATACTTATTGAGAAGTTTGATATCACATTTGTAGCTTTTGCATTAAGTGGCATTAAATTACATTAAGTTTTCTTCTCTTTTTCCTCTTTACAATACTTAGTGATTAAGGGTAGGTTCATTCAAACCAAATCAAATCATCAAATAAAATTAACAAATCAACTAAATCACTTAAATGAAACCACCCTCTAAGTTTAACCCTTTCACACTTAGAAGAACTTAGCCTTAAAAGCCTAGCTAAGACATGCCACACAAGCCTAAAAATGCACACATATTAGGCTAAGTCACCATTTCTAACTCTATGTTAGGGCGGTGCATGGTTTGATGCCTAATTTTATTTTGTGATGTAATATTTTAGACTAGATGTTAGGGTATATATGTGTAGACTAGATGATAAGATGATCTTAGTCTAATCATTATCTTCTGCAGGAGATTGTGCTTAAGGGGCACTATAATAAAAATATAAATATTTTTGTTATGCAGGTTGCTTATACCCTTAAGCATAATCCAAAATAGGCTAGGTGGACTTGGTTACCCATTTGTAGGGTGCTAAGTCTAATTTATTCATATACATGCTTGGGATTGTGTGGTGTGTTTAGTAAATCTCTATTTTGTGGGTTTAGTTAGATTTACTTTTCCTGTTTCATGTAATTTTGTAATTAAGATTTGCAATGAATGTTATGGGAGATTAGGATGAATATTGGTCATAAGACTATGTCTTATGCACCATGTGAAGTCTTGGAGCAACCACATCCCAACCAACCAAAAGAAGGAAAGAAAGAAGAAAACAAAGAAAGAAGAAAAGAAGAAATGAAGAAAAGAAAGAAAGAAGAAAAGAGAAAAGAAGAATGAAGAATGAAGATCCCCATAACATGAATTCCTTTTTTATTATAATTAATTCATTTATAATCCCGGTTGTATAAGGGTAGAGCTCGGCTACCCATTTATTTTCAAGTTTGTGTGGCGGGGCCCAATCATAAATGCCTCTTATTCTTTTGCACTAGCTTTATAAATTATTTGATGTTTGTTTAGCTTGTGCATTAAGATGGCATATTTTTCCTAGTTTTTTCCTTACTTTGATGAATGGCCTGGATGTGAATAGGCTCTTAGGGAAAAATAAATTTTCTATTTAATTAATCAACTTGAAATTTAAAATTACCAACTCATAACCTCACCTAAAGCCTAGGTTATAAATCGAGACAAAAGATTTAGCAACCCCTTAGCTGGATGTTGTATGTTTCACATCATGCATAAAAGGCATTTTGCTTCACTCTTGCTTATGGAGGGCTTCCCCCTTTGCCAGGGAACTTGGCTTGACCTTTGAGAGCCATGGTGAAAACACATCTTGTTCATGTTGATTTTGTCCCATAACTAATTTCTCATGAGCCTCTGTCAAATAAATTGCCCAAAATAAAAATAAAACATAATAAAAATTTGCATTAGATTTAAGTCATTATTCATGTCCTACATGTTCTAGTCTCTTAGGGAGTGTCTTTAAATACTTAGTCTCTTTCTACATAAACAACATCTTGGCTATCTTGCAAAAGCATATGACTTGCCTACATGTATTTAAAATGGGGAGGAGTTAGCACCACCCTTGTTGTAAGTCCAAATGGGTGATTTATTCTCTCTCTTGTGAGGTAAACCATATACCCATTTTTGCCTTAGATTTAGGCCATGCCTTGGCCCTCACTAAAGCTCCTTGGATTTAGGTTCAGAGGTTGCTAGTTCCCTTTGTGAGCTACAAGCATAAATCTTCACCTCTTAGGCATTTACATGATCTTGTATCATGAAATTGTAAGTCTTAGATTTCTAATAAAAATTCAACTCAAACAAATAATTCTCTTCAAATTCAAAAATATAAAGCCCAACCATAGGATAGTTTGGGATGCTTGCTAGGCCTCTTAGCATCGTGAGCATCCCCTACTTATTTCTTTTTAGTTTCGATAATAACTCCCTCCTTTTAATCAATCCCACTTGACCTTTCAAAAATAACCAATTGATTGATAGTCCTATCTTTGAAATCTTTGGAGGCAATGATCATTTACTTTAATCGAGAGTATTCTTAAGGAATCTCATTCCTTAAGATGTAATTAACTATGGGGGCTTGCCTCTATAGGGAACTTAATGAACCTAGTTTAAAATAAACCCTGCTTTACTTTTCCATGTAAAGTTGGGGAAGAATCTCTAGAACATCCGAAGACCTATTGTCCTTAGGAGTCCTTATTAAGGTGATTAGGTCCATTGTAGGATGGTGACTTCTATCTCACGAGATAGTACATCATTCCTCATTGTCATATCCAATAACCATAATAAAAACATATATGGATATATGTGGTGTCCAATAAAGAAGAGTTTTATTTTTGTCATCATTTAATTCATTTATTTAGATGGAGATAAGAATAAAAATTCACCACAGATTTTTTCTAGCGACTTCACTGGGGTGAGTTTCTCTCTTCATCTTTGGTAAATGATCGTTGTCTCCAAGTATCGATAGTGGGTTTGTATTTTATATGCATCTGAGACTATCTTTCTTTTCTATTGGCACTTAGTTTATTTCATCCTTAAGCTAAGCTAGCCAACATTCTTTAAGTTTTAAGACCTCACTTCATGTAGATCTTAAACCCATATTGGGTTCCCAATAGGTGAAAATAAAAATTTAATAAAAAGATATAACTAAAGACTTCCTTCTTACCATTTCTATGGTAAGGTAAGGTTCATTTCAAAAATAAATAAAAATAAATCCTTTATAAAAACCTCAATTTTCAAAAAGCACTTTTCAAAATGCACATAAAAAAATGTTTGCACAAAAATTTTTATAAATCAACCTCATCTAACAATCTTCATGATTGTTATATGTAGAATATTTTCAAAATTCTAAATCAACAATCATTCTTTTCAAAAAGCATAAATGACATCCTCATTCAATTTATTGAATGAAGATTTTATTTTTAAAACAAAACCAACAATCATCTTTCCAAAAATAAAATCCAAAATCATATTTTCCAAAAGCACAAATGAACATCCTCATTCAATTTATTGAATGAAGATTTCATTTTCAAAACAAAATCAACAGTCATCTTTTCAAAAGTAAAATCCAAAATCATATTTTCAAAAAACACAAATGAACATCCTCATTTAATTTATTGAATGAAACTTTCATTTTCAAAACAAAATCAACAATCATCTTCTCAAAAATAAAATCAATAATCATCTTTTCAAAAATAAAATCCAAAATCATATTTTTAAAAAGCACAAATGCACATCCTCATTAAATTTATTGAATGAATATTTCATTTTAAAACAAAATCAACAACCAACTTTTTCAAAAAAATAAAATCAACAATCATCTTTTCAAAAAATAAAATCAATCATCTTTTCAAAATAAACACATTTGGATCTTTCACTTAGCATACCCAAATTTGCAAAGTGAAGATCCTCTTTTCAAAATCAAAATCACAAAAATTAAATGCACTTGGATTCTTCAATTAGCATACCCAAATTTGCTAAGTGAAGATCCTCTTTTCAAAAATTAAAACATCAAAACATGAAACACATTTGGATTCTTCATTTAGCATACCCAAATTTGCTAAGTGAAGATCCTCCTTTTAAAAATCAAAACATCAAAACATAAAACACATTTGGATTCTTCATTTAGCATACCCAAATTTATTAAGTGAAGATCCTCTTTTCAAAAACCAAAACATCAAAACATGAAACACATTTGGATCCTTCATTTAGCATACCTAAATTTTCTAAGTGAAGATACTCTTTCCAAAATAAAAATAATAATCAAACAACATTTGTATCCTTCATTTAGCATACCTAAATTTGTCAAGTGAAGATCCTCTTTTCAAAAAATCAAAACATCAAAACATAAAACACACTTGGATCTTAGCATACCCAAATTTGCTAAGTGAATATCCTCTTTTCAAAAATAAAAATAAAAGAAAACCTTTGGAATTTACTTAGTATACATAAATTTGCAAAGTAAAGGTTCCAAACTCACTCATGATTCCCAAACAAGCAAAAGAAGAAGAAAATTATTTTCAAATAACTCATTTACCATACCCAAAATTTGTTAAGTGAGTAAGCCCCAAACAAAATCAATTGACCCTTTATTTTAACATACTCAAATTTGTTAAATGAAGGGTCCCCAAAAAAATAAAAAAATAAGATAAAATTCAAATATGAACTAATGGTAGCATCAATCTCTTCAAAATTATTTAAACCCATTTTCAACAAACACAAATTTGTTGAAAATAGATTCTAAATTCAAAAATCCCCTCTCCAATTCTAAACTCAAAATCTCTCTCCAAATTCAAAGAGCCATACTTAACATATCCAAATGAGTATGGATTCAAATTCTAAAAACAAATCAAAGCAGGAATTTGATTCAAGTTTATTTTCCAAAATTGCTGAAGTTCAACCCTATTTCAGTAAGTTTCTTTCAATTCAGTTTAAATGGTAGCCCAGAAGTACGAGTTTACTTTTCCTTTTAGGATGGGTTTAGCATTAGATTAGTCCAGCCTCCCACAAACTGACTTCGCCCACCTCATTTATTTTGGCCAAGGCTTCGAGGGGGCTAGGATTACTTGTGAGGGGATCACCCTCACAACCGTCAGCAGAAGTGTGGTGACTGAGCAAAAATCAGTCATCTAGGTTTAGATGTCATCTGACTCAGAGTTTCCCTTAGTAAAAAGAAAGGTTGTGGTAGTTCCCATAGTAGTTGCAGTTCCACTGTGAGTGCGCTCAGTGGTTCCCCTTTCTGCCCCAGTACGGACAAGCACCCACTCGTTGGCTCCTTCCAAGGGGAAGGCTACCCTAACTTCAGGGATAGTCTCTCCCACCTATGACGTAGGGTCTAGTTCTTATGCTGCTCCTCCTAGTAGGACCCAGTGCCACAACTGATGCTGCAAGATCAAGCGAATGAATAACCAAAGAGCTGGAGGAAGTTTCCCATACTACAATAGAGGAGTTACCCAGGATAGTCTCTCCTCTTATCATAGAGAATAAGTTTCACCCCCTCTCTGGATCTGACAGCGAGGAAGATATTAAGAGGATTTTAGTTTCACCCCCACCTGCAGTACAGTTTGAGGCTCCTATCATAGATAAGAGGAGGTCGTATGTCAGCCTTAGATGAGTTTTGTGCCAAGTTGGTAGAGCTTATGGGCGATCAGAGTCCGGGGCTCAATTTGATTAACGTTCTGTCATCCCTCAACATAGGAGCACATCGCATGTGAGAAGGCCAAGGAGGCTGGTATCACAAGTTACTAAGAGAGTGGAGGCGAGAGGTAGTCCAGCCTCATCCCTTATCAATTTTCCAAATTGGTGATCTACCCGCACCGGTCATTCTAACAGCATTATATTGATGGGTACTACCCACCATAGGAGAGGAGCTCAGGAGAGAGTCGGTGGTGCCTCCACACCGCTCACTCCACGCCCACCATCTCGGTACAAGTTTCATCATCCACGCCCAAAGAAAGCCATGAAGGCATCATCCGAGGAAAAGAGAGCCCCATTGGTGATCCGGCTATGGCCATGAGATCTCATTCCATCTACACCACTAACTGAGGTGAGGCTGAGCTCTCATGCTCGACCCCCTGCTCTAGTTGTGGTAAAGAGGGAATGGCAACCTCAGAGCATTATAGTCATGACATCACCACCATTACCATAGCAGAGCATGGAGATAGCAGTAGTAGAGGGAGAAGGAGATAGTTCAATTGCCCCCATGGCAATAGATCCTCCTAGGAGTACCACTCCACCCAGATCTAGTGATAGTCATGAGCATGTATCCTCTAGTGAGCATAGTTCTCACAAGATCAGCTCTTTAGTAGTAGGGGAGGTTAGATGTCTCGCTGATCATGATAGTGATCCCACCACTGGTTAGCCACGATCATTTGTGCTCGCACAATTGGACCATTCTCTCAATGATATTGTATCCTAGTATCTAGTTGAGAAGAAGAAGATCCTAGGATATGACTGGTCTAACTTAGAGGAGGAGAATGTCAGTTTTGATCCTAATGAAGATGATCTGTTGGAGGATTCAGCAGAAGTGCACATGGTTGATACCAAGGGTTCCCTCCTTCATGATCAGCAGAGTTTGGAAGGTGTTGCAATGAAGGTGAAGATACACCTACTGACCAACACCCTTCAACAATTAAAACAGAAGGATGAACAAATCGATAGGATGGGGAAGAGGTTTGAAGATTTGCTAGCAGTAGTTTTGGCACTTCAGAACTAAACTTTGACATTGCATCCTACTATTGTAAAAATAGGTCAGCCTGAGTTATTGCATGTCTTGGATCAAGCCAAGACTGCACCTCAAGAGTGTGGTAGCAGCTTGTAAGAAGGTAGTAGATAGTACCCATATAAAAAAAAAAGACATTAAAATGGTTGAGCAGAAGTGAGAGAAGCATGACAGCTGAGGAGGATCATCCCCAAAGGGAAGACCCTACCCAGAGGAATTTGATGCTATCCAGTATCCTAAGGGTTTCGTATCACCTTCTTTCAAGAGCTTTGATGGCAGCGGGAACCCACGGTAGTACATAGCATACTTTAGGGCTAGCTGTTGCAATGTTGGTGGTAGTGATGCATTACTATTCCATCTTTTTGTCAGCATCTTAGCGGCATTTTGATTGGTACATTAAATTCTCCAATAGTTCAGTGAATACTTTTGCTGAGTTGGAGCAACTCTTCATTAAGAGGTTTGCTAGAGCTCAACAAATGATTACTGTAGGTGATCTCATTATAGCACAATAATACCCTAGTGAGTCTCTAGTTGATTATATTCTCAGATGGTGCAATTTAAGTATGAAATGTGAACCGCAGCTGCCTGAATAGCATGTTATTGAAATTCTTCTAAAGAATATTCATGGCCCAGTCGCCTTCATGCTCAAAGGTTTTACCATCAAGACATTTGAAAAGCTAATCAATGTGGTGGCCAGCTTACAGGGAGAAGCTAAATAATTATCTTTTTCAGATCAATCAATAAAGCTAAAGCCACTAAAAGCTTATGAGAAGAAGCTAAGGGACAGGGGAAGCAAAAGAGAGCAAGATCAAAAGCTCAAGCTAGATCACTTCCACCTCCTCTACCATCGCCTAGGCCATCCTATCGACCATCACAGCAGCCTCTATAGCCTTCACCACCTTCTCCTCAGCCATACTCACAGCTGCAGTGGTACACATACCCACCACAAGGTAGCTACCATCCATATACTCTTTTGGATAAACTAAACAAACCTTATTCATTTAAAGGGAGGTAATCAAAAAAATCTTTAAGAACCTCTTAAAGAAACCTGATTTTCAACTACCCGAGCCTAGAAAGCTGAAGGAAGTGGGCAGGAGCAATGATCCTAACTTTTGCCCCAATCACCACATGTTAGGCCATATTTTTGAGGATTGCTTTACATTCAAGGACTAGCTTAATCATAGCTATAAGATAGATTCCATAGTTATCTCAAAGAAATACCTTATGGAACAACCACCAGTTCTAGTAGGGTAATCCTTGGGGATACGTGCGATCCTCTCAAAACTAAAGAAGGTTGGGATATTTCCTTATCCCGAACCTCCAAAAAGATTATTCCAAAAATCTAGGAACTTTTCTTACGGGTACCTGAGGCAGCTAGAACCTCCAACATCAAGCAAGGTTTGCAAGTTTTCAAAGATAACTTGGGGAAAGTGGGAGCTTAGCAGCAGCAGCAGCAACCCACACCAGCCCGGGATAGCCAAGTAGTGCAACCACCGAACGAGCCTAACCTCCAGTCCATCGTTACAACTACTACTTCAGCGAGCACTTCTACTTCAACTAGCTTTTCTTCTAGTAGACATCTTGTATTCGCAGATGAGGGCATCAAATCCCTCACCCCACTTACTTTACTAGATTTCTACTATATATCTCCTTCAAAATCCAAGAAATCAAGGAATAAAACTAGTTTGAATTATATATGTGTCACTTCTGATGGGTTATCTAACTCTACTCTTTTAGAAAGCTCTTCAAGTCTAAATAATAATGATAACAACTCCAATCTTCCTCTTTCTGATTTAGAGATGGACTTTCCTTCTCTAAATACTACGGGTTCACCTCTTGAGATAGACTTGGAATCATCTGATTCTAAGGGTCTTAGAGAAGTCAGGTGAGCCTAACAGTGGTAGAATCTTTCACTAACCCGCCACAAGAGATCATCAAGTCAACCTCAGAGTGGCAAGGTTCTACAAGCACCTCAAGATAAGGGAAAATAAGTCATTGGTTCTCGATAAAGCCCTCCACAGGATGCTCCACCCATGGATATGTTTATGGAGGATCAGCCCAGAGTTGATTACAATGTCCTCACTCACCTAAGAAAGTTTCCAGCTAAGTTAAGCATATATGATGCCCTTATCTTATCCAAAGAGATGAGGGAGTCATTAATCAAGGCTCCTCTTGATCTAGAGATATGCTTAGCTCAGCTGACCATTGTTGGAGAGGAGGCACATTATTCTAGAGAAGCTCAAGGAGTCACTTTCAAAGATGAAGACCTTCTACTAAGAGACATGGAGCACAACCGTCCCCTCTATATTATAGTGGATATGGGCAGATTCAAACTTTTCAGGGTTCTTGTTGATCCAGGTGCATCAGTGAAACCATTACCTACTTGAGGATTGACATCTCTACATTCTGAGGAGATCAAATGATATTGAGAGGATTCAATGAACAAGGTAAAAGGGTTTTAGGTTCCATAGTGTTACCTTTAGAAATAGGTAATTGGAAGACTGAAGCCAAGTTCTATATCATTGATTCAAATAATTTGTTCACTGCTTTTCTCAGTAGGCATTGGATACATCTGAACAAGATGATTCCATCTTCCCTTCATCACTGCATCAAGTTCAGAAGAGATGGAATTGAATACTGTGTCAATGGATATGAAAAGTCATTTTCAGTTAGAGAGGTTGAGATATATAAGGATGCAACCTACTATCTTCCTCAAAATACCTTTTCTTGTGAACTTGGTCAAAATTCAAATGCAAAAGAAAAGAAAAAGAAGAAAGAGAAAGAGAAAAGAAGAAAGAAAATACAAATGAATGAGAAAAGGACATCAAGGAAAGAGTAGAGCTGCATGTCACATTCCACCCATAGTTCATTTCATCATATAGATATATGGCTAGGATGACTCGACCTCCACCAGGTAGAGGCAGAGGCAGACATAGAGGCAATTCTAGAGGTGGAAGACCCTCTAGTTGGCTGCCATCTAACAGGGGTTATGTTCCAGTTCACAGGAGTACCCCTACTATTCACATAGACTTGGAATCCATCTCGGAGGATGAGTCTAATGTGATTAACATACCAGCCAACCCCTCTCAGTGGGTTTTATTGGAGGTGACACTTGAGTCGGACAGTGATGAAGACCAGGCCTCCAAGCAAAGCATGAATGTATTTGAATTAAGTTTATGTAAAACTATCAGGCAGCAATTAGGAACCTTAGCTCTAACCTCGCTTTTCTCTTAAAAAAGTTGAAAGTTTAGTAGTTAAAGAAGCCCCTCAGACTTCTATCGATGTCAAGCTAAAGAGATTCCTATTGGAATCATCATCCTCAAGTCCAGAAACTGATGTAAGACTTAAGGATAATTCATATAAAGAATTAATGGAATTTCCTTTTGATTAGTACTTGTCTTGTGTTCTTAATCTTGCAAAGAAAGGTTTGATTCCTTAAACATGGTCTAAGCATAGGTTAGAGTACTTTGAAAAGTTATGGAACAATATAAGTCAAGGATTCATAATCATGATCAGGACTATGATTTGGTACAGTGGATCCAGTCAATGATGATGATTATTATTTAGTTATCACCAATCATCTAGAGTCTAATTGGTTCTTCTCGAACCACACTAACTCTTTTGAGGAAGTGTGTTTAGAAACTTTAGATGATCTAGATGATCTTCAAATCAAAAATGCACTGTCAAAATTTAAATAAGAAATTCATTCAACAATCGACAAGCTTAAAGAAATCAACCTCAAGATAGAAGAAAATCCATGCCCGGTATACATCAGTTTTTTGTTGAACAAAGAAGAAACCAATGACATAGTTAGGCTATTGATTAAGGATTGCTTTGCATGGACTATGAAGAGATGCCCAGATTATCTCCTGACATTGCAGTCAATAAACTAGCAATAGACTCTAATGCTAACCCTACCAAGCAAGCTCCTAGACACATGCAATTAGAAATTGAACAATGGGTCATTTCTAAAGTCAAAAAACTGATTGATGCTAGTTTCATCAAAGAAGAAAAATATCCTACTTGGTTAGCCAGTGTCATGTCAGTTAAGAAAAAGAATGACCAAATTCATATATGCATCAATTTTAGGGACATAAATAAGGCATGTCCTAAACATGAGTTTTCTCTTCCTATACCAGAATTAATGGTGGACATCGCCTCATCTCATGTAGTGTTCTCCTTCATGGATGGGTCATCTAGCTACAACCAAATCAAGATGGCCCTTGAGGATGAAAGAAACACTACATTTGAATCCCGATCAGAATCTATTATTATAAGGTCATGCTTTTTCCTTAAAAATGGTGGTGCTACATACCAACGGGCCATGACTCAGATCTTCAATGAACTCATTCATCATTAAGTTGAATGCTATGTTAATGATCTAGTAGTTAAGAATAAAGAAAAGGAAGACCTCCTCTTTAACTTGAGAGCAGTTTTTGAAAAGCTAAGACAATATAACCTTAAAATGAACTCCTGAAGTGTGCATTCGTGAGTAACTTCGTAGTTCGGAGTTTGTTCAACACCGGGGAATAGAAATAGATCCAAAAAAGATCAAAGCTAATTTAGAAATGCCACCACCTAAAATTCTAACTCAACTCAGATCTTTCAAATGGCGATTGGTGTTTCTAAGGCACTTTATCTTCAACCTATCAGGGAGATGCAAGCCATTTTTAGCACTTGTCAAAAAGGATGCCAAGTTCAAGTGGGATGATAAGTGCTAGCATGCCTTTGAAGACATCAAGTAGTATTTGGTTAACTCGCTAGTTCTAGCAACCCCTATTCGAGGCAGGACACTCATCCTCTATACTACATTAGACAACTCTTTCAGTGCTTTATTGGCCCAAGCTAACGATGAAGAAAAGGAGAGTGCTCTTTACTACCTCAGTCGTCATCTGATCCCTGAAGTGAACTATGCACTTATTGAGAAGCATTGCCTAGCTTTAATCTTTGCATCCTAAAAGCTACAGCATTATATGCTTTCTTATAAGGTGAACTTGATTTCAGGAACCATTCCATTATAGTATCTCATTAAACGGCCAACACTATCCAGACGTTTGGCACATTGGTCCATGATTCTCTCACAGTTTGATATCACATTCGTACCCCTCCATGCGAAAGGACAAGCACTAACAGATTTCTTAGCAAAGACACCCACTTGGCGATTCTACTTAGTGATGAAAACTGCCATTGGGAGATGTATTTTGATGGTGCAGCTTCCTTTCATAAAGGAGAAGAACCACAATCTACTTTTCCAAGAAAAGCAGGGGTAAGAATAGTTCTCTTAACTCTAAACCATGATGTGATGAGATTCTCATACTTTATCTCTAATCCTTACACTAACAATGAAGCTGAGTATGAGGCTTTGATTGCTAGTCTGGAGTTAGCCATTATAGTGTGTGTCAAGAGCATCAACATCTATGGGGATTCTCAGTTGGTCATTAACCAGATTGTTGGGTCCTACAAGGTTCTCAAACCTAAGCTTCATTACTACCATGAATATATCATGAAGCTATTGGCTCAAATCCCTGAGGTCACCATCTACAAGGTCCCTCGAGGAGAGAACGCAGTAGCATATGCTTTGGCCAAATTTTCCAAAGAATTGGCATGTACGGAAGATGAGTTCATTCCAATAAGGGCCCAACACAGACAAGACATATTCATTTTTGATGTTGAACTCATCGAGAGACTTTCTCTTGAAGGGGAGGTTGTCATTGTTAATAAAGATGAGGAGTTATTAGAGGCAACCATTCATAGATTATTTAAACACTAGCAAACTACCTCAAGAGAAATCACAAGCCCATCGAAGCAGAGATCTCTCTCCTATGCTCTCATGGATGGCACCTTATACTGATGATCCTTTGATCAGATGTGGTTACATCATTTGGACAAACACGAATCCTATAGGATCATGATTGAGGTATATTCAGGTCTATGCAGAGCGCATTAATCCAATCCAAAGATGAAAGCAAAGATCAAGAGACTAGGATATTACTAGCTTTCCTTGATTATAGACTGTATGGACGTAGCTAGGAGATGATACTAATGTCAAGTACACGGTGTGGTCCTACATTAACCACCCATCATTCTACATCCTACATTGGCCTCATGGCCATTTGAGTGTTGGGGTACCGACATTATGGGTCCCATCGATCCTCTTTCTTCCAAGGGGCATTGGTTCATCTTAGCTACCACCGACTACTCTTCTAAGTGGGTAGAAGCCACTCAGAGAGGTCATAGCTCAGTATGTGCTTCAATTTTTCAGGAATCATATCATATATAACTGCCGATGAATTATATCTAATAATGGTACTATATTCAAAAGCACCAAGATTAGCTTTGCTAGGAGACATGGTATAGATTGGAGATACTCTGTCATTTACTATCCCAAGAAAAATAGCCTAGCAGAAGCATTTAATAAAACTCTCATCCAAATACTAAAGAAGACACTAGATGATAACAAGCAATAGTGGCATAAGCAGTTGGTTGAAACCTTGTGGGCATACTGCATCACATATAGAACTCCAACTCAATCTACCCCGTTCTCCTTAGTGTATGGGTCCAAAGCCATTCTACCCTTAGAAGTGCAACTCCTGTCACTAAGGATAACAATGAGTAGCAAAATCACTACAGAGGAGAATGTCAAGTTATGGTTAGAAGAGCTCAAAGGTTTGGAGGAGAGACACCTGAATGCATGCTAAAACCTCAAGTTGTACAAGGCCAAAATGATTCAACCTCATGACAAGCTAGTCTGCCCTAGAGCTTTTCAAGTAGAGAGCTTGTTTTAGTTCTAAGGAGACCAATTGTTGCCCATTGGAAGATGGGAGGCAAGTTTAAACCCACTTGGGAAGGCCCTTTTGTCATAGAAAAGGCCTACCAAAGAGGATCTTATCAGCTTATTGATTGTAAAGGGGAACATCTAATGCTTCCACTTAATGGGCTCTATTTGAAGAAATATTACCCATAAAAATATGTTTAAAAAAATTATCATCAAAAGAATAAAAATTATATTCCAATTCATCAAAATTTTGTCATTATTCAAAGCATTGTCCGCTTGCTTGCGAATCTGCCATGACCTGTTTAGGATAGGTGTAAGAGAATCCAAGAGACATCCTATCCCTCTTTCATAACACAAATACAAATTAAACATAATTCCCTAATGCTACTAGAATAGGTGTGAGAGAACCCAAGAGGCATCCTATTTCTACTATCACAACTAAGTTAGGTATAAGAGAACCTAAGCGGCATCCTTTCTTGGTGGGATCACAACTGCCATTCATGGCACCATTTCATAAATTTCCCAACGTGTTTTACGATAAGTGTTGGCCTCATTTTTAGAATGAGCTCTCAACCTCTCCATCTTAAACATAGGACTTCTCTTAGACGCTAAGAATTCCTTAGTCTAAAGATACTTCTAGTAATTAAGTGAACACTCAACCTAACCTTAGAGACTTAGAAAAGTTAGCCATAGGAATAGGTCATGCCTTAGGGGTATTAGGAAAATTTGCTTACCCTATAGCTTGAACAAAATCCTCACTTCCTTCCTTCAAGTCAAATTTCAAAATTCAAATCAACTTCAACTCCAAACCAACTTCAAACTCAAATCAATTCCAACTTAATTGATTTTTCTCAAATTCAAATCAATTATAATGGATTTTCTCAAATCATGAATCAATTCCAATGGATTTTCTCAAATCATGAATCAATTCCAAATGATTGAAATCCATGATCAAGTCCAAATCTAAAATCTTTCCTAAGTCACTTTGATTTCATCTTATGGACTTAGCTCAAATTAAATTCAAATCACTTCAAACTCAAAAGATTTTCTCATAGCCCATTTATATTCTCATTTATATTTACAAATATAAATGAAATATAAATTTAAATATCCAAAAATTAATTCAAAACTCAAACCCAAATCTAACCAAAATTCAACCTAAACTCTTTCAAGTCAAATTCTTGAACTTAGTCAAATCAACCTCAAATCAATTCAAACATTTGGATGTTTTCTCCAGACAATCAATCCTTCAATCACAAACCAAATTCAATCATAAACTTCAATCATCAAACCAAAACTAAATTCAAAACTCAAACCCAAATCAAACCTATGTTCATCCTTTGAACTTGAAATTGTCAAATGAATCAAAACCCATTTGACTCTAAAATGACTTACAAATGGATTTATATTTCAATCATAAGTCCATATGTGAGTTCAACCAAACTTGAATCATGCCTTGATCAAATCAATTGACCCACTTAGGCTCACTTGACCCAAAGTGACCTAAAGCACCCTTTTGAGCCAAATTCTAATCCTACCCAAATTGGATTGAACTAAGCTCATATAAGCCTCACATTATGAGCAACAATCATCATAAGATGATCAATCACTCAAACTGGGTCAAACCAGCCTTTGACCAAGTCAACATTTGACCCAAATGAAACTTAAACTAGCCAAAATCCACCATAGGCCAAATTGATTGAAACCATTGATCAAAACCAATTCATGATCAATGATTGACTTGACCAAGTCATCATTTGATAAACCTAGCAATTGGCCACTTGACCCAAGTTGACCCAAGTTGAACTAAAAGTCAAAATATGTCAAATCTTGATCTAAGCCAAATTGATTGCAACCAATGGGTCAAATTCATTCTAAATCACTTGTTGAATTTGACCAAAGCCTCAATTGACCAACTAGACCCAACCTAGCTCAATTGACCATGAACCCAACTTGACTTAAAAGGTTAAATCAAGTTAAAATCAAACTAAACTAAAATTTATTGAAACCAAAGCTTACAAAACATTTCAAATGACCAACCAAACCTAAACCAACTCATGGCCCAACCCAATTGTGTCAAATGGCTCAACTTGACCCGTTTGACCTAAATGAACTCAAATGAACCAAAACCAAAATACAAATCAAATTGAACCAAACCAATTATACCAAACCACTCCAAATAGTCATATGAACTTGACCCAATCCAGTTTGACCCAATTTGACCAATTGGTCAACTTGACCTAAGTTGACCTATTTTGACCTAAATGGGCCATCATGAGAGAAATGATATCACATCTACTCCAAAATCTTTGAAATTTGGCCCAACCCAATTTCAAACTATTCTAAATCTGCCAAATCAAAATCAAAGCCAAATGACCATTTTACCCCCAGGTCAAGGGGTAACCTATGGCCAATTCCACTTGGAATTTGGTCAAATCCTTTTCATGGCCAATTGACACCCTCTTAGTGGACCAAATGGACACTAATGAGTGTAGTGCACATGACCCAATGGGTTTGGGTTAGTCAAACCCAACCCAAAGCCAAAACTGACCACCCAATGAAAAAATGAGCACATGGAATCACTCTCACACTCATTTTAGCACATAGGCAACTCCTCCACTACATTCCCTACCAAAATTGAGCCATGTGAAGCTCTTACAGCCTAACAAACCCATTCCATCTCATCAATTGATTCAAATATGCAAAGGAGCTCAAGGCCATCAAATCTAAGTAGGGGGAGATATACTCCCCCTAATTTCATTCCAATTCACATCACTTGTTATCGATTGAACCCTAGGAACTCAGAGGAAGCTCCCCAAGCTCTCTCAAGTATTCCTAAGCTGGATTGAATTCTCCATTTTCTCAGTTTTCCTAAGCCAAAATAGGGGAGGTGAGTGAAAGTGTCAACTTGCTCAATTCTCCATAGAAGTCTTATTCCTCTTGCAAGCACCATCAAGGCATCCAGTCGAGTTCATCCAAAGAAAATACCAAGCAACCAAGCCACGGGAAGGAGGAATTAGACCAAAGCTGTAAGCCATTGAAGGGAGCTCTGGTCAATAGGAAGATCCACTTCCTCTCAAGCCTTCAAACTTTAATAAGGCTTCATCTCCACTAGACAAATCTACCTCGATGGTTGGGAGCACCGGTGATAGCCTCTGATGAGGTGTGCTTCAAAATCGAGCTTATGGAGAATTTTCTTTCGTCCTTTGTGAAGGGAAGTGTCATCCCAATCAAAATGGACTATTTGATGTTCTTCCCCACACCTCTTGATGGTGTGGGCTGAATCCTAGCATAATCTGAGCTCAAGTGAGCTCAATTAAGCCATGGAGGATGGACGGCCTCCGTCTCCCACAGGCGAGAGCAAGAATGAATCATGGATCATCCATCCCATGTGTTTTGGATGGACGATCCTAATTAATCTAATTAGATCCAATGATTTTATCCTTTTAGATCTGCAAGTTTAATACTGACCATCCGATCATTGATTAGACAATCTAAGAAGAAAACATGTAGCGCCGCTGGCTAACGTGACATTTGATTTAACTACTTAAATAGTCAATCCTGCCACGCCACATGGAAAGTGCATGTCGTGTCAGTAGCCCACATGGCGCCGACTGGATTAGTTATATAATTAGAGGATTTAATTACCTAATAATCATTGAAACTTCAAATATTCATAACTAAATATAGAAAAATTAGAAAAATATAAATGAAGGCTCATTTTAAAGATAATTCAGCGAGGAAAAATATAAAATTATTTCTAATTGATTTTAAATAGTAAGTTTTCATTAGTTATGATTTATTTAAAATCTTAATAACCCTAATTACTCTCTAATGGCTTCTTTAATTAATTTTAAACTTTTAAGGCATGTTTTGGGGGATGACCACTACCTTTCCCTAATTTCCTTGGAATTTATTATTGAGTTAATTATGGAAATCAATTAATGAATCCATAATCACTTTCTTAAAGTAATTAAGGGTAATTAAGCATATAAATAGTAGTTTAATAACTTAATTAATATAATTAAATATAGTTTAAGTGATTAGAAGGTTTATGGAATAATTTTGGGATACTTTCCTTAAGCTATTCCCTAAACCCCCTTCCTTCCTTAATTCGAACCTAATTAAGGGTTAATCCACTAATAATCTTTTTAATTAGCTTAATTAAATTTTTAAAATCAATCTGAACTTAATCAATCCTTTTTTGGGTAGAGTCTTAGGTGTTCAAAAGCCTAAGGTTAATTTAAGGAAATCATTTCCAACCCACATGTGTGGGAAGGCTATGAAAGTACTTAATTAAACTTTTTAGCTTAATTAATCAATAATTGTGAGCCAATTGCATTAGGCCTCTTTCTTTCCTAAGTGCATTACTGATTTAAATTCAATATGGTTGCATATCATATGTTGGCTCATAATTGTTAGGTTAATTATGTTAAAGAGGTGTAGGTAAGGGGTAATTAATAAACTTAATGTACACCTTAACCTAAACAAAATATAAAATCAATCTAATGGTTGTAAAAATTAAACTAAAACAACACACACATGTGGGAGATAGGTTAGGACCAGCAAACCTTTCACATTTCCTAAAATCAAATCAAACTCAAAAATTAAAATAAAATTTCTTTAAATAACTTTTGATTCACTTTAAATGATCTTACTCCATAGGATTGTCTTTAGGAATTAATTAGGGTGAATGAAATTACATGATACATCACATTATTTCTTTCCTAGCATGCTAAATGTTGTAGGTCATATGAAATCATGCATTCATGTTTTTTGAAAAATCAAATTAAAATAAAATATTTCTTTTATGTCAAATTGCATGTTTTGCCTAAAGTAAGAATATGAATGGCTATTATCACTATTAAATCCAAAATTATTTTCAAAACCTAAAAATCAAAGATTAAAAATGAAAGGTATGCTACTTATAATTACTTATAAGCTTGCATGTGAGTATAACATAAGATGTGCATTATGTAATTTTTTCTTCTCTTCTCTTTTAACATAGTTTTGAATAGGATTGGCAAAGTGTATAGTTCATTTGAAAAGAACACAACACTTGATTGAATCTATTCCTATTCATTCCTATGTTATCATTTAAGAAGAATCTTCACATTTACCCATGTAAATTGCATAACCAAATCAAACATAAAAAATCTTTTGCATAACTCTTTTTCCATTCATCTCTTTTTGTACATGCACATGTATTTAAGAAAAGTGGTATATTAGTCTAGACATCCCGGGGTTGCGAGGCTTTATGTAGCCCTAAGAAGGTCTTGTATCTTATACCCTTGGTATAGAAAACAATGGTGTCATACTCACTTATGTCTTTCGTACATGTAAATGTGCATTCTCTTTTCTACTTAGCAAAATTATGCATCATGAAGCATCCAAATTTTCTTAAGCAACATCCCTTAGCATTCATCATTAAGGTGTGCTAAATATTTGCATTTGCATGTATAGATATTCTTAGGATCATTTCATATGCATGATACACATGTTGGAAAGAAATAAAGAGTTGTGTATTTTGTGATAGTAATTCACTTTCATTAATCCTAAAATGCCTTTCTTATTTGAATAGGTTTATTTAGAGCAAATATAAACTTAGAATTAATTAGTACACATAATAAAACATTTACTTATCAAAAATTATCAATGAATCTACCTTAAAAATTACTTAAGGTAGGGAGGAAGGAGAAGTTCTCTTCTCTTTTCCTCTCTTTACAACACTTAGTAAATAAGTGTAGGTTCATTCAAATCAAATCAAATCATCAAATAAAATTAACCCAAATCAATTAAATTACTTAAATGAAACCACCCTCTAAGTTGAACCTTTTTCATACTTAAAAAATTTTAACCTTAAATCCTAGCTAAGACATGCCACACAAGCCTTAAATGACACACACATTAGGCTAAGTTACTATTTCTAGTCCTATGTTAGGGCAGTGCATAGTTTGATGCTTAATTTATTTTATGATATAATATTTTAGTCTAGATGTTAGGGTGTATGTACGTAGACTGAATGGTAGGGCGTTCTTAGTCTAACCATTGTCTTTGTATGGGATTGTGCTTAAGAGGCATTGTAATAAAAATATAAATGCTTTTGACATGCAGGTTGTTTATACCCCTAAGAATAATCCAAAATAGGCCAGGTGGACTTGACTACTCATGTGTGGGGTGCTAAGTCCAATTTATTTATATACATGCTTGGGATTGTGTGGTTTGTTTAGCTAATCTTTGTTTTGCAGGTTTTAGTTAGATTTACTTTTCCCATTTTCTTGTAATTTTGCAATTAGAATTTGGAATGAATATTATGGGGGATTATGATGAACATTGGTCATAAGACTATGTCTTATGCACCATGTGAAGCCTTTGGAGCAACCACATCAACCAACCAAGAGAAGAAAGAAGAAAGAAGAAAGAAGAAAGAAGAAAGAAATGAAGACCCCCATAACATGAATTCCATATTGATTGTAATTAATTCATTTATAATCTGGGTTGTATAAGGGTAGAGCTCGGCTACCCAATTTCTTTTTGGGTTTGTACGGTGGAGCCAGACCACAAAAGGCCTCTTATTTTTGGTGCTAGCTTTATAAATTATTTGATGTTTATTTAGCTTATGCATTAAGATGGTATCTTTCCTAGTTTCTCATTGCTTTAATGAAAGGCCTGGATGTGATTAGACTCTTAAAGAAAATAAATTTTATATCCAACTAAAAATTAACAACTCATAACCTCACCTAAAGCCTAGGTTATAAATCAAGATAAAAGATTTAGCAACCCCTTAGCTGGATGTTGTATGTTATCACATCATGCATAAAAAAGTATCTTACTTCACTCTTGCTTATGAAAGGCTTCCACCTTTACCAGGGAACTTGGCATGACCTTTGAGAGCCATGGTAAAAATACACCTCCTTCTTAATGATTTTGGCCCATAATCAAATTTCTCATGCATTAGGCATATGAATCCCATAACCTGTGTCAAATCAATTATCCAAAAATGAAAATAAAACATTACCAAAATTTGCATTAGATTTAAGTCATTAATCATGCCCTACATGATCTAGTCTCTTGGGGAATGTGTTTAAGGAATTAGTCTCTTTCTAAATAAACAACAGTCTAGCTATCTTGTAAAAGCATATGACTTACCTACATGTATTTCAAATCGCTGGAGGAGTTAGTCGGTGGCCACCCCCAAGCGGATGTAAGTCTAAACAGTCGGGTGGTTTATCCTCTCTTGTGGGGGTAAATCAAATACCCATTTTTGCCTTAGATTTAGGGCATGCTTCGGCCCTCACCAAAGCTCCCTAGATTTAGGTTCAGAGGTTGCTACTTCCCTTTATGGGCTACGAGCATAAATCCTCACCTCTAAGGCATTTCCATGATCTTGGGTTGTGGAATTGTAAGTCCTATATTTCTATTAAAAAGTCAACTCAAACAAATAAATCAATTCAATTTCAAAAATATAAAGTCTAACCATAGGATATTTTGGGATGTTTACTAGACTTCCTAGTATCATAAGCATCTCATACTTATCTTTCTTTGGTTTCAATAATAACTCCCTCCTCTTGATCAACCCACTTGATTTCTAAAAGTAAACTAAATTGATTGATAGTCCTATCTTTGAAATATTTGGATATAATGATCATATACCTTAATCAAGAGTATTTTTAAGGGATCCCATTCCTTATGATGTAATTAACTATGGGGCTTGGCTCCATAGGGAACTTAATGAACCCAATTTAAAATAAAGCCCGCTTTACTTTTTCATTTAAAGTGGGGGAAAAATCTCTAGTACATCTGAAGACCCATAGTTCTTAGGAGTCCTTATTAAGGTGATTAGGTCTATTATAGGATGGTGACTTCTGTCTCTCAAGATAGTACATCATTCCTCAATGTCATACCCAATCACTCTAATAAAAACATCTGTGGATCTATGTCGTGTCCAACACAAGAAAGTATTTTATTTTTGTTCTTCAATTATATTTCCTCTCAGAAAGATAGATGAAGGATGAAAATATATAAATTTCACCATAATAGGTGTAAGAGAACCCAAGAGGCATCATATCCCTCTTTCACAACACAAAATAATCAAGCATAATTCCCCTGCTACTAGAATAAGTGTGAGAGAACCCAAGAGGTATCCTATTTTGATTAACACAACTAAGTTAGGTGTGAGATAACCAAGTGGCGTCCTATTCCTTTTAACATAAACACAAAAACAAACACATATCTTTTATCTCGGGCTATTTTGATGTGGGAGCAAGCCCCCTATGGCACTCACTCATTAGCTGATCTAGGTTTGGTTGATATACTACCTTGTTAGTACATCACCCATGTGGTCACTTGTCTAGCGGATGTGAGTCCCCCCACTTTCTTCTTGACTTAACCATTGCAAATTGACGAGCGCCTTGTTAGTTTGGTAGACTTCACTGCCCTGCCAGTAAGCTATCTCATGTTGATTCTATTTAAGAAGATGTGAGTCCCCATGGTTTCTTCTTGAACTAATCATCATGTACTAAGTAGGTTGAGTATATTTGAGGTTTAGGATAAGTCCCCCAAAGGCTCATTTCCTCTTGACTACTCTTGAGTTGATATAAGTCCTCTAGTGCCATTCACTCAATAGTCGCCCTAGGTCAAATAGCACATGTCGATTCGAAGATAGACTATCCCAACAATCAGTTCTGCTATAAGAAGATGTGAGTCCCTAATGCTTTCTTCCTAGGCTGATTGTTGCAAATCAACGGGCACCTTAAGTTGGTTGATGTTCGTTATGCTGATAATGACTCACCCGGTGGATACATCACTCTTGGTAGATGTGAGTCCCCGTGCTTTCTCCATGAGTTATACACCGAATACCTATAGATATTATCTTTTCTAGAGTTTTGGATAAAGCCCTTAGCAACCCCTCTCCCTGTGGGCACTCTACTTGGATCACGTCCATTGCATTTAGAAACTATCCAGGTTACTCTTGGATTTGATAGTCCCCCTTTCCTAGTAGCCACCCCTGTGGTTTGAGAATTTGTTCAGCAGATGCATAGATTCTCTCTTAATTTAGTAAATCTAAGATAGGTCTAGGCTAATATAATCTCCTTCTCAGTATGATCCCTCGTAAACCAACAGGGTCCACAATAATCAAACAAACAAAATAAATAAACAAATTTATTCTTATGGATTAGGAATTCAAGCCCCTAGTGGCCCCTTTCCTAAGCAGGCATCCTATCTTTAAGGCAATGTCAGTAGAACTCCCTATAGAAATTGCCTAGCTACACTTGAGTTGAGATAAGTCCCTGAGTCGACTCTCTCCATAGTTGCCCTTAAGTCCAGTTTAATCTATTTTTCAACAAACAGGTTGCCTCAGCAGTCATTTTACTTTGGAAGAAGTAAGTCTACTATGTATTCTTTCTAGCATGACTGTCACAAATCGATGGGCAGCCCTAGGTCAGGTTGACATGTTACCTGGCTAATGTGTCACCCCAATAGTCTTTTATTCAGAAAAGATGTGAGTCTCCATGCTTTGTTTCCTGAATTAACCAATATAAACTGAAAGGCATCCTTTTGGTTGGATAGTTCTCCCCTCGGCTGGGAAGCTACTCCCTTGGGATGGTAAATCTGAAGTTAGATTAAGGCCAACATGGCCCCTACTCAGTGCAGTCCATCATAAATCAATATGATCCATCAAAAATAATTAAAAATAAAAATAATATTAACTATCTTTGAGCTGATTTAAGTCCCCCAGTACATTCACTCAATAGTCATCCCTAGGTCAGGTTCGATTTATTGCACAAGCAACCGATCACCCTAGCAGTTTCTTATTTTAAAATATGTGAGTCCCTGCGCTTTCTTCTTAAATTGATCATTGCAAAATGAAAGACAACCCCTTTGGTTAGATAGTCCTAATATGTGATTGGTAGACTACCCCTTTGGATTGATAAATCTATATGAGACCAAGGCCAGCATGGCCTCTACTCAATGCAGTCCATCGCAAACCAATATGATCCATCAAAAATAACTAAAAAAATAAAATTAATCATTGACTATCTTTGAGCTCATTTAAGTCCCCTAGCGCATTCACTCAAGGTGGTTGTTCAATCCATTGCCTCACCAAGATCACCCCAAAGAATCGATCTCTACTTTGGAGGATGTAAGTCTACTACACTTTCTTCCTAGTACAGCTGCTGCACACCGGAAGGCACCCTTTTAGTTGGATAATCTACCATGTGGTTGGTAGACTACCCCTTTGGATTGGTAAATCTGAGTTAGGCCTAGGCCAACATGGCCCCCTACTCAGTGTGATCCATTGCAAACTGACAGGGTTCATCTTAAAATTCAAATTTTGAAATTTGAAAAAAGTTTTGCCTCCTCCCTAGTTGGGTCAAACTAAATAAACAAAATAAATCCAATCAACCTCCCTAGTGGAGTCAAATCAATCAAATCAAATCAAATCAATCAGCTTCTCCATAATGAGATGCAAATCTTTCTAGTTCCCCCAACGGATTTCACAACCTCTTGTCCTAATGGATGACTTGAACTTGTTCCCATAGTGGAGAGTTCACATTTTCATCCCTAGTGGAGCACCAAATCCTAAATCAACAAATCAAATCAAATTTCTTCCTAGTGAGACTCAAATCAAATCAAATCTCTCATCCCCTGGATGACTTGAACCTTTTCCCTAGCGGAAGGTTCACATACTCAATCCCTAGTGGATTCCTCCTTCACTCTCTTATATCTTTGACATGAGTAGAGTCAAATTGCACTAAGTTCTCGATTCCTTCTACACCTTGGTTTGGGAGTAGATCATTTCTATTAGTGCTTGTGATCATTCAGTGTTGTTGATCGCCTTAGTCAACACCAATACGTGTGGTATGCCTTATCAGTCACACCACTCCTATTGGGTGCCCTTTATTGATCTGACTTTTGGAGTGAGCTTTCAACTTTCTTATCTTAAACATAGGACTCTTCTTAGACATTAAGAGTTTATTAGTCTTAAAACACTTCTAGTGATTAGGTGAACACTTAACCTAACCCTAGAGACTTAAACAAAATTAAAAAAAATAAAAAAATATATAAAATATAAAAAAATATAAAAAAACTAACCCTAGAGACTTATAAGAGTTAGCCATAGGAATAGGTCATGCCTTAGGGGTGTTAAGAAAACTTGCCTACTCTATAGCTTAAACCAAATCCTTACTTCCTTCTTTCAAGTTAAACTTTAAATTCAAATCAAACTTCAAATTCAAATCAACTTCAAATTCAAATCAACCTCAAATCCAAATCAACTTCAAATCCAAATCAGCTTCAAACTCAAAATAATTTCAAATCAAATCTTAAATCAATTCCAATTTAATTGATTTTCTCAAACCTTAAATCAATTCTAATAGATTTTTCAAATCATGAATTAATTCCAAATGATTGACATCCATGATCAATTTTAAATCCAAAATCTTTCCTAAGCCATTTTAATTTCATCTTATGGACTTAGCTCAAATCAAATTCAAAAGATTTTCTCATAACCCATTTATATTCTCATTTATATTCACAAATATAAATGAAATATAAATTCAAATACATAAAACCAATTCAAAACTCAAATCCCAATCTAACCTAAATCCAACCTAAACTCTCTCAAGTCAAATTCTTGAACTTAGCCAAATCAAACTAAAATCAAACCTTTGATTTTCTTCAAACAATCAATTCTTCAATCACAAACCAAATTCAAACATAAACTTCAATCATTAAACCAAAACTAAATTCAAAACTCAAACCCAAATCTAAAACATGTTCATCCTTTGAACTTGAAATTATCAAATGAATCAAAACTCATTTGACTCTGAATCACTTGCAAATGGATTTATATTTCAATCGTAAGTCCATATTGAGTTCAACCAAACTTGAATCAAGCCTTGATCAAGTCAATTGACCCACTTAGGCTCACTTGACCCAAAGTGACCTAAAACACCTTTTTGAGCCAAATTCTAATCCTACCTAAATTGGATTGAACTAAGCTCATCTAAGCCTCACATTGTGAGCAACAATCATCATGAGATGATCAATCACTCAAATTGGGTCAAACCAAGTCAAACCTAACCTTTGATCAAGTCAACACTTAACCCAAATGAAACTTAAACTAGCCAAAATCTACCATAGGCCAAATTGATTGGAACCATTAATCAAAACCAATCCATGATCAAAGATTGAACTTGACCAAGTCATCATTTGAGCCAAACCTAGCCTAATTGGCCAGTTGACCCAAGTTGACCTAAAAAGTTAAAATGTATCAAATCTTGATCTAGGCCAACTTGATTGCAACCAATGGGTCAAATTCATTCTAAATCACTTATTGTACTTGACCAAAGCCTCAATTGGCCAACTAGACCCAAACTAGCCCAATTGACCATGAACCCAACTTGACCTAAAAGGTCAGATCAACTTGAAACTTAACCAAACCAAAATTGGTTGAAACTGAAGCTTGAAAAATATTTCAAATGATCAACCAAGCCTAAACCAATCCATGATCTAACATAATTGGGTCAAATGGGTCAAATTGGTCAACTTGACCCATTTGACCTAAGTGAACTCAAATGAACTAAAATTAAATATAAATCAAATTGAACCAAACTAATTATACCAAATCACTCCAAATGATCATTTGAACTTGACCTAACCCATGGTTTGACCTAATTTGACCAATTGGTCAACTTGAGCCAAATCATATCAAATAAATTTCAAATTTATTGAAAATTGGCACAACCCATTTTTCAATCATTTCAAATCTGCCTAAATCAAAATCAAATCCAAATGATCATTTGACCTTTAGGTCAAAGGGTAACCTATGGACAAATCCACTTGAAATTTGGTCAAATCTTTTTCATGGCCACTTGGCATCCTCCTAGTGGATCATTTCGACATTGAGGGAGGTGGTGCACATGACCCAATGGGTTTGTGTTAGCCAAACCCAAACCAAGGCCAAAACCGACCACTCCACTCAAAACTCTCCACATGGATCACCTCCCACACTCACTTTAACCTGTGTGCACCTCCACACTCCACTGCTCTATCAAAACCGAACCACATGGCACTCCTAACAACCTAAACAACCCATTCAATGAGAGCAATTTAATCAAAAAAGCTAGGAGGCTCTCATTCATCAGATTCAAAAAAGGAGAAATATACTCCCCCTTATTTGATTCCAATTTGTGATGCATTCTATTGAGCTCAGAGGATCAAAGGCAAGCTTCTCCAAGCTTCTCCAAGCATTCTCAAGCTCCTTCCAATTTCCCTTTCTCAATTTTTTCAAAGCCAAAAATAGGGGAGGTGAGGGAGATTTCAAACTCACTCAATTCTCAATTAAAGTCTAATTCCTCTTGCAAGCATCGTCAAGGCACTAAGTCGAGTTCATCCAAAGAAAATCCCAAGCATCTAAGCCACGGAAGGAGGACCTAGACCAAATCCACAAGTCATTGAAGCAAGCTTTGGTCAATTAACCATTGCAAATTGAACCTTCAAACCTTCAACAGGGCTTCATCTCCACTAGACAAAGCTACCTCAATGGTTGGAAGCACAGGTGATAGCCTCTGATGAGGTATGCCTCAAAACCGAGCTTAAGTTAGAAAATCTTTAGTCCTTTGTGATGGGAAGTGTAATCCCATTGAATTTCCACCATTGGATGTGCTTCTCTTTGCTTCTTGATGGTGTGGGTTGAATCATAGTCCAATCTAAGCTAAAGTGAGCTCAGATCATGCCATGGAGGGCGGACGGTCTCCATCTCCCACAGGAGAGGATAGGGATGAATCATGGACCATCCATCTCATGTTTTGGATGAATGGCCCTGATTAATCCATTTATATCCAATAATTTAATCCTCTAGAGCCACGGGTTTTATCCTGACCATCTGATCCTTGATCGAATGGCCTAGGAAAAAGTGCGTAGTGCCATCGGCTGACACGTCATGTGATTTGATAACTTAAATAACCAATCCTGCATGCCACATGGAAAGCGTGCGCCACATCAATGGTCTATGTGGAATCGACGGGATTAGTTATATAAGTAGGCTTTTAATTATGCAATAATCATAAAAACTTCATAAATTCATAACTAAATATAGAAAAATTTAATAAATGCAAACTCAACTTCATTTTAAAGATAATTAAAGGGGGAATAATATAAAATTAATTTTGATTAATTTTCAATAGTATGTTTCACTCAATTTTGATTTTATTAGGAATGTAATTATGTTAATTACTCCCTAATTATTTCATTAATTAATTCCAAACATCTCACATATGTTTAGTGGGATGACTTCTACCTCCCCTAATTTTCTTGGAATTTATTATTGATTTAATTAGGGTAATTGTTTGATTCATTCCTAATCACTCCCTAAATTAATTAAGTGATTAATTAATCTATTAAACAGTGATGAATCCATTAATTGGGCTTGCTAATCACTATGAAATATTGAAGGGACTTAGGGAATGAGATTAGGGTTCCTTTTCCAATCTCTTCTCCCTAAGTTCACTCGATTTGGAAAATATTTAATCAAGTTGTATTTAATGGCTTAATCACTTCATTAATAAATTCAATTAATCAAAATTCAAAATTAAATCATTCTAGAACTCAATAATCTTAATTCTTAGGTAGATACTTAGGTGTTCAATAATCTAAATAGCTTTTAAAGAAAGCATACCCAAATCACATGTGTGGGAAGGTTATGAAAGTACTTAATTAAACTTTTTAGTTTAATTAATCAATAATATGAGCAAATTGCATTAGGCCCCTCTCTTTCTTAGGTGCATTGATGATTTAAATTCAATATGGTTGCATATCATATGTTGGATCATAATTGGTAGGTTAATTATGTTAAAGTGGTGTAGGTAAGGGGTAATTAATGGACTTAATTCACACCTTAACCTAAACAAAATATAAAATCAACTTATTTGTTCTAAAAATTAAACTAAATCAATTCACACATGAGGGAAATGGGTTAGAACAGAAACTCTTCTCACTTTTCCTAAATCAAATTCAAATATAAAAATAAAATAAAAATCTCTTTAAATAATTTTGATTCACTTTAAATAATCTTATTTCATAGGATTGTCTTTAGGAATTAATTAGAGAGAATGAAGTTACATGCTTACATTTCTTTATTTCTTTCCAAGCATGTTAAATATTGTTTGTCATGTGAAGTCATGTATTCATTCTCTTTTGAAAAATCAAATTAAAATGAAATATTTCTTTTATGTTAAATTGCATGCTTTGGCTAAAGTAAGAATATGAGTGGCTATTATCACTATTAAATCAAAAATTATTTTCAAAACTTATAAATCAAAGATTATAAATGATTGTATGCTACTTATAATACTTATAAGCTTGCATGTAGTTAGCATAAAATGTGTTATGTGATCTTCTTCTCTTTTGTTAACATAGGTTTGTATAGGATTTGCAAAGTGTATAGTTCATTTGAAAAGAACATAACACTTGCTTAAATCCATTCATATACACTTCTATGTTATGGCTTAAGAAGGATCTTCATATTTCACATGTAAATTAAATAACCAAAATCAAACAAACAAAAATAAACCTTTTGCATTACTCTTCATCCCTTTTTTTTTTGTACATGCACATGTATTTAAGATAAGTGGCATATTAGTCTGGACATCCAGGGGTTGCGAGGCTTTAAGTATCTCTAAGAAGGTCTTGTACCTTATACCCTTGGTGTAGAAAATAATGGTGTCATACTCACTTATGTCTTTCATATATGTAAATGTGCATTTGATTAATGGATAAAAGCATCCCTCTTTTCTACTTAATAAAATCATGCATCATGAAACATCCAAATTTTCCTAAACAACATCTCTTTGCATTCATCATTAAGGTATGCTAAGATTTCCATTTACATGTATAGATATGCTTAGGATCATTTCATATGCTTGTTATACATGTTGGAAAGAAATAAATGATTGTGTATTCTGTGATGGTAATTCACCTTAAATGTCTTTCTTATTTGATAGATTTATTTATAGCAAATCTAAACTAAAGATTAATTAAAACACATAATAAAATATTCACTAAAGAAAAATCACTATTGAATCTACCTTAGAAATTACTTAAGGTAGGGAGGAAAGAGAAGTTCTCTTCTCTTTTTCTCTCTTTATAACACTTAGTGATTAAGCGTAGGTTCATTCAAACCAAATCAAATCATCAAATAAAATTAACAAATCAACTAAATCACTTAAATGAAACCACCCTATAAGTTGAACCCTTTCACACTTAGAAAATCTTAACCTTAAAAGCCTAGCTAAGATATGTCATACAAGCTTTAAAAGGCACACACATTAGGCTAAGTCGCCATTTCTAGTTGTATGTTAGGGTGGTGTGGTTTGATGCCTGATTTTATTTTTTGATGTAATATTTTAGACTGGATGTTAGGGTGTATGTGTATAGACTGGATGATAAGATAATCTTAGTCTAATCATTATCTTCTATAAGGGATTGTGCTTAAGGGGCACTGTAATAAAAATATAAATGATTTTGCTATGCTGGTTGATTATGCCCCTAAGCATAATCCAAAATAGGCCAGGTGGACTTAGTTACCCATATTTGGGGTCCTAAGTCCAATTTATTCATATACATGCTTGGTATTATGGTATGTATAGTTAATCTCTATTTTATGGGTTTAGTTAGATTTACTTTCCCCTTTTCATGTAATTTTTCAATTAAGATTTGGAATGAATGTTATGAGAGATTAGGATGAACATTATTCATAAGACTATCTCTTATGCACCATGTGAAGCCCTGGAGCAACCACATCCAAGCCAACCAAAAGAAGAAAAGAAAAAAAGAAAAGAAAGAATCAAGAAAAGAAGAAATGAAGAAAACAAAAAAAGAAGAAAAAAAGAAAAGAAGAAAGAAAAATGCAGACCCTCATAACATAAATTCCTTTTCTATTGCAATTAATTCATTCATTATCAGGGTTGTAATTAATTCATTTTTGTCATTATTTAATTTATTTTTTTAGATGAAGATAAGAATAAAAATTCACTACAAGTGTTCTCCTAGAAATAACTCACATTTTATTAGGAAGACTATGGCTTTATGATTTGAATGTAATCTATTATAGGCATGAAAATACTTACATCTTCAAGCATAATGAGACAACAATCAAGTTATTCCCTATAAAGCCTACTGAAAAGAGACTAATTACACCTCCTCATAAACCTAATTCTGAACTTCAACCTAGATCAAATCAAGAGAGAAATATTAAACTCCAGTTTATAGCAATATGAAAATCCAATAATATTGAGTATACTTCTGATATACATCCTCATACATGTGAATTTCCTGAAATTCAAATTACAACTTTAGGGTTTAAATGTTTAGCTCATGAATTCAATGACCCTACTTCTTTATTTATCTTACACATTGAAATCTCTAGTGATACTAGGATACCAACATACCTCTTATGGTCTTAGATCTATTATCTAAATTCACTGATTTAATTTTTTATTAATTACCTAATGAGCTACCATCATTAAGAGATATACAACATGCCATAGATTTGATTCATGGTTTTCAAATACCTAATTTACCTTATTATAAGATAAAATTAGCAGAGCATCTCAAATTAAAATGATAAGTAGATTAACTCCTAAAGAAGGGTTTTATCCAAGAAAATCTTAGTCCTTATGCTATACCTGCTCTTTTAACTCTTAAGAAAGATGAAACTTGGAGGATGTGCATTGATGGTAGAGTAAATAATATTATAATAAAATATAAGTTTTGTATACCTTGGTTGGATGGCATGTTAGATCTTGTTTTAGGTTCATCATTATTCTCTAAAATTGATTGAGAAGTGGGTACCACTAGATAAGGATTAAGCCAGGTAATGAATGGAACGCAATGTTCAAAACTCTCAATGGTCTTTATGAATAGTTATTCATGCCTTTTGGTCTTTCAAATGCCCCTAGCACATTCATGAGACTAATAAATATTATTTTGAAAACTTTTATCGGTCAATTTCTTAGTCTATTTCAATGATATTCATATTTATAGCCCAAATGAGAAGTCACATCTGCATCATTTAAAAATAATCTTAGAGAAGTTAAAGATAGCAAAATTATATGTAAATCTTAAGGAAGTCATTTTCTTAGATTTCATTGTATTTCTTAATGGACTAAAGGCTGAACCATCAAAAATTAAATCTATTTTGGAGTGGCCCACTCCAAATCTTTTACTGATATTAGAACTTTCTAAGGATTAGTAACTTTCTATAGGAGGTTTATAAGAAACTTTAGTATTATTGTGGCCCCTATCATGAACATTTTAAAAAATGATAAATTAATGTGGACCATAAAAGCCTAAAGCGTCATGCAATGAATTAAAAATCTTATGACTTCCTAACCTATTTTAAGACTTGACTTTAATAAAGACTTTGAAGTGACTTGTGATGCATTAGATATTAGAATAGGTGGAATATTAAGTCAAGAAAACCATCATAGTTATCTATAGTGAGAAATTAAATGACGAAAGAAAAAAAATATTATACTCATGATCGAGAGTTTTATGGAATTATCTAAACTCTTAAGCATTGGAGGCATTATATATTGCATAAAAAGTTTATTCTGAATAATGATCATCAAGATTTAAAGTTTATTATTGCCCAAAAGAAATTAAATCTTAGACATTCTAAGTGGGTCGAATATCTTCAAGAGTTTTTCTTTGTGCTTAAACATAAACCCGAGATAGAAAATAAACTAGTAGACACTCTATCTAGAGTATCCTTACTAGTTTTATCCATCTTTGAAGGAATATTACAAAATTTGTTTTGCTTTTTATATGATATGCTTAGAGCATGAATCCAAACCTTTAACTTTTGATAGCTCCTTTGTCAGTTTGGATGGATACTTTACAAAGGTAAGCAATTATGTATTCTTAAAACCTCTCTTAGAGAATTCCTTATCATTGAATTACATTTAAGAGGTATATCAGGACATTTTGATAAATAAAAGACCTAAATATTAATTGAGAAAATGTTTTATTATCCATCCCTTAGAAAAGATAGTGTATAGTTGTCCAATGTTATACTTATCATCAAGATAAAACTATCAAACAAAGGGCAGGCTGTTACACATCATTACATATTCCTTCTAGATCTTGGGAAGACCTATCCATAGATTTCACATTAAGTTTACTTAGGACACCTCATGGGCATGACAATATCTTTGTCATAGTAGATATATATTTTTAAGATGGCACATTTCATACCATATTCAAAATAAAATGATACATCTCACATAGCAAGATTATTCTTTAGAGAAATTATCAGATTGCACGGAGTACCATCTATTATAGTTTTTGATAGAGACATAAAATTCATATTATATTTTTGAAAAATCTTATGAAAATTAATGAGAAAATAATTAAAATTTTCTTCAGCATTTCATTCTTAAATAGGTGGATAGAAGTATTCAATAAGACATTAGAAAATCTACTAAGGTGTTCAGTTGGGAAAATTTAGGAAACTGAGATTTAACATTACCACATATAAATTTGCATGGAATAGTTTCATTTCTAAAACAACCTAAAAATCATCTTCAAGATAATCTATGGATATAACTTTAAAATGTTTATTGGCCTAGCAAATACATTTACTCATGCATTTTCTGAGTCTGCATATATATATTTTATGACCTCCATAGCCTTCATGATGACATAAAAAAATAATTGGAAATACAAAATGTTAAGTATGCTAAACAAAAGAATAAAGGTAAAACTTTTAAAGAATATGAGGCAGGTGATTATGTATTGGTTCCTATCCATCCTAAGATATTTTCTTCTGCTAGATACAAAAGTTACATGTGAAAGCATGTGGGCCATTTAAAATTATTAGGAAACTTGATACTAATGTTTATGCTCTTGAATTTTCCCTTCAAATATTTATTAGCATTATTTTTAATGTGGAGGATCTAATATCTTTTAAAGGAGTTAGACAACCTCCAAAGATATAGAATGATGCTTTTGTAAGAGGACATAGAAATTATTTACAAGTACCTATTTAGTCAATATTCTTTGAGCTGGAGAATATTATCACAACTAGGCACCCATAGATGATAGTACTAGTCAAAGATTCTTAGTCAAGTGGAAAGACAAACCAACAAGTAAGGATACATGGATGATTTTAGAAGAACTACAGAGCTTCGCCCTTGAACTTTTTGAAGGACTTTGGAATCTTTACTCTTTAGAGAAAACTTCTTTGAGTTCTAGGGAGTTGATGTATCACATCAAAGGAGAAAATGATCTATCATAAGGTCCTAAACTAAAGCTTGAACTCAGAAGGACTTTTAGTTGACTTTATGTATTTTTGATTTATGTTCTATGTGTTGTGTTATGTAGTAATGGTGTATTTGATCATGTTTAAGTGTTGTATAATGGTTGTGGTTAAAAATATGTGAGTTCAGGTGTTAATTTGCATAGGTTATGGTCTGAAGCCTAGGCGTTGAATATCTGATGCCTAGGTGTTGCATTTCTAATGGCTTGGTGCTACACTCTATAGTACTTAGCTTTTGGGAACAAAGAAAAGCTACAGTCTTTGAATGGAGACATGGTCGCAAAATGACACTCGACATTTTTTTAGTTTTTTTGATAGTTTTCTCTCCAAGGGATGCATCCCTTGAAGTGTTATACTTATTCAAACCTTAGTTCTGAATTAATGAAGAACTTTTGGCTTTGTGTGCAACTTTTAGAGTGAAAAACTCTTTGATTAGAGCATGGTGGTGGGTGGCCAAGAGATTTAGTTATCTCTTGCTACTAGTCTACTTGGGTGAGTAAAAATTCAGACTTCTTCCACTTTGGTGAGTGGAAGATCTTTATCTCTCTTCCAATTTGTGAGTGAAAGCATCTCTTTCTCCAAAACCATTGTGACATCCAACTATCCACGATCAACCCTTCATCACATGCACTCCTTCACAAGCATCTCATTCTAGAGAGGGAATTCTTGAATTCGGGTGGGAGTGTGGAAAGGATTATCAATGAGCAAGGTTGGGAGCATTTCACCTACAACAATAAAGCTTGTGTTGTCCCGATAGTGCGAGAGTTCTTCGCCAACGTGAAGAAGCATCAGGCTAGCAAGGTCTTCATGATGGGAAATGGGTAAAATTTGATAGTATTACCCTTAATACTTATTATAAATTATAAAATTATGCATACCATGAATATCATTCCTATTACAATACCCATCCAAACTTTGATAAAATAATTAGTTTTCTCAACATAAGAAATGCTAATATTCAATGAAAATGGTGAGAAGAAAATATTATCAGTTTTCCTGCTGATGGCATGACTACCAAGGCTAAAGCTTAGCACTACTTTTTTTTGGCCAAGTTGATGCCCATTGGTAATATCAATGAGGTAACTAAGAATAAGGTCATTTTGAATTATGCAATTCAAAAGGATTTGTGTATATATGTATTTATTTTTGTTTTAGTAAATTCAATATTAAACCTTATTTTTATATATGTTTATTTAAATGTGATATTAATAACCCCAAACTTTAATTATTATACTTCTTAAAATTGATATACTTGTAATATAAAATTTGAAGCTAGTGTGAAAAACAATAGATATTACTTGAAGTTAAAATAAATTAAATAAAATTTTAACTCAAAAATAGCAAATTATATTTAATATTTTATTTAATTATTGAATTGCTTCCAAACTAATATTAACCAAAAATCTTAGAAAGACTAGTAATTTTATCAAGTTAAAAGTTTTTTTAAGTACACACATTACACATAGGAGATTCTTAATGAACTTAATGAATTGATATAAAAAAATTGAAATACATATAATAAAAAGTAGTATAGTTTAAACTATTATTAATTGAAGCTTATAAAAATTATTAAGTAAATAAGATTATATTGAATTGAGTCTAGATAGATTGTAGTAAATTTATCATGGGTTACAAAACCAATACGACATACTTATATATATATATATATATATATATATATATATATATATATATATATATATCATAAGAAAAAATATTAGAAGGTGTCACTTAAGGCTAGGTATCATAATTAAACTATAAACAATTGCACTCTAAATCAATTCAATAAAATTTTGGAACAATAGTAATCATAATTTCAATTGTGAAAGTAAAAAATGTTTATTTCTATTATATGGATAGTTATTTATTAAAATTTAAGACATTTATCTTCATAAGAATCAACTATGATTATATGCACAAAGGAAATTTAATTTAAGAAAAAAATTAGTTAATAATAAGAATTTGGGCTATTTTAGTTTGGAATGATGAAATGAAAGAATAAACATTAAAGAATAAATTCTATTTTTAGATAGAAATTTTTATTTATATATTTTGGATTTTTTAAAAAAATTTTATCTTATCAACTAAATCAAAGAGGTATATGACAAAATGTATCAAATTACTTGAAGACAAGTAATAGTTTGGGTTTGGGGTATTTTATGAGTATTAAAATTGTAAATTTTTTTATAAGTTTAGTGCCTTTATCATGTATTTTAATATTAAAATGTATTTATTTTAAGTATATTCTATGTTGTGATAGGGAAATTATAAAAAAAAAGAAATTTAGCCTATGCACTATAAAAGTAGCACTACAACACTATAAATGACCTAAATTAAGGAAATTTTACAACAAAGCTAGTGCTTATGCACTATTTCAGCAACACCTATCATGTTTATGTGGACACCATCGGTCGTAGGGGATATTGAAGTGATCGGGTATGATATTAAAGTATAATGTACTATCTCAAAGATAGAGATATCACCTAATAATAAACTTAATCACCTAATAAGGAATCTAGAGGCATAATAGATCTTCAAATATACCGAAGATTTTCCCTTGCTTTACATGGATGAATAAAGCAAGGTTTATATTAAATCAGGTTCTTAAGTTCCCTATGGAGGCAAGCCTCCATAGTTAATTACATCTTAAGGAATGAAATTCCCTAAGAATACTCTCGATTAAAGTAGACAATTATCATCTCCAAAGATTTCAAGGTTAGATTATCAAAGGATTAGTTATATTTGGAAAGTCAGTTGGAAAAGTTCAAAGAGAAGACTTATTCTTGGAATATAAATGAAATAAGTAGGGAATGTTCATGATATTGAGGGACCTAGTGAACATTCCAATCTATCCTATGATTGGGCTTTATATATTTAAACACGAAGGGATTTATTCATTTGAGTTGAATTTTTATTAGATAGTTAAGGCTTATAATCCATGAACACAAGGTTATGAAAATGCCTAAGAGGTGAGGACTTATGCTTGTAACTCAAAGGAAATAGCTATCGATCCTAAATCTATGAAGCTTTAGTACAAGCTAAAGCATGACCTAAATCTAGATGATACATGGACATGAGGGTTTATCTCCACATGAGAGGATAAACCCATTCAACTTCTGGACTTACAACCATCTGTAGTGATCACCAGCTAACTCCTCCTATGATTTTTAAAATCATGTAGTCTGTTCTTAAGAAATTACAAGATAGCTAGGGTAGTTATTTATTTGAAAAGAGATTAAAGTTTTAAACCCACTCCCTAAGAGATTAGAGCATGAGTTGTATGAGCTTATGACTTAATCTACAAAAATAAAATATTTTCATATTTTTATTTCATTTTGGACATATCATTTAAATAAAGGCTTTGGAATTTCTTTTATGCCTAAATGCACGATAATAATTGATGGTTGGCCAAAGCTTTGTTAGTAGGGGTTGCTCTCATGGGTCAAGCGGTCCCCATACATGTAAGGATGGAGGCCCTCATTTTATAAGGGTGACTCAAGATAATATGCATGATGTGAGACATATAACATACAGCTAAGGGGTTGCTAAATCTTTTAGCTATCTTAATTATAGCCTAAGCTTTAAAGGTTATGAGTTATTTAAAACTTTAATTATTAGTGATTAGTTGGATAGAAAATTTATTTTTATCCTAAGAGCCTACCGCATCTAGGCTACACATTAAAGCATCAAACATAAATAAATTATGAAAATCATGTAACCTTGCTACACAATTTAAATAAATCATTAATCGATTTCAAAAACTATCATAAAATAATAAAAGGTCGATGCGGTTGAGTTTCATCGTACAACAAAAAAAAAAATATGGGTAGCCGAGCTCTACCCTTATATAACCCGATATATGATACAATAATTACAATTAGAATGAATACATGATATGGGGGTCTACATTCTTCACTCTTTCATCTTCCTCTTTCTTTCTCTTAATTTGGTTTGTGCTTCGAAAGGCATCATAGGGCCTCTCAAGACTAAGCCTTCTAGCCACTGCTCATCCTAATCCCCCATAGCACTAATCCTAATTCTATTACAAAATTACATTTTATATAGAAAAAAGTAAATCTAACTACACCTAAAAAATATATGTTAGCTATATATATTATAATCCTAAGTAGTTATATATATAATTTGGACTTAGCACCCTGTACATGGGTAACCAAGCCCACATGTCCTAACTTGGATTATGCTTAGGGGTTTAAACAACATGCAAAGAGAGAATTTATATTTAATTTTAAGCATCCCCTTAAGCATAATCCTCTGTAGAAAATATGATTAGGTTAAGAGCGGCCTAACATCCAATCTACGAAGCATACACCCTAACATCCAATCTAAAATAATACATCACAAAATAAAATATACATCACATCATACACCATTCTAACATAAAGCTAAAAGTGTTGACTTAATTCTAATATGTATGTTAAGATCTTGTGTTGTATGTCTTAACTAATTATTAGAGTTATATTTTTCTAAGTTTGGGAACATTTAATTTCACATAAGGGTTAGTTTCACTTGAAGTTGTTTAATAGATTTATAAATTTTTAATTTATGTTTTTATTTTTATTTTTCATATGATTTACACTTAACAACTAAGTGTTGTAAAGAGAAAGAAGAGGATTACCCTCTTTCATTCATATCTTAAGCCACTTTCTAAAGCAAGATAATTTTACTTAGTTCTCTTTAGTGAATGGATTATTAAATGATTTTTAATTAATCCTAAGTTTAGGTTAACTTTAAATGATCTTATCCAATATAAAAGGCTTCTTAAGGTTAATCCAATTATATTACTACCACATGATAAATATTGAATCATTCCTTTCCATCACATGTAACATACATATAATTTAATCCTAAGTGTATCTTTACATACAACATGTTTTAGCACACTTGAATAATGAATGTATGTTTATGTTTGAAGTTTATATCTCATTTTATTGAATTATTTAATGCATATAAATTTAAAGCTTTATCCAAATTATTATACAAAAATATATAGGGATGAAATTAAATAGATGCAAGTCATTGTTAACAAGGGAAGTGAGGTAATCAAATGACCTCCATGGGGCTAGTTAAAGCTTTGAATTCTTGGGATGTCCAAACTATATACCCATTACCATCCAAACATATATAAATTTGCATACATGTAAGAAAGGAAGCTCCAAATCACATGATTAAACAATTCAATCACTTGAACAATTATGGATGCATGCATTTTTAATAGAAAAGGGATTTTCATTCTTTAATCACATATACATGCACATGTATAAAGACATAAATAAGTACGTGCTATTATTAGCCAAGGAAGTGGGGTAATCAAATGACCTCCTTGGGGTTAGTTAAAGCCTCGTATTCTCGGGATGTCTAGACTATATACTTGCTTATTTAGATACATATGAATGTATGTACAATTAAGAGAATGAAAAAAATGTAAAGGTTATATTTTCTTTAATTGAATTATTTATGTATATGAATTAAAGTTCTATCTAACTTCTAATATCAAAATGTATAAGAATGAAATCAAATGAGTATGTGCCTTTGTTAACCAAGGAAGTGAGGTAATTAAATGACCTCCTTGGGGCTAGCTAAAGCCTCGTATTCCTGGAATGTCTAGACTATATACTGACTACCATTCAAACTTATGTAAATCAATATATGAATAAAAGAAAGAAGAATTCACTTCATATACTTAGGCTATAAACACATGCACCTCCTACATAGTTATAACTATCATCACAACATATATATTATTATCCATTTATAAACTTTTAGAAAATATATTTGGATTTAATAGTGATAATAGCCACACATATGATAAGTTAATCCAACACATGCAAGCTTTACATAAAGAAATTTCATTTGATTTGGTTACTTTTTGAAAGATATGAATGCATGAAACCAAATGAAATACAATACTTAAAATGTTTGGAAAGTAAGAATCAAATATAAACCATATGATTCATTCAATCAAATTAATTCTTAAGGACATTCATACTAAATAAAATTATTTAAAGTAAACCAAAACTTTTTTTATCAATTTATTTTAAGATTTTTGATTTGATTTAAAGAAGAGGAGAATTACTTGTTGTTTTAATCCCATTCCCATGTTAGTACACTTAACTGGCTTAAAAGGTAATTAAGTGGATTTTATGAATTAATTAAGTTGGATCTTTAATTAAATCAATTAGTTACCCTTACCTATATTTCTTCAATTTGATTAATCACTTAATTATGAGCCACAAATGATATGAAAATGTGAGGAAATAAAATTACAATGCTCCTATAAGAATCTAATGCAAATGACTCATAATTAAGAGCTAATTAAATTAAAGAACCTAATTAAGTACTTTTATGATTTTCCCACACTCACAAGCTAATCATAATTCCGTTAAGGCATTAAACTCATAAAGAGGAACCCTTAATTTCATTAGTTAATTATCAGATGTGATTATGATTTCAATTTGATTAATTAAGCCAATTACTTAACTAATTAATCTTTTAATTAATGTTATTTTAATTATTTTTCTTTAAAGAGAAATGGACATAGGAAAAGAGGTTAGGAAGGAGGTCATAACCCCATTCCTCTTGCCTATTCATTGTTCAATAGTGATTAGTGTACTTAATTAATTAATTTTTATTGTTTGGGAGGTTAATTAATAAATTAAATTAATTAAAGTAAGTATTTATTTGTATTTTTTGGATTTTTGTACACTTTGTTATGAATTTCCAAAGATTAAGCCATTAAATCCACTAATTAACCTAATTTAAGCATAATTCCATTAGTGCCACGTGGACAGTTGTCACGCATTTCACGTGATACCGCGGGATTGGCTACTTAACGGCATCCGACTCAATGCCAACATGGATGGTGATGGACGCGATTTCGTCCCCGCCATCTTATCTAAGATTGGATGATGGAGATTAAACCCGTAGTTCTTATGGGATTAAAATTAGATAATTCTAGCGAATAATCACAACTGTCCATTCTGATCACACGGAATGGACGATATGTGATCTATCATCTCTAAAGGCGAGAGACAGACACTATCCACCTTTCGTTACTCAATTCAAGCTCACCCGAGCTTAGATCGAGTCGGGATTCAACCTACACCATCACAGGGTAGATCCGAAGGGATCAAATAGTTGAATTTTCTCAACATACAACTTTTCTTCAAAAATGCTCAAACTTTTTTCACCAAAAGCTCCGTTTGTTGGAATTACCTCGTCGGAGCTCAAGATCGGTGGTGCAGTGTTTGAGGTAGCTTCACCTAGTAGAGACGATGCCTTGTTAAGCAGCACGCATCCTAATTCCTCATCGTTTGCTCAAAAGGACACGAACCATCACTATGCAAGCCAATGTTGATCAAACTCACACCTCCTATTGTTGGGAAGCTCGGGCAGTGATTCGTTATTGCTCGACAGAGTGTGAGGAAGGTGTGGGTGAAAGAAATTTGAGTTTAGTGGAGAATTGGGAGAGTTGGATCAAAATGGGGTTGCCCTATTTTAAAATAGTGAAGTCTGATGTTGGGATGACTTGGGGTTCTTGAGGAGAGCTCTGGGGATTTTGAAATGATCTCTAAGGGCTCTCTTAGGGTGTGTGTGTGTGTATGTGTTCATTTTGGATCGAACAGAGGGGGTTATATGCCCCCTCTCTTGGATCGGACAGACGGGATTCAATACTCAATTTTGACTGGTCAGCCACCATTCGAGTGCCATAGTGGTTGGTGTCAACTCCACATGGCTTGGTTTGGTTGGTGGCTTAAGGTGGCAGCCCTCCTCTTTGGATCCAATGGATTCGGCTTGTGTGGGGAGGTGAGTTAACTCACCTTCCCTTGGTTCATGGCCAACCTAGCCCACTTGGGTCGGGCTAGTGGGTAGGTTAAGTCCCCATTTAGGTGTTTAATGGCTGCCAAGGTGCAAAGAGGAGGGTTGACGTTCTAATTTGGGAAAGATCCTATGTGGGGAGGAAAATCTAATGGGTAAGGCTTTGGATTTGACCCAATTCATGCTGGGTTGGTTTGGGGCTAACCCAAGGTAGGTTTATGATTGAGTCTTATTGGGTATTGGTTTGTTTTAAGTAGGTTTGGCTCAATTTGACCCTTATAGATCAAAATGGGCTACGTTGGATTAAGTTGACCAATTGATCAAATTGGGTCAAACCAAACTTGACTCATATTCAAATGAGTGTTTAGGATGTTTTGGTTCAATTCGTTTGAGTCTATTTGACACAATTTGATTTTGGCTCATTTGGATTCATGTAAGTCAAATGGGTCAAGTTGACCAATTTGACCAAATTGGCCAAATTGACTTAGGTTATGGGTTGATTCATGTTTAATTGGTTAATTGAAGATGATTGTAGGCTTTGGTTTGAATTAATTTGAGTTTGATTTGGATTTAGGCCAATTTGACCCTTGGGTCAATTTGTCAAATGGATAGGTTCAATTGGGGTTTTGTTCAACAATCAATTTGGAATAAACTTGAGTCATTGGTTGCAATTAATTTGGGTTAGATCATGATTTGAACTAATTTAGTCTTTTAGGTCAAATTGGGTCAACTTGGGTCAAATGGTCAATTGGGTTAAGTTTGGCTCAATTGATGGTCAAGTCATGTTCAATCATTGATCATAGGTTGGTGTGAATCAATGATTTCAATTAATTTGTCTTTGAGATTTGGCTAGTTAAGAGAGGTTAACTTGGTCAAATGACCAAGTTGACCTGGTTTGACCCAATTGGTGACAATTGATCAATCAAGGATGATTGATGATCATCATAGGAGGTTTTGGTAGGCTTGGTTCAATCCAATTTAGGAAGGATTGAAACTTGGTTTAAATAAGTCAAATTGGCTACTTTGGGTCAAGTAGACCAATTGGGTTTAGTTGGATTTATATATGGATTTATGATTGATTTATTGCAATTGATTTGGGTCTAAATGGATTTTGATTCATTTAGATATTTCAAGTCAAATGGGTTAGGTTAGGTTTGATTTGAATTAATTTTGGGTTTGAATCATTTGATTGCAGATTTGATTTATACTTGGGATGAAGATTGAGGAAAAAGTTTATTCATGAGAAAATCAATTGAATTTGATTTGGTTTGAATGGAATTTTGGCTAAGTCTATAGGATTAAATCATATGGCTTAGGGTGATTTTGAATTTGGTTTGGATTTTTGTTTAGGATATTTGAATGTAAGTTCTATATATATTTGGGAAGATGATTAAAGAAATAGTTGATTCATGAGAAAATCAATTGAAATTGATTTGAATTGAAGGGGATTTTGGCTAAGTCCATAGGATCATATCTATGATAGGCTTGATTTTGGTTTAGGTATTTTGACTGTATATTTGGTATGGGTTGATTGGAGAGTTGAACTGACTTTGAAAAAAAATCAATTGAGATTGGTTTGGTTTGAATTTGTCTAGGCTAAGTCCATAGGATTGAATTATGAGCTTAGGATAGGTTTGAATTTGATTTGAATTTGGTATATATGTTTCATCATTTGGTTTGGAATTTAAATTTAGATTTGGTATGTGAATTTGGATGAATTGAATTTGAGGTTTTGTTTAGGCCAAAGAGGTAGACATGGATTGGGATTAGGCTATAGGGTAGGTAGGTCTCCCAAAGTCCTAAGGCATAACCTAATCTTATGATTAACCCTTCTAAGTCTCTAGGCTTAGGTTGAGTATTCGCCTAATTGCTAGAAGTGTCTTATGACTAAGGAAGTCTTAATATCTAGAAGACTCCTAAATCTAAGAGGAGGAGATTGAATCATCACTCCAAAAGTGAGGTCAACAGCCACAGTGCTAGATTAAACTCATTTTAGAATTATTTTATAGCAAGCTCAATGTTTAGGCATTGCATAAGTAGTGTCATGACGTTATACCAGAGAAAAAATATATGGCAAAAGCAAGCATAGTGTTGTAATGCCAAATTAACAACACCACTCCTAGCATAGTAGTGTTACATCAATAGTGTTGCAGTGCTACGACACAACATAATAGATTTGTGAGGGTTCAATGATAGTTTCAAGTAGTTCTCAAGGCCATTATGGCAAGTGCAGTTGGACAACTGACCAAGGCTGTATTTAAGTTATATATAGGGTACATTTCTAAAAGAGCAAGATCTTTTTTTCAAATATTTTTTCTTATCATTTTTCTTGCCGAGGGTGAGTTTGTGTGTGTGTGAGTTCTTTTGAAGCACTTGGAGAGTGACACTTCAAGTGTTGTGAGAGTGTAAGAGTAGTGTAAAAGAGTGTTTTCTTAAGCAAGAGGTGAAGAAGGACATCAATAATCAAGGATTTTCAGCGGGGACTGCTGGATATTTCCATGAGAAAGCAGTAAAGGATCACAAAGAGTGGACTTAGAAGATCTACTCGGTGTTGCTCTTTTCTTTCTTCTCTGGTTATCCTACATACTATTTTATCATGTTTAATATGATTTCCTTTTATTCTCACTATTATGAAGCACTAATCTATAAAAGTGTTTTGAATTTATGTGAACTTTCGGGATGTTTGTGTTGTATTAGACTTTATTGTGGATTAATATAAGAAAATTATTTCTGCCTTTAATAAAATGTGTTTTGCTTCATTTCATGCTTCATTTACTTGTAATCAAGCTAATCACAAAGTTAAAAATAAGTATGATCTAGAGATATTGATCGGAATCTTAGAAGAACAGTTAGGAAAAAGGTAAATAAATGTACTAAATAATCATTCATATGCTAGATAGTCCAAAAGGGAAAAATAGCCATTAAATATATAATTATTTTTAGGATTTGAAATCACTTAAAGGGAAATATGGGTAAAGCTACCAATCAAAATTTACTTGATATTAGATAGAAAATTGGGTAAAGGGATTGATTTTGTTATACTTATCTAGAGATAGAGAGTATAACATTTTTGGTGCTAGTTGACACTACAACCTTTAAATTAATCCATCATATAGTTTAATATAATACATACTCTAAAAGATTTCTCAAATTCAGAGTACTTATTTTAAAATTAAGAAAAACTCTTATATTTTCTATACAAATATTAAAATATAAAAATTTATCTTTTTAATATCTAGCAAAATTGTAGATAATAACTTTAATTAAGCACTTGCATTTTGTTGAATAAAAAGTAAATTTTAAGAGATTAGTACTTAACTTAATAGAAATTAATATGTAATTTTGCTCTAATCTTCATGTGAACATTACTCTACTCATTATATATTACTTGATTCGACACATGCACTTATATAAGGGTAAAAAGTACCAATCATATACTTTTACTCAAATATATTCAACTTATTTTGGCACATATCACTATCAATGAGGCAATCTATGCTCACAAAACAAGACTCAATATACTAAATAAAATAAGTAAGAATGACCAAAGGATCAAGGTTTGCCTTCTCATCCATCTTAACCCCAATAATCATAAAATCCTTTAAAAACATAGAATAAATGGAATGACCCAAACTATACTAATATAGATATTATTTCTTTCAATCATCATATCTCATAATATGTTAAATCTAGTAATTTATCTCACTTAGTGTAGATTTTTAGGATGCCAAACATCTTTAGCGAGCTCCTATTTAAGCATTCTTAATTATAGAGTTTTCAAGGGAACTACTCTTATTACATTAAAGTTACTTTAAATACTAATGTTGTCCTTTATTTATAAAACCTAAAAACTTTTTATCTTTATTTGATGTAAGATTTGTTTCATTCCCGACTCCTTCCTTTTTCTTAGAATTTTGTCATCTTAGTAATAAGCCAAGAGTTACTTGTCGTTATAGACTACCCTCTTTGTAGCTAGGATGTTATGATAAGAAATTTTTTATATTGGTTTGTTTGGCCCAAATGCATCCAATAGGATAAATAATTGGCACACAACTAAATGTAACCAAATAAGTCATTATATTTGTGTCATTATTAGGCATTGGTCCTCTAATTTTATTAATAATCTTCTAATTTGTTTAGCTCCATTAGATGTTAATGTTCTAAAGCCCACATTGAGACCACTAAACTATCTACACATGATAAGAGTGAAGATTAGTCTTAGGTAATGGATAGAAGAGAATTACACAATATGCTTAGTTAAGAGAAAAAATAGTTTGATCATAATAAAATGTGAATCTGATTACAAAGTAATAAAGATGCTTCAGTGAGGTTGAGGGTAACTACTAATAAAGATGGTTGTAGAAGGGCAAAAAGTAACTTGTAAAATTCTTTAAACCTTGAGGAGAATGACAACTTATAAAGCCTTTATTATGAGAATCATTATACTATAGAATTAGATCACAAAATTTGTTATATACACATAGTTGTAGGGAGAACCATGAAAAAGGATGATATTAAAAGCATGAGTAAGAGGCTTATGAATAGAGATTAATAAGGGTTGTATAATGAGAAGAGAGATTATTTCTAGTTGGATAGTATCTATGTCAAAATAACTTGAGATCAAATACATGGAGCATACATACCCAAAATAAAATTTTGTGTCCATTTTAAGATCCAATTATTAGCTATGTAAATAAATAAAAATAAGATAATTAATATATTTCTTTGTAAATGATATTTTATTGATCTATTTTATTGCTTGCCTACATAAAAACATAGATCCTAATAGATGATTTATAAATATTATATGGTATGAAATTACAGAAATACATATAAAAAAAAAAGAAAAAATATTATTATATTGAATTCAAAAATTAGGAATAAATATGAAATAAAAAAAGTGATTTAAATTGGATTTAAAATTATTTTAATTGAATTTTTTTTATATTTATATTTTGAATTTTATTTATATTTTATATTCAAAATAAAAGAAAATTATAATTGTTATTATTTACAAATACTTAAAATATCTAAAATTTATTTTGAGTGTTTCTAAAAATAATATTATTTATTCTTAAAATTAAAATATACTAAAAAATAATATTATTTATTCTTAAAATTAAAAATATGCTAAAAATATGTTATTAAAAATAACATAAAAATAAAATAAAAATAAAAAATGAAACAAAATTGATCCTAAACAGCTCCATAATGTATTTTCAAATATTTCTATTTTTTTATTTTTCATAACAAATCATATTATGTTTAAAACCACCCAAAATAATTTTTAGATATTTTACATATATTTTTTAAAAAATAATCACCACCAAACATATTTTATATTGAATCAAAATATAAATAAAATATAAAAAATAAAAAGTGATCTCAATGGACCTGTTAAAATTATTTCTTTAATGGGCAATTTAGGATCACTTTTATTTATTTATTTTTAATTTTATTTATGTCTTAATTTAAAATAAAATATGCTTTATTATAATTGTTATTTTCAAAAAAATTTAAAATATCAAAAAATTATTTGAAGTATTTTTAAAAATAATTTAATTTATTTTTTAAAATAAAAAACTTAAAAATATACTAAATGAATATCTTTTTAAAAATAATATAAAAATAAAAATTTAATATATAAGATAAAATTATTCTCAAATAGACTCTTAATTTTTTTTTTAAATCACATGATTTATTTTTATTAAAAACTCTCTTCGGAGAAATTGAGTTGGGAAGAAAGTTTGGCGCGGTGAGAAATTGGAGGAAAAGTAAGAGCAGTGAGAACCCATGAAGAGACCGCGACATGTGAGATCCTGGTGGTCCCCTGCCAGATCGTTTGCTTTCCTTTTCACTTGTGGGTCCCAATTCCAAGTGCGACGAGTGTGATGCTCGCGTAACCGACCGTTGCCGCCACCTTTCAATTATCATTTATGCGGACATCTTCATTCAAGTTTCTATGCGGAACCAGGGGCTGGGCGGGCCGGGTCAGATGCTGGCGCTTTGAGGATGTAACCCATAATTTCTTTAGAGCGCAAAACCCTAGTCCGGGAGAGAGACCCATGCACATCGTCGTTTTCAGATGCCGAATCTGCTTATAGCCCTGGTAATCTCAAAATTTGCTTTTATTTAGTTATGCTCATTTTTTTGAAGAGGGTTTTTGTGTGATGCTCTTGTCCTGTATAGAATTTTAAGTTCAAATACTTTGAAGATATTAGCTGTTTGGAATTGGATGGATCTATGTGAGGATCATGAGTTCAGGAATCGTTAATACTACGAATATATTGTTTTCGTGGGACTTGAAAGCTAATTTGATCCTTGTTTAAGAATATTAGTCATTGAAACCCGGAGATTCGTTTGGAATGGATTATTAGAAACATTTTAGAGTGTTCTTAACTGAAGAGGCAAGCAAGCTTTGTGTATCGAAGCATTTTGGTGATTTTGGTGCTGCCTCGAGGAAATGGCTTATTTTCTATGATGCAATGGAGCCATGACCTTCTCCAAAGATACTTCTTTCCAGTACTTTTGAAAAAAAAAAAGAATTTCTCTGCAAATTTACATGGATAACAGTCAACTTCGTTATAATCAACCTGACTTTTTTTTTTCCTTTTCATGAAGAATGAATAGAACTGCAGAAAGTCAATGTATGCTTAGATAGTGCTAATATCCAATACCATTATGCTTTATTATTTATTGTGTTGATCATTATTTTAAGTTAGTATATTCTAATGACAAATTGACAATTAGGAATAAATAGAAATAACCAATCAAAGACTGCTTCGCCATGAATTGCCATTCTTAGGTGAACAAGATAACTGAAGACCTATGACATCCTGATGAAATAAAATCATATAGGCAGAATTTTCATTTAGTTCTAACACCTATGGAGCCTTCTAGGTTATCTTGACAATTTCTCTACCATAATGTATATTTTAAGAAATTATAATTATGTATAATGACATGGAAAACATTGCTTATAAGATTTGTTTGAAGAGGGTTAAATTGATAAATTCTTTAATTTTGGAGAGCTTTTGTTAGTTGAGCAGAGCACTATCAGGCTAAACGTGTGTCTCCTCATGGATGATGGACTATATTTGACTTGAGTATGTACACCAAGGTACACCCTTGATGGAGCAAACTAGTCCAACGAAGCTAAGCCCAGAGCGTATGAGGTTGCCCTTAGAAAACAAGCCGAGAACTTCCTACCCTATCATGAAGGTGCCAACCATCCAACAACTTGCTGACTTGCTAAACTAAACAAGAAACTTGACATCCACCAACCAAACTCTATAGATGATGATGATCATATCTATGACCTTAAAACAGGGAATTCGCCACTCGACCATAAATGAAAGCCGCTCTCAGATTTGCCCAACAAGGTAGATGGGCTACTACCACACAATGACTCGCTAGGGACTCTTCACTCATTGCGAACCCCCAATCTTTAAACATTGGCAAGTGTTTCTAGATGGGAGGCTGCATTATCCAGTAGCTATGTTGTTAGCTACAAATGTACACATGTTTGCATGTTATTAGTTCTTGAAATCTGTACATTTCTTTATATGTTAATGAGTTCCTTGTAGTCATATATGTAGCCCTCCGACTCTATAAATATTAGATTAAAAGACATTTTTTGGATCTTTTTTGAGGCTTTTGAACCTTCTACTCCCTCTCTCATATACTCTAGATCCCCCAGACTTTTGTACTTTACCAAGATAGACAATCTTGAGTTTGTTTCTAGAGTTACTATTGATATATTTAGTGTGCTCTCTCCATTGAATTTTTAAAGTACTAGTCTCTATATTATATTCGTCATTGTGCTTTTTATTTACCTTTAGCTTGCACGCCTCCCTCTCCTACCCACTGCTAGACTCACCAGTAAGGTTTAATGAAACTTCATAGATAGATTTGGTTCCTACATTTTCTTTGGTGCGACGAGGGTAGATTGATGTCACAAAGAAGAGGTTGAATTCTTCAAGAAGTGGGACAACCCACTCAAGATAACTCAGTTATTATGGTGCAAGCCACATAACGTTGAGTTGGAGGCAATGTTCTTCAAAAGATTTGTTAGTGCAATCAGAAAGACTACTATAATTGACCTCGCTTTGGAGAAAAAGGAGGAAGGATGAGTCAGGTACAAAATACATAACTCGTTGATGTAACATGAGTAGGAAGTGCGAGCAACAACTGGAAGATGAACATGCAATTCAACTACTAATGTGCAACATTGATGATAAAATGACGCTCTATTTATGTATGGCTTCCACCACCACCTTCCAAGCACTACTTGATCGAGTGGCGAAATTTGAAAAGCTAAACTTTTCCAATCCTGAAAGCCATTCAGATAAAACAAAGAAAGGGAAGTTCTTAGAATCAAGGAGAAATGAATATCACACTGCTTCATACGATTCGAATAGAGGAGGTGAGCAACCTATAATGCAAATAAGAGGAAACAACCCCTTTTTTTTTTTAAGAGAAGGTCAAACAACTCTTCAATTCTCAACCAAAATTAGTTCTTGGATGCAATGACAAACCCAGAACTTTCTTGAGTAATGGTTAGCACCCAAGACAATCATTAGGAGATGATGATCGAATGCGTCAATCACTTAAGAAGAAAATGAATAAAAAATGCTCTTTCAAAAGAGAAAGTGTAGCTAAACTATTCTGACAAGTACTCAAGGTAGGTTTAAAGTTGCCAAAATGTAAAAGACTTGAAGAGTCAGGACGAAATAACAATCTAAATTAATGTCTATATCATCGGGTAGTTAGCCACCCTATAGAAGATTGCTATGTATTCAAAGTACTAGAAAGAAAATATAGAAGGTGAATTCACGCTATCCAATAGTGTTCTTATCTACCTAAAAAAAGAATCTACAAGGGTGGTTACGTCCTCTTCTGTACCCTCGCAGAAAAATAAAGCAAAAGAAAAGACAGTTGAGGATGATAAATGGGAGACTACAGTCTTAAAGAAAACTATGAAGATGCTGAAGCAGTTAAAAGACATTCCTGATGTCAAGTGGAGATCACCTTTTAAGTTTGAACTGGAACTAAAGGCAGGATCCACATCAAAATGTTCTGCTCTTCAAAGGCAGTCCAAGGTGATTGACACCCCCTGACCTGAGAAGCAGCCTATTCAGAACTCGCCAAAAACTCTCAAAAGGTCAGCCAAATAAAAGAAGATAAAGAAAAATCCACTACCCAAAAGATTATTGATAATCTTGAAGAATATCAACAACCAGACAACCAATTAAGTTTGTTGATTTCATGTCAGAACTCTAAATCATTGAAATAGATGATGAAGGAGATAATGATGAAGAATCTCTTTTCGGAGAAGTCTGTTAGGTTATTTCAGTGTCCTTAGATACTCCCTGATGGAGTTCGCTTCTTCAAGATAATTCAAGAAGAGGAACCACCGATGATGCGACAATCATGTCTTTCCTGATGGTGAAGCAAACAGATGATACCTCGGAAGAAGACTTGTGCTTTCCGGAGAAAGATCAGTCAGAGTCTTCAATATCACCACTGATGAAGGACATAAAATTGGGAAGTGATTATGAATTCTCCATCCAATCTTCTGGCATTAACTGTGATTCTGAAGAGGAGACTTCTTCAGAAGAATCTGAGCCAGATAGAGCAACCTCAATATAGTTAAGAAAGAAGATGTTGCCATCATCACAGAAGAAAGGAACACCAAATAAAGGCAATAATAAGAATCGATTACAGCATCCTGTCTAAGAATCCGAAGAAATATGAAGTGTACTTCGCCGAGCGGTGTATGACTGAAGTATTACAATCTCAAGACCTTTCAACAATCACATTCTCTGAAGAAGATCTTATGCTCAGAACATCAGAACATAATCGCCTGCTATATGTCTCTGTGGAGAGCGATGATGTCATAGTCAATCGAATTCTAATCGTTCCAGGTTCATTTATCAATCTCATGAGTCTGCGAGCATTGAAAGGATTGTCTCTCAACATTCAACATCTATGACAAGACAAATTTGATGATCCACGGCTTTAATGAAAAAGGGCAAAAGACTCTCGGATCTTTTACCTTGCCACTAAGATTCGGAGAACTTTACATAGAAGCCAAATTTCACGTCATTGATGCTGACACCTTGTTTAGGGCCTTGTTGGGTCGTCATTGGCTATATGAGTACGGAATAGTCTCCTCTACTTTGCATTAGTGCATGAAATACATAAGGGGCGAAGAAGAATATAAAATCCCTAGCAATCTTCAGCCATTCGCAGTCCATGAAGCTAAAATTTATGAATATGCAAAATACTATCTGCTGAAGGAGCTCATGTCTTAATAACTTAAGGCTTCTACTTCAAAGGCTGCAAAATAATCCAAAGAAGTGAAGAAGGAAAAAGGAAGAAAGAAGGTGACGACTCTTCCTAAAGCAACTAGTGCGTCACCTAAGTTGAAAAGGCTAGTCCCTCATCTGGGCAATGACACAAAAGAAGAGAATGATCCTCCTATTGTGCCTAAGGGAGTAAGCAAGTCTCTAGTGAAAGGAAAGAAAAGTTTAGATTACTCAAACCCCGATTATGATTCTAAACTTACTTACGAGAGTGAAGTTTAGTGTATCTCTTCAAAAAGGACGACAGACCTATTGATATCAGAAGATTCATAAGTGGCCGTGCCAATTCCTTTTCAACATTTTAAGGAAGTCACTCCACATGAGATTAACATTGTTGAAGAGTTAAAGACCTTTATGTGCCTCCCTTGCACTTGAAAGTGATGAATATGAGATTTCATTTTACAAGTATGAGGAGTGCTACAACCAAGATTCTGATTGTCTCATGTAATTCGATGAATCTAATGATATGGTGCCAACTAGAATGCCAATGTATTATCCTCTAAGGATTCACAAGATGATGCACAAATTGGGAGCCGATATCGGAATAGACAAATGGCGAGCTCACTTCTTTGATATTCTCTGGGGTCCAAAAAGTCCACAGGCCTCACGAAAAGGTGATAACTATATTAAAGGCTTTGGATACGTCCTGTCGTAAACACCGTCGAAGAAAAACCTATTATGCAGTAATAGAAGAAGAAATTGAGACTGAGACCGAAAATGAAGATGATTCTTATGAAGTCAATCTTAGAAATAATGGGGAGGTAGAAGCTAAGCATGCGCCCGAAGAGCTTGAAGATGGTAGACAAACAACTACCATGGATGAATCGAAGGAAATTAACTTGGGAATAAAAGATGATCCCGCAACTTTTTCTTTCACGATGAAAAGGTTAAAACAATGAAAGCTCGTCATCAATTCGCGCTTTGCTTGGACATACTCAAATGTCGCTTATCCTGAGGTGGTAGTTCTTAAACCATTAAATCGATGTAATCACATTAAGCAAGCTCCCAGGAAAATTGGATTGAAGAATAGATAATTGCAGAAACTAAGAAGTTGATCGCAGTAGGCTTCATCCAAGAGAAGTATGCAAATTGGATAGCCAACATCGTCCCAATTAAAGAAGAATGGTCAAATTCATATTTGCATTAACTTTCGAGATATGAACAAAGCATGCTCAAAGATGATTTTTCGCTTTCAATATCAGAACAACTAGTGGACAATAATTTCTATTACGACATGTTTTTATTCAGGGATGGATCATCACGGTATAATCAAATTAAGATAGCTCCAGAAGATGAAAGACACGCGTCATTCAAGATACTAATTGGTATATATTGCTATACATTCATGCCTTCGGATTGAAGAATGTTGGATCTACATATCAGAGGTCCATGACACGCATCTTCGACGAGTTGATTCATTAGAAAGTAGAATGTTATGTGGATGATCTTGTCGTTAAGAGCATAGATCGTGAAAATCATTTTGATGATCTAAGGATGGTCTTCGAAAGAATTAGACAGTACGATCTCAAGATGAACCCTCTTAAATGTACATTTGGAGTTTCTTCTGGAAAGTTCCTTGGCTACATGGTGAGGCACAGAGGAATTGAGATCGACCTTAATAAAATCAAAGCGATAGTAGATATGCCACCGTCGAAGAATCTTCGTCAGCTTCATTCTGTGTAGGGACATTTGGCATTCATCCGACGTTTTATATCAAATCTGTCGGGGAGGTGTTTGATGAAGAAGAATGCATCATGTAAGTGGGACATTGAATGTCAAGAAGCATTCGATAGCATCAAAAAATATTTGTTAAATCCATCAATCCTTGCAGCACCAATTCTAGGGAAGCTCCTCATCTTATATACTGCTGCATTAGAAGAATCTCTCGCATAATTGCTTACACAGTACAACGAAATGACAAAGAAAATGCGTTGTACTATATCAGTCGAAGATTGATAGGAGCTGAGGCAATGCACTCTCTCCCATAGAAGCGCCTTTACCTAATCTTGCCGAAGCTTCAACATTATATGTTGTCACATAAGATAACACTCATCTCAAAGATCGATTCGTTGAAGTTCTTGATGACAATACCAGCGTTGGCCTGGTTGCGATAGTGCTGCTGTTTATAGTTTGATATATATATGTACCTCGAGCGTAAAGGGCAAATACTAATAGATTTTCTTGCTCCATCTATTCTAGTAGATTCAACAGTCAATGATGATTTACCTGATGAATAGATTCTGCTTATCCACGAAAGAGAAAAGCTACAAATCTGAGAAATGTATTTCGACGGTGCATCATTTATTAAGCTTGCTCAGCACCCAAATCTACTAAAAGTAAGAGCTGGTGTTGGCCTCGTCTTCATAACACTAGAGGGTGACATAATGAGGCGTTCATACAAACTGAGCCAACAACCAACAATGAAGCTAGATACGAGGCATTGGTGGTAGGCTTTGAAGAAGCTGTTGTTATCGGCATCCAAAATTTAAGAATCTTTGAAGACTCTCAATTGGTGATCAACCAAGTGTTGGGTCTCTATAAGATTAATAGGCTTGAATTAATGTACTATCATAGGCGAGTGCTTGAGCTCATGAAGCAAATTCCAAACATTAAATTAGCTCGAGTTTCTCGATCAAGAATAGTAAAGCAGATTTCTTGGCTAAGCTAGCAAAAGAGATGGCGAACACGGACAACGATGATGTGTTGATTGAAGTGTCCACTCATCGAGTTCTACAACCAGTAAATCCATATTCCTGCAGGTAGAGGGGACATCAAACTCAAACTAGTAGGAAGCGATTCAAATTGCTCCTTACTCTCCCAAAGAACAACAAGTACAAGAAACGGAAAAACTCAAAAGTACATCAAAGAAATCATGTGGAGCTTTCATAGTGGAAGAGCTTGATGATTGGAGACAACCCTTCATCGATTATTTCAAGGAAAGCAAATTGCCGAATAATAAATCACTAGCCATGCAGATTATAAAAAGAATCTTGCGATATGCTTATGTTAATGACACATTGTATCGTAGATCTTTTGAACAAATGTGGCTGCGATGCTTAGGGACTGATGAAACCAACAAAGTGATGTCCGAAATTCATGAATGACTCTGTGGCGCGCACTAATCAGGTCCCAAACAACAACAAAATGAAAAGAATGACATACTATTAGCCTTCAGTGGTGAAAGTTTGTATTAATTATGCTAAAAAATGTAATGAATGCCAAGTCCACGGAGATCTCATTCATCAATCTTTGAATCCTCTACATCCAATAGCATCCTGACCATTCGAAAGTTGGGGCACATATATAATTAGGCCGATTGATCCTCCATCATCAGCTGGATATCGATTCATTCTAACTTCGCTTCTCCAAATGGGTTGAAAACATTAAGGAAGTCCTTGATCGACGTTGACTTCTTCACCAACAATGTTGTTTATAGATTGAGGTGCCACGAATCATTTCCATTCATCACGCTTTTAAGAGCACAAAGATATACAGATTCACTGACCGATACAAAATCGTTTGGCGATACTCATCAATCTACAATCTAAGGGCCAATGGTCTAGTAGAGTCTTTTAATAAAATATTAGTGAAATTGCTAAAGAAGATTTTCACGAAAAATAGAGTGACACATTAAAATGATGGAAGCACTCCGAGCATATAAAACAACTTACAAAATGTCGACCAAGGCCACTCCTTACGTTCTAATATTTGGAGTTGAAGTTGTTCTGCCACAAGAAGTTGAGCTACCATCACTTTGAGTAACTGTCCAATTCAATCTTACTCGAGATGAGAATGCTCGCCTGTGAATGGAAGAGTTGACGGCTGCTCCTGCTCAATAAAAGTTTATAAATCTACCGAGGATGTCCAAAGCATTCAGTTCTACGCCTCGAACAGGTGAAGTGTTTAAAAGGCCAATCATCCCTCATCGCAAGATTGGTGGTAAATTCGAATCTAACTAGGAAGGTACATCTACGTCATAGAGAAGATGTATGAAGGAGGAGCCTACCAACTTATTGATATGAATGATCAACAACCGATGCCACCAATCAACGGTCGATATCTCAAGAAATATCACAACTGGTTGAGGATGAGTATATAAATACTTAAATGAATCTTGCACTAGTAAGGCTTTTCATACTAAATGCATGTAATGTCACTTGAAGATTCTTATTTTCAAGTTACTGCGAAAACCCCCCTATTAGACAGGAGGCATTTGTATATGTTAATCTAAGTTGACATCGTGCTTCAAGTCGAGATCCTCACAAAAATATATATGATGATCAAAATAAGATATGCTTATTTATATTAAAGAAGATTAAGCTCTGTAATGTATTTATGATCTAATCTGCAATCCGCCTGTTAGACATGAGACATTTTTATATATTTATCTGAGTTGATATCGTGCTTTAAGCCGATATCCTTAGATAGATTACACATTATGATTGAAAAACATATCATGTCTATTTTACAGTAAAGGAAATCAAACTTTGTAATATATTTTTGAATTCGTCTGCAATTCCCCTATTAGATAGGGGGCATTTTTATTTATTTATGATCAAAGTTGTTCGATCCTCTCCTGTGAAACAAGAGATCTTCTTGTATATATATTTAGGTTGATATGAAAAGACAGCCATAAATATCAAAAGTTTATCTCCCAGATTTGTCAAATTCTGAAGATCAAGTCAGAAGAACTCATAATTTCGGAAGCATCAATCAGCTAAGTTGGAAAAATATCAACCTCTACATTTTCAAGTCTAGGACACAAATGAGTTCTAAAGGTCGAACTCAACAAGCCCATAAAGATCGAGTGACGCTTCTTTCTCAACAAGCATGGAAGAGCCTCCGTTAGTCGATTAAATCCAAAACCATCATAGTCAAGACTTGAGTAGTTCTAAAGGTGACTCAACAAGCCCACAAATGGCCGAAGTCATGCTCTCCTCACTCAACAAGCTATCTGGTCAGTAGTGAAAGAGTCCCACAATCCAAGATCATACTGCTCAATCTCGAACCAAATTTAGTTTAGTGATTACAAACTACTTGATCGATAAACCAAGATAATCTGAGGAAATAACTCTCAACCAAGAGCCTCAAATCAATTTGCTACAAGTGATATATCCAAATCTATTTTCAAAGCATCAAGCACCAAGATCAAAGTTAATCTCATCAAATGAAAACAAGATCAAGGAAGCAATTCATAGTTCATACAAAGCCGATGACCAAACTAAAAGGAATTTTATGGTTATTCGGTTGTTAAAGCTCATCATTCGATAACTCAACATTTAACTAATCTGGAAAGGTCTTCAGATGCACCTTTCAACAAGTCCGTCAAAATAGTAAGCAAATATTTTAGTGTGTACATACACTTCCTGACAAGTCAATATGGACAAATTAGGTCAATCCTTCATCAAGTCCGTTAAGCTTAAAACTAGGATAGAAGGAATTTTAAATCTCAAAATAAACAAATTAATTTCTCCATCAAACCTGATCAAGCATGAAGCTAGGGTCGGAGAAAACCCAAATCTACAATGACACAAAAGGAAGAGCTCTTCAGCAAACCTATTAAAGCAGAGAGTAGATGGTCGAAGAATCTCTTATCCATTCGACAAGTGAATCAGGACAAATCAGTTAATCATGGCATTTAGCTTGTCTAGACACAAGGCATTATACTAATGCTAGATTCCGTCAAAGCTCCATAAATTATTGAAATTAAAATTGAAGTGATTCGAGAGCCATGGTCAACCCAAAAGTCAACTAGTCTTCAACAAACATGACTCGCTTTATGCTTAAAATCACATTTGTTGGAGGCATTTGTTGACCTCCATGCATGCTCCATTAGTCAAGTTGAGCTCATAAGCCAAATTCGATGGACTTCGAATACAATAGGGTGCAAATCGGAGCTAAAATGCACTGGATATCGCCGAAATTGATCAAAATGATCTCGATCGACAACGACTTCACCATCGTTGAACGCCAAAATTGATCAAAATATACTTATTAGACATTCGGTCGATCGATCAAGAATGAAATCCGCCGACGCGTACGATATATCAAAGTCCCAATGCCCAAACGAACTGCTCGAAATTGATCACGTCGTTAGCGTTAAAACATGGAAACTTATCAAATGAAATTGTTTGCACTCAATTCGAACAAGTCTGCGCGAATATCGAATGATCAAATACAACAACGCGCAAATCGGAGCTGAAATGCATTAGGCATCGCCAAAATTAGTCGAAATGACCTCTGATCGGTGAACGGACTTCGCCATCGCGTTCAAAATATCAAAATTAATTAGAATATACATATTGCACAATTCGGCCGACGATCGATCATTCGACGCTTTACGCGCATATCCGTCGGAGAATGATGCCTGATGACTTCCGAGAAAAATTGATCACGTTGTTATCGTCGAAACGTCAAAACCTATCAAATGAGACTGTCCACGCTCAACTTGAATGAGTCTGCGCGAGTATCGAGCGAACGAAAATGACAACGTGCAATTTTGAATTGAAATTGACCTGATTCGACACAAACGACCTCTATTCGAGAAACGGACCGCGCCGTTCCATCTGGAACATTAGAATAACTTAGGATCGACATATATAGAATCCATGTAACAATGCCGACACAAAAATCCGAATTAGGGTTAATTAAATACTTAAATGAAACCCCTATAAATACCTATTTATACCTAACCCTAACCTTAACTCTATTCACCTCGACTCAAAAAACGCCACAAGCCGTTCTGCTCGCTCTCCGTCCTCCCCTGCTCGTGGCGCTTCCACAGAACCGCCATGACCGGCATCATCCCGCCTCCCGCGGCGAATTAACCGCGATCGAAGCCGTCGAATCGAATCTCATGCTCGTCCCACGTAACGCTTCGCAGCCACTCTGGCGCGCGGCGATCCGCTCTCGCACTCAGTGCTGGGCTCGCGCCCCGATCGCTCACAGCCCGCGTTCGGCCGTCTGCTGTGCCGCCACGACTCTACGCGGCCTCTCCAAGCCCCGTCTTTCTCCAGCCACACGTCCCATTCGTTTAACTCTCTCGTTGTATATAAATGCTTGATGGGTGTCCGAACCCAAAGATGCCACGCCATGCGTGACAAGTGGAACTCATATGCGCTCTTTGTAGGCGTGGAAATCGGCGACGCCACGCGCAATTGGTAAACCCGCACATGCGTTGTAGAGTGGAGGAAAGAGCATCGGTTGAGATAGATTGTGACGTGTCTTTCTTGTCATAAAAATTGTGTTTGTTTCAGGTATATAGTCCATACACCTTTATATGATGGAAACCCATGTTACATGTGGGATGATGATTCGCCGAGGTTTTACACCACCCATACATACTTTTCTTGTCTCGGTAGCCCAAAGATACCGGCGACTATGGATGACGCTAATGCTTTCGAATACTGCCGAGTTTCTATACCAATGGGAGGCTTAGATAACTTAAAGTGAAGTCACCATAAATATAAAATTGTTATTTTAAACTGACATTATATATACTGCACATTTTCTTAGCACGGAAAATCCGTTACACGCAGTACGCCGAGACTTATACATGTCTTTCGTATGGTGGGATGACGACGATTTATGTTATTATCCATACATGCCTTTCTTGGCAGAGCCATTTCATATACACGGACGATATTGAGGTCGCCAATCAAAATTTTATCTAAAATCCTAAACTTGTAATGAAATTCAGTCAAAATAAGTAACATTATTCAGATCCCATAAACTTAGATCAATATTAAATTAAATTATCCCATGGACCCCGACACTACGTTGAATGCTTAAACTTCCAGGACGTCTTTATTGATTCTCGACGGGTATTGGGGATCGGGTTCGGTTAACAAAATCTAAAAATCCAATAACATTACTATAAGAATTTCAACTTAGTAAAATATCTGAGAAACTAATTTTGTCATATGACAGTAGATCTGATCTTTTATTATTAAATTAATAGAATCGCTAGGATCTAGAATAATAAACTAAATGATTAAGTAGATTTACACACCCCAATGATGTTTGAGTTGATTGATGATTCAACCGATGAGTTATTATTATCAAAATATATAAGATATTTATATTCAATATTCTCAAATTCAAAATTCTCAAAATATAAATCTAAATCTGATCCTCTATTATTAAATTAATAGAGTCGACAGGATCTGGAATAATAAACTAAATGACCAAATAGACTTATATACCCCAGATGATGACTGTGTTGAATGGAGATTTCAATTGGAGGGGATATCACCATCTAGTTATATTCAAGATTCAATCTTAAATAAGATAAATTCAAATTTCATGCAAATATAAAAAATTATAAAAGAAGCTTAATTTAAATGCTTAAATGAAAATCATGTGATCTTGATCGGTTGCGTCATCGTTCCTCCAACCATCCGCTTTAAGTTGAAATGATGAATTTCATAAATTTACAATTTTATACTCTACATGCTGCTACTATACGCTACGTATTTAATGATCTAACGACTAGCCTTAATCGAAAGTTCTCTCAAAGATTGGGAGGGTAATTAATTATAGGTGCTTATAGAAAAAACCATATAAAGTCCTCACAAATGATAAATCTCTAAGTAGTGATCTACTATTACATTTGCCTTTTGAAAATTTGACCGACATCATTCCAAGCTCTCTTCATCGAGAGGTCGGCGGCGAATTTCTGAGCCCACACTTTAGTATTGAATGGTTGTCTTTCCCATTAGTAGATGCTGACCTTCCAAAAGTGCCATTAAGTAAATAAGGCTCTTTTCATTGCGGTGACAATTTCTTACTTGCCAAGGTGTTGTGGCAAATTCTCACATTTCAAGTTGATCCCTTCATGTTGGGGAGGGTTTTGATGTTAACAACATTTTTTGCTTGTCATTATTTCTTAGGAGAATTATGAAATTATAGGGAATCTCCCTAAAACCTAGTGTACACACACCAACAACCTCAATAGTGTGTTTTGTCTTTTGAATGTTGTTATTATTTTTAAGATAAATTTCAAATAAGGATAAACCTAAACATGTGTTACCAAAGATACTATTGTTATTATATTGTAAATATTCATGTAGAGGTGGAATCGGACATAAGGGCTACTTTTTTAGTTTATAAAAAAAAATTTGCTAAAATTGTGTAATTTAAGGCTTGTCTTGAGACATGCCTTAAGGTCTTTTACTTGTAAAGTGCCTTGGGGCATACCCCTCAGCAGGAGAAAGAGATGCATGCTTCAGTTGTTTAAAGTGCACAATGAGGTACGATTTGATGCGTGCACAACTATTTTAGAGTTTGTATGAAAGTTCTAGATAATGATGAAGATCCCTTGATTATTGATGATGTGTTGTTAGATGATGAATAATTTATGGAGGATTAAAATGGAGTTTTATCATTATATTTATTAGAGGACCTCATTGTTGATTTTTTGATAGAGGTAAGAATAATAATGATAAAAAGTCAAAAAGAAAGTAACACAAAAGGTTAGTATAAAACTTTATTTAATAAAAATTATAGAAGACCAATATTCATTATTTTCAATAATATTCGTTTTAAAAATTATTGATTATGGAAGAGAAGGAGGATTAAGATGAAAGATGCTCAGAAAGATTGGGAGTTTGTTAATATAAGTGAATATGAGTGCTGTGAGAAATGATTATAATTCTTCTGAAGATCCCTTCAAGTGATGAGAGTGAGATAGACTTTTGAATTCAGAGTCATAAGTTATAAGTAATTTATTTTATGATATATTCATTTCTTTGTTTTAGATTTCTTGCTTATATTTACTTATCTTAGATGTTATCCTTTATATTGAGTTCTTGTATGTCTTTTTATGATGTTAGGTAATTTTGGATTATTCTAAAATATTTTATTCGGAGAAAATGGAGCCCAAATTTTAAGATGTTACTTTTTATTGAGCCCTAAGAGGATTACTCCCTAATGGTTTAATTTTGAAGCATACACCTCAAAATGCCTTGCAGTTATGCCTAGTATCACCCCAAACAATGTGTCAATATGTGATTGTAAATTTTAAACTTTAATAGAATTATAAGGATTAGTTTGTTTGTTAATTTAGAATATAAGATCCTTTTGCTCTTCTCGCAATTTTATTGCATATAAAATGGCTATAGAACTTGGTTTCTGATTGGCATAAAATTTGAAATATATATATATATATATTCAAACTTAATGGTCGATGTAATAATCTTGAAAGATTTTTTCCATAGTTAAGGAGTTTGTTGAAAGTACTAGAGATTTTGTTTTATAAGTACAAGTAGAAAATTTTGTGCATGTAGTATGTTCTTGTCATCAATTAAGACACTTTTCTTGCTTTTATTGAATATATTTTCTATTTTTTTAAGTATTTTGTGAATTCATAATTAAATTTGATTGCCTTAATCCCTTTGATGGAGGTGAGTGTTTTTTTTTTTTAGTAAGATTGAGAGATTAAATAGCCATGGATGTTTAGATTAATATCTAAAGATATATTTTAAAATTTTGGTGGGATAATGAAGGGCGATAAAAAAAGTATATTTTAAAAATTTTGTTGTGATAATAGGTGATCAAGCCATTAAAAAGTGTGAGTGATTCAGATATTTAGGCTCTATTGTTAAAATGATGGTGAAATAGATGGAGATGTTATTAGTAGAATTCAAGTTGGATTGTTGAAGTGGAGTAATGCATCCGCCTATTGTGATGTAGAAGCCTTTAACTTAAGGGAAAATTTTATAAGATGGTGGTAAGCCCGCAATGATTTATGCGTAATCCAATAAAAAAGAATAAGACTAAGTTAGAAATAAATGCATGTGTGGATGAGTGGCTTTACTCTTAGATAAAATGCGAGATGAGTATGTTAAAAAAGTTGGAGTATCTCTATGGTCGATAAGATTAGACATGCCTTAGATGGTTTGGCCATAAAGCGTCGTCGTCCAATGACTGATTAGGAGAGTAGATGTATTAGATTTGCCTTATGTTAAGAAATGTAGTAGACCTAAAAAGACTTAAGATGTATAAAAATGATCTTAGTATACTTGAATTAAATGAGAATTTGACACATAATAGACACAAAATGGAGATGGATTCAATGACCCCATAGTGGGATAAATGTCATTGTTGTGGGATAATGAAGGGCGTAGGATAATATGATAGTGAGATGACCTAAATTAGTCCAATTTGGACTAAATTAGGCTAGTTTAAAATGTAGTTATAAGGAATAAGATTTAAGTGAGGTAAATGGCTAAAAATACTTGTGGAGGTTTATGTTAGGATATGTATTTATGATATAAAGTAGTTGAATGGAAAGTATAGGATTTAAGTGATTATTTTGGTGTAAGGACTAAGACTAGGTCGTAATCAATGAAGTAGAGGCATTATTGAGTAGAAGGAAAATGTAGGCTTATGGAGGAGAGTAGAAAGCTTAGTGTATGTTTGGAGATGATTTTAAGTGGTATAAGAAAGATTAAAATAAATTACCTTGGGTATTGGAGGTAAGGAAACAAATATATATTTGATAACTTGCGCTCTCACCAAGGATTATCAATGTTTGATCATCAAGCTCTCAAACTACAAGAACAACTCAAATAATTTGTAAATGACAAGATCTCCTTTCATTCTAGCAAGGTGGGCTATTTATAGCCATTACAATCATAAAAAAAATAAAAATTCAAAACATGGAGGAATAGATGGGTGGTCATATTAATGTGAAGCATTAAATTATTTTATTATTTTATGTCATCTACCTATTTCACATATTATTTTATGTAGATTCAACCACCTCATATATTATGCTTTGAATTTTTAAATTTAAAGTTTCAAACCTGGAGTTTTTAGAAATAAAAAATAAAAATTACATAATTAAAAAAAGATGAAATCATAAAATGGGCTTTAGAAGGCCAATGGACTAAACCTTTTTCTTTCTTGAATTTTTGTGTGCTATGAAAATTCACCATATCTACCTCTCGACAATTGAAGAGAGTATGATTGAAAATGTTGGTGTAATTTTCAGAAGGCAGATGGAATAGTAGATAAGACACTACCTAGAGATTTCATTCTCATTTTGTGAGGACTTTAGATCTGCCTGTTTCCTATAAAGCAGACCTATAAGTTAATTACCCCTCTCAATGCCGAGAGAACTTTCGACAAGGTTAGTTATCATCGCTAAATACATACAGATAAGAAGAAGAAAAATGGGTTTAAAATTTGAGAATTTATGAAATTCATCATTATTTAACTTAAAGCATATGGTTGGTGGAATGATGACGATCTAGATCCCATGGTTTCATCATCTAGTCATTGTGGTCTCTTTACTTGGTCGAGGAGGTAATAATTCAACCTTATCGAAGGATCCTCAAAGAAAATACGAAGACATCGAAATCTCAGAGGTGTTTGTCCAAGACAATCTTAAGTCCACCTCAATAAAAAGGGTTTTATACCTATCAAATATATCATATGATTCATAACTCAGCGAAATTGGGGAATATACTGACTACGCGATCGAATATATAAAGATATAAGAACTTAATTGATGGACTCGGTCTAACCGCATGGAACCTACCTACAAAACCACATAAAGGAGACCGCCACCCCATCAATGTCATGAGATTATTTGAGTTTAAATATAGTGATTTATTTGACTTGACATTGTGAGCTAGAGTTTTCTTAATCTAATCATTCCCAATAAACGATGATGGTGGATGTGGATTGTTTGTTTTAAGTATTTAAATGATAATTTTTTTACTGATATTTTTTTTAGTTGAAATTTAGTTTTAAGATGAATTAATTTAAACTCAAATATCTTTAATTATAATAATATCCCATCTAGTTGAGATTTTCAATCAATGCGGCCATTATCGTATACTCACAACTCTATTTATTTGTAGAGGAGGATTTATGACTTGAATTTATAAACTTGAATGATAACTTAAAATCTAAATAAGTAATCCGGTTGATTTTCAAATAACGCGTTATCAAGCACTTATCAACTTTGCTATTTTGTTAACAGAGAATCGGGTCTACAACTTATGTGTAATTTAAATTCTTTAAGAAACTGATATCATAACAGACATTGTCAACTCTATTGTGAATATAGAGGATCGAGTCTTATAATCTAATGTAATTTTAGTTCATTTAGGAGTTGATCATTTAGTAGATTGTGTCAACTCCATTTCAGACATAAAGGATTAGGCCTTATGTGACCACATTCTATGGAGTTGAATATTTATCTCTTTTGTTGATTTGAATTAGCATATGAATGCATTCATTAACTTGCATGCATATAGTTGTAAATGATTGAATTTATTTCATCATTATTCTATTTTTTCTAAACCCGCGCAACATCCTCAGACATCGAATTTAAATACTTAGTATAAGTGTCGGGGCCCATGCAGAATATTTAAGAATGCTTGTATAATTTTAAAACATTGAATTTAAGTTTTAATCCTACTTCATAATATATGCAAGGTTAATTGAAACCTTAATTAACGCCTTCGCTCGCTATTTACGCGTCATAATGGAAATTTTTAAATTGTTCTAACATCTTATTAGATCTCTTGGAATAACATACATTGAATTATCAAATTTATATTTACTGCTAAAATATTCAATTCGCTTCAAGTTTATAAATCTGTTTGAGTTCAATCCATCTTTATTTATTTGAATTATAATCTTCAAATTCATTTCAAATTCATTCTCATTTATAATTCAAAATTCAATTATATATTTTGTTTTAAGCTAACGCTATTTGAAATTAAATTTTGTTTGCAAGTATGAATTTTAGATAAATTTTTTGCAGCATTTCGGTAGTATTCTGGGGTCATCCTTTGTAGGGGCTACATTGGAACTATTTTGGCTTATTCAAGACGCTCTATCGAGTATCATGGACGGTTCAGACACCACGTAGTCTTCATACCTACTAAGCTCTATTGAGCATTAATGGGGTATTCGATCACCTGCATAAAAGCAAATATATGCAATTTCAAATTATTCAAATTTCATTTTAGATTATTTATTTTTGATATGTTTGATTTTTTTTTTAAAATGAATCTTGATTCTTCTCCCTTTTTTTAAGTCCAAAATTTAATCAAAATTTCAAAGATTGATAATATTCAAATCATCCCCGCGTAGGGCTATATCGAATCGCTTTGGCTTCGACTTTATTGAGGGTAATGACGGTTCAAACATTACAACCGATTCTTCATATCCATTAAGCTGATTGGGTCTTCTCACACCGCATAAAAGCAATATATATATATATATGCAATTTCAAACCATTCAAATTTCATTTTAGATTATTAATTTTTTATATGCTTGATTTCTTTTTTAAATGAATTTTGATTCTTCTCCTTTTTTTAAGTCCAAAATTTAATCAAAATTTCACGATTGAATCAGATTCTCGGCATCATCCCCGTGTGGCTACATCTAACTGCTGCTTACTTGCCCATTTGAAGCAGGACTTGATCAAATACAAGTTTTCATATCCACTAAGCCTATTGAGCATTGTGTCTTCGATCATCATATAAAAGCAAATATATATATATATATTCAAACCATTCAAAATTCATTTTAGATTATTTATTTTGATGTTTCGATTTCTTTTAAATGAATCTTGATTCTTCCCCTTTTTTTAAGTCCAAAATTTAATCAAAATTTCAAGATATTCATTATTCCCGCATAGTTACATTAACTGTTTTGGCTTACCCGGTACACCCTATTGAGCGTAGCGGACGGTGTCTTATGACACTACAACCGAGTCTTCATATCCACTAAGCTCTATTGAGCATTAGTGGGGTCTTCGATCACCTGCATAAAAGCAAATATATTTGCAATTTCAAATCATTCAAATTTCATCTTAGATTATTTATTTTTGATGTGCTTGATCTCTTTTTTAAATGAATCTTGATTCTTCTCCCCTTTTTTAAGTCCAAAATTTAATAAAATTTAAGATTTCGATTCTCATCATCCGCAGGCTCCATCGAACCTGCTGGCTTTGACGCTATTTGATGGCGATGTCATGACACCAATGAAATCTTCATACCCAGTCTTATCAAAGAGCAAGTGTCTTCGACACTGATAAAACAAATATATATGCAATTTCAAATCATTCAAAGAGGGCTGCATCTAACAATTTTGGCTTACTCGGTCCGCCATGTTGAGCCGAATTTCATCACTTCACGCCCTAATGAGCATGACGAGGCCTTCAAACTTTCATAAAGAAGCACAAGCATATGCATATATTTTTCACATATTTTCATACATCCACAATCCACAACACTAATAATTTTGCGTGAGTTCGGCTAGCAGAGATTGAATATGAGATATTGGAGTGTTGAGTATTTGGATTGAATGTGAGAAAATGCCAGAAACCTAGAGAAGAACCCGCCTGATGACGGTGTTCTTTCTCGATTTCTGTTGTTTTCAAGGAAGAAAAGAAGAGTTGTTCTGAATAATGGAAACGCCGGAAACCTAGAGGAGAGTCCGCTTGATGATGGTGCTCTTTACGGGGATGATCAGAAATTGGGAAGGTCGAGATGAGGGTAAAAGAGGGAAGATGTCCGAGAGGAACCTATATGAAGCCTAACGAGTTCTTTCCGAGTTATGATGGGTAATCAAGTCTGAATATGGCTTGACAAATCACCAGATTTATAAGCTTTTTTTTGAGATTCTGAAGCCGGTTTCTTTTTCTTGTTTTTTTCTTCTTGTTTTTTTTTTCAACCATTTTTTTTTCATTCTTCCTTCTGTTGAAAGGATCCTCTCTATGCTCATCAGTCATTTTGGCTTCAATAATTGGAACATCTCTATCATCATGCACTTGATCATAACCATAACGTCTCTTCCATGTAGCAGTTTGTTCATCATAAACACGCTTGTCCTTTTTACGTTTCTTAATTCCTTTTATCTTGGCAAACAATTTCCATTTTGCAGGAGGTTTAGGCTTGGGTAAATGTTTCTCCTTGGGAAGCCTTGTTGAGGGATCTGCAATCGAATAATGGGTCCATCTAGGTCTTCAGTCGATGGTAAACTGAATAAAGCATTAATAACCCTTGAACGAGCTCTGTTCCCTTTTCCAAGCACTGCCTCGTTAGTTCTTCCCTGGACGAGGATGGGGCTGGAAATGATGGCTTGGGTCATAGGCCATAAGGTTTCCCAGATCGATTTGGTACTTCCCCGCTTCCATTGCCTTCGTGTTCATCTTTCTCCTGCAGGAATCTGAGCAGTGCCGAAGCCTTGTCTAAACTGGAAAATAGTTTATGCGGCGGAGGCAAAGAGCGGAGGCTTGGAGGAAGTTGTAAGGTTGGATGGGTTTGGAGTTGCAGGAAGCGAAGCGAGAGAGAGAGAGAGAGAGAGAATGAGAGATTTACTTGTGCCGCGGGGAAAGAGCGGATGCTTGAAGGAAGTTGACGGGTTGAACGAGAGAGCCGACGAGAGAGGTTTGGTGTCTGCCCAAAAATTTTCTGGCTGCCTCCTTGTCTTGGGAGGGAAATATAGGGGATTAGGAGCCTTAATTGCTGATGAATTAGTTTCCTTATGTATTTAGGCGGGATTTTGAAAATTTCTAATGAAATTTTGAATGTGATTGAGGAGCATTTATGGGAAGAGTATAATTTGATTACCAATTCCTATTCATGCAAAAATTCTGATTTAATCATATTATAATTTAATAATTAAAATTAAATCAAACTTTGTTTAATTAAGATAGATGTTTGATTTCCACAATATCACGTCAAAATTCTTTTGAATCTTGCTGAAATTAAACCCAAATAATATGGTAGTAGCGTTGAATGCTCGGATTCAACGATGTAATCCATTTCATCAAGGCGTTTGATTAATGTCGCTCGATAATGTTCAAAGTTGCGTCGTTTTCCGACGCACATTCGCAGACTTGTCCGGGTAACAACAATCTCATTAGATAGGTTTCGGCGTTTTGACGCTAATGGTGTGATCAATTTTGTGAACGGAGTCATTTGGGCATTATAGCTTCTCGATCTCGGTATGCATGTAGGCGTATCGATGGATTTCCTTCTTGAACGGTTGACCGTCGAATGGTGCAATATGTATAGATCAATCGACGCTCAACGCAAATAAGTCCGTCGAAGATCATTCGAGTTTGGACGTTGAGTGTATTTCAACTTTGATTTGCGCGTCAGATCCCGTCAATTCGACATGAGCTCGACCGATGGAGTATATATGCAGGTCAATAATTTTCTTCGGTTTTAGCTTGAGATCTTATAAATGAGCCTTGAGCTCTAATTTTTAATCCACATAATGTTCTATATCAACTCCCTTAGGCTCAAATGAACTCTGCTCCGTAGAATTGAAATCTAAGAAGTCTTCTACTAACTGTGGGACAAGAGTCTCCAAATCAGTATGAGTCAACCATGTATCTTCAGCTGATGACTTATTCTTACAACAAACTAGAAAATGATGTTCAGAAGTTGGATTAATGGGTGCTTCCTCGGTGATAATATAATCAACTTCAAAGAAAGAGAGTTTCTACAAGTACGGTGTTATATCTCCTGCTAAAGAGTTAGACTGAACAAGTGAAGGTTTGTTAATTCCTTTATATGATAGAATACCTTAAATATTAATAATTGGATGAATGAGCATATCAGCAAACAAATAAAGATGATAATCATTGGTTCTAATTTTCTTAAGAATTATAAAAGGATCACAAGCCCGTGCATGCAATTTATTATATTTAGTGGTTTGATAACGCTCAGGCCGAATGTGAATCAATGTATAATTATTTTCTTTATATTCTTTTGTTGAACGATTATGATTTGCTTTAGAAGCATAGATTTTATTAATTATAGTAATTTGCTTTCTTATGTCTTCATAAAGGCTTTAAAAGTCTTTAGCAAATGAGAATGCTATATCAAAAAATGCATGAGATTATAGGTTTGCTACACTTATTGATCGTCTTGGGTTTTGACCATAGACTACCTCTAATTGTGATTTTTTTGTAGTTCGAGAAACAATACCATTATAAGCAAATTCTGAGGTTGATAAATGTAAATCTCAATTTCCTAAATTTTTACCTACCAAGCATCTAAGTAGGTTTCCCAAGGTATGATTGACCACTTCAATTTATCCGAGTTTGTGGGTAAAAACTAGAAGAAAAATTTAATTTGATATCTAATAATTTCTTCAATATATTTTTTAAAATATAAGACAAACCTAACATCTCTATTAGAAACAATAGTTAAAAGGAGACCATGAAGTCGTTCTATTTCTTTAAAAAATAATTTGACTATATAAAAAACATCATTTGTTTTTGAACAAGGCAAAAAATGAGGCATTTTTGAGAACCTATCTACTACAATAAAAATACTATCATATTCTCAAGTTGTCCCAGGTAATCCTAGAATAAAATCCATTGATAGGTCTTCCTAAGGCTTACAAGGAACATGTAAGGTTGTGTATTGCCCAGATCTTTGTTTAGTAGTTTTAACTTGTTTACAAATTAAGAATTTGGCCACTAATTTTTAAACATCTCGTTTTAATGAAGGCCAGTAAAATCTATTTTTAATAGACATATGGTCTTATCATTTCTAAAAGGACCAGTTACACCTCCAACATGTAGCTCGATGATAAAAAATTCTCTAAAGGAAGATCGAGGAATGCATAGTTATTTTTTCTTATATAAATATCCATTTGTTATCAAGAATGTTCCTTGTAAAGTTATTGGTTTATCTAAGTGTTCAATATAAATTAGGTGAAAGTCAGGACACACTATATAATCATTTTAATTCGATCAAATCCTACGATTCTCTAAAGAGGAAATCATTAAGTTTACCCTGGATAAAACATCAGCAGGTTTATTCTCAATTATAGGTTTATGCTTTAGAACAAAATAGTAGTCTTGTAAAAATTCAATCTATTTTGTATGCCTATGACTTAATTTTCATTGAGTATTAATGAATTTTAAGACATGATGATCATAAGTAAGTATAAATTATTTATGTAAGAGATAATGTCGTCAATGTTTTAAGGATTGAATCATAGCATAAAACTCTCTATCATAAGTGGAACATTGTTGTCTGGTTTTATTTAACTTTTCACTAAAGAATGTTATAGATGATTCTCTTAATTTAAAATTTCATCTATCCCAATTCCTGAAGCATTGCATATCATTTCAAAGGCTTTAGAAAAATCTAAAAGCTTAAGGATTGGTGTAGAAGTGATAAAAATCTTAATTTACTCTAAAACCCTTTTATGCTGGAGTCCAACAAAATTTATCTAATTTTAGTATATCAGTTATCGGAGCAACAATAATACTAAAATTCTTGATGAATCTCCTATAAAAGGTGGCTAAATTATGAAAGCTTCTAACTTCAATAAAAATTTAGGTGATGACCAAAATGAAGATTGCTTTCACTTTGGAAGGATAAGATTTAAGTCTAACAATGGATATAATAAAATCTAAAAAGATTACCTTAGTTTGCAAAAAGAAATACTTTTTTAAATTAATGTGTAATTTTTCGTGTCTAAGTATTTCAAAGACTTTTTATAGGTGTTGTAGATACTCATTCTCATTTGAACTAAAAATAAGAATATCATCAAAATACATCACTAAAAATTTACCTATATATGGTTTAAGAACAATATTCATTAATCTCATAAATGTCATAGAAGCATTTAAAAGTTCAAAGGGCATGACAAGTCTTTCATAAAGTCCATCAGGAGTCTTAAAAATTATCTTCCACTCATCTCTTGATCTAATCTGAATTTGATGATATCCACTTTTTAGATCAATCATTGAAAAAAATTTGCTCCTAAGATTAAATCTAACATATCATCTAATCAGGGAATAAGAAACTTATATTTGATAGTAATTATCAACACACATTCATCATGTTCCATTTTTCTTTGAGTTAATAAAGTGGGATTGCACAAGGGCTAAGACTCTCTTGAATAAAAACATTTTTTAGTAATTTTTCAACTTGTCTTTTAATCTCAACATGCTCGATAGAGTTCATCCTATAATGTGGAAGGTTAGGAAGTTAAGAACTGGGTTGAAACATAATAGCATGTTGAATGTCTCTCAGAGGAGGTAGTTCACTAGGAAGCTCATCGGGTGCTATATCTTTAAAATTAGAAAGAAGAGAAGAGACCACAAAAAGTATGTGAGTCTCATTAGAGTCTGGTATGACTTCTTTTACATGTAATAAGATAATTTTAACATGCTCGAAAGGGTTCATCCTATAATGTGGAAGGTTAGGAAGTTAAGAACCGGGTAAGGACTAAATAACATGTTGAATATCTCTTAGAGGAGATAGTTCATCAAGAAGCTCATCGGGTGCAATATCTTTAAAATCAGAAAGAAAAGAAGAGACCACAACAGGTATGTGAGTCTCATTAGAGTTTGGTATGACTTCTTTTACATAAAATAAGTGAAGGAGAAATGGATCAAAAAATTCTTTTTGCAAGGCTTTAAAACCTATTGTTTCTATCTTTGGGGTCAAAGAAGAAAGAATATATGCTTTGAAGCAAGAATAAAAAATAGTAGTATTAATCCTAATAGTAGGATTCTCCATAACAATTAATTGAAGTTTGACATTTTTTTTTCAACAGAGGCTAGGTTGTAAGTCTGAAGTTGTTTTGTGTGGTGCTATAGAGGATGTCTTTTCTACTGACTTTATTGGTAGGAATTTAATAGTTTTATTATTATGTTTGAAAACATAAGTATTTTCCTACTATAGTGAATAACATTCATATCATACAACTAAAGTCGTCCTAAGAGAATATGAGCAATGCCCATAAGGAAAACATCACACAAAATTTGATTCTCATAGCTTCTTAGTTTAATTGGAACTAAACATCGATTGGTGATGGAACAGGATGTATGGTTAATCCAACTAATATGAAATGGTTTAGGGTGAGGTTTAGATTTTAGGTTGGCTCGAGTTAAGATGTGTTGAAATGACATTAATACAATTCTTCCATTTAACTAATCACATCTCTTTTCATTGCACAAAACATACATGCTAAAAATATTCTTTCTCCTCCAATATTTTGCCTCATTCTTAATTATAGTAAGACATCTCATCACATTAACTTGAGGGTCATCAATTAATTCCAATTATTCATCAGATAATGGGGTGTCATCATAAACTTCTTAAAGATTACTATCTATTTAGTTTTCAACTTCTTCTAAAAATAAGATTTGGCTTTACATTAGTTTTGCATATGACATTTGAAATATATTACTTCCCTAGTGTTCTTAAAGCTCCCTTCAATAAAAGTTTTAGGCATATAGGTCGAGTTAATTGAATCGGTGGGTCTAACAATAGACTTATGGGATGAAGTCAAAAGTAGTTGACTTTTAGTTTTAGAGATTGAAGTAGATTTCTTTTATTGTTCAACCAGTAAGACATAGTGAAATGCTTTCTCTAAAGATTGTGGGTCAAATAATTTAACTTTATTTCTAATGTCAGTCCTAAGTCCAATAATAAATTTATTAGCTAATTTTTAATTATTATTAGTACAATCAGTTTTAGAAATGAGATCTTTAAAAGTATTCAAGTATTCAGCTACAAGATGATTATCTTGTATTAAAGTTAATAATTGATTATGTAGCTTCTTATCATGATGTTCAGGATAATATTTTACTCTTAACATTTCTTTCATTTTTATCCAAGTGAGGTTTGTTTTTTCTAGTCTTTCTCTTTAGCTAAAGTATTTGTCAAATAAATTTTAGTATATTTTATTAATTTTAACAAAAGTAATCCTTTGATAATAATTCATTTTATATCAATCAAAAAAGTCATTTATTTGAACTAATCAATCAGGAAATTTATTTGGGTCATATACACTATCGTATGTTAGTGCTTCTACTTTAACTCTTTGAGATGGATCATTAGAGTTTTCTATAGGCTTGAAGTAATTTTCCTCATTCCATCATTTCCAGCAATTGGTGGTCTTCTAAGTGGTTGGTTTTCTCTATGGTTTGGGTATGAATCTTCTTCGTCTATCCCTATAAGCACAATCTGAGCAAGTATTGGAGAAGGAGTTGGTACTCTATTATTTTGTAGATTAGCTATAAGAGTTCACATTTATTATTTAAGTAGTTGCATTTGATTCATACTTTATTCTAATATTTGTTGAGTTTTTAATTCATTTTCGTGGATCTTAAGATCTAAGGCATTAACTAATTTAGTCTCAACCTAGTCTTGAGAGATAAATTTTAGTATCATGTAGATTTTTTTTAAAAAAGATATATAAAAAGGGATCAAAGAAAAAAATGAAACAAAATAAATAAATATAATATAATTGTGCAACCAAGTAAAATTTTAGGCTAAAAGAACTTCCAGGTGAGAAGGGGGGTACAAGACCACTTACATCTCAAGCTCTCATTTAGATCTTTTAACAAAGCCTCAAAATTATTAAGTTTAACACACTTATATTATTATATATGAATTTTTTATTTTTTAATGCAATGAAAAAATGCTCAAAATTATCAAGTTTTTTTTTTTTTTAAGAAAAAAATAAGTTATCATAAGTTAATCAAAGAAATTTTTAAAATTAATCATAAACATTAATAAAGATAATAAAGCAAACAATTAGATTTTGATTTGTACTAATAACTAAGTTATTTTTAAGGTGAAGCACTATTTCACTAAGGCGTTCTCTGATTTTTTTTTTTTTTTGGCAAATTCACACAATCTGAAAATGACTAAATTATATAATGGAACTTACTAATCAGAATTTTATGTTATTATCATAAACTTACAAGCAATATATATCTTTTCAAGCTACTAATATGAATTTAAACTATTATATAAAGAAAAATTAATTAACCTCATAAGTCCAAGAAAAACTCACAAGTTTAAAGACAAGTTCACCACTTAAGATGTTTCCTTTGTTGAAAGTTTTTTTTTGACAAATTTGCTCATTTCAGGCTTTGCTCTGATGTCAAATTTGATGGAGATGAGTATTCTTTCTTTTGGTGAGATTGAGAGAATTAAGTAGTCATGAATTTTTAGATTAGTATCTAAAGATATATTTTAAAATTTTGGTGGGATAATGAAGGACGTAGAATAATATGATAGTGGGATGACCTAATTAGTCTAATTTGGACTAAGTTAAGCTGGTTTAAAATGTAGCTATAAGAAATAAGATTTAAGTGAGGTAAATAGTTAAAAAGACTTGTGGAGGTTTGGGTTATGATATGTAATTATAATATGGAGTAGTTGATTGGGAATTATAGGATTTAAGTGATTATTTTGGTGTAAGGACTAAGACTAGGTTGTAATCAATGAAGTAGAGGCATTATTGAGTGGAAGGAAGGTGTAGGCTTATGGAGGAAAGTAGAAGGCTTAGTGTATGGTTGGAGATAATGTTAAGTGGTATAAGAAAGATTAAAATAAATTACCTTGGATATTGGAGGTGAGAAAAGAAAGATATATTAGATAAGTAGTGCTCCCACCAAAGATTGTCAAGATTTGACCACCAAGCTCTCAAACCACAAGAATAACTCAAATAATTTGTAATTGACAAAAAATCTTCTTTCATTCTAGTAATGGGGGCTATTTATAATCATTACAATCATAAAAAAAAAATTTCAAAACATGGAGGAAAATGTGAGTAGTCACATTAATGTGAAGCATTAAGTTATTTTATTATTTTATATCATCCACCTATTTCATATATTATTATTTTATGTGGATTCAACCGTCTCATATGTTATACTTTGAATTTTTAAATTCAAAGATTCAAACTTGAAATTTCTAAAAAAAATTAAAATTTACATAATTAAAAAAAAGTTGAAATCATAAAATAGGTCTTAGCAGGCTAATGATCTAAGCATTCTTTTTTTTTGAATTTTCCTGAGCTTTAATTTGAGATCTTGTAAATAGACCTTAAGCGTTAATTTCTTGATTTACATGATGTTCTACATCACCCTCCCTTTTCCATCTTACTTGTTTGCTATAGATCTTTTCTCTTCAATAACCTCTGTGATCAAGGCTTCATCATTGGTGATAGCTTGATGCCATCATTAAATGACTTGTAGAAAAAATGCACAGAGGAAGTCGATGGAGCCTACGCTTGCATGTAGTTGGCAACAAAAGCTTGTGAGCACTTAGATCTTGAATCCTCATTTCCCGTGGGGCTGCAAGAACGCCACCTGCTTCACAAGCTTGTTACCCATTGAAAGCCCTTTACCATGGAAGGATTATTCGCGAGCTATGCTAAGAAGGTCACAGCCTTGGTGTGTTTGGCAGTGAGCTTATTGTTGACGAACTAGCTCATATCGGATTAGAAAAGTGTTTAACGCCCCTTAGACCTCCAACAACTCACTACTAAGCTCAACGATCTCTTTATTTCCATATAATTAACTTGCTTGTTCTTCCAAGTTGCACTGCAAATGTGCTGCTTTAATTTGCATTACCTTTAATAATCATTTTCTTTTGCAATTTCTTCTTTTATTCATTTATTAATTTATGGCTTTTTCAAAATTCTTCTTTTATTCATTTGCAATTTCTTCTTGCCACGTGTGCCTAATTAACTGGTAGCTATGTCCTGCGTTGTAATATCAACCTTTCCTGCCTATTTACATCCATGTATATGCTTTGCCTTTTGCCTATTTTCTGGACAGTTATTTATCACGCTAATTAACTTGGTCTTGCTTGGCCTCCATTGTTTCAATCTATGTGAATGAAACCAGTTTTGTTGGTGACTGTAATAATGTAGACAGACCATCCCTTCAATCAACGGTCTCCATTATCTTCATACTTAACCAACTAGCTCATAAAGAACTGTTCAAATATGCAGCTACCAGCCAAACATCTTCCATCGCTACATGTCTTCGAGGAGGATTCAAGTTCAAATGCCTTGTCTGTTTTCCATGGAGCACTCCAGAAAAACCAGTCTGCTCCTTCATAACCTTTTGTCCCTTGAAAGATAGAACGTGACCCGGAATTCTTTGTTCTACCACTATTTTCTCTTATTGCAGACTCGGAAGAAAGTGCTTGTTTTCAGGCTCGCGCATTTCTCATGTCAATTATTATCAATTCCTCAAATCATTCTTTTTGAGCGAAATATCTTCTCCAATTCACTGTTCTCTTGGATTTTTGCAGTGGAATGACTTGTTCTGGAATCTCTTTTTTGCAAAGCTCTGGAAACAAATCTTTTCTTCGCATGACAAACTTGTCTCTCCATAGAAGGGAGAATATGGCCCCATGATTTTTCTGAAAGCCATGCCATACCTTTAATGCTGATTAAAATGAGCAGTGATCTGGTGGTGGGCCTATGGGTGTTGACAAGGCATAATTTCTCCATATTCAGGTCTAGAAGGTCATACTGATATGAATTGCTGTAATGGGTTCATGTAATATGTTCGCAGTGGTTGCCTATTATTGCTTTTCCCAAATCTCATTTAGAAGGCAGAGCTGCTGCTTGACTCTACAGGTTTGTGGGGGCAGAACCAGTAATCACCTGCTTTATGATTTGGAACATAATTGTTAAGATATACTTCTTCAAGGACTTTCTACTAATATTTTTTTTTTTACTGAAGCTATGGAATTACTCGAAATATTGTGATGAAGTCTTGTTTGATAATGGTGAATTCAAAGATAGAAATGGTTTAAGCATGTGAATGTTAAGAAGTTTGATCTTTGGATGAAGTTTTAACTTGAAAAAAAAAATTTCAGAAAGAATAATGTTTTTAAGATTTATGTAATTTTGTAAATTTGAGGAAGGCATTTATTATTTAAGTAATTTTGGATGTGTTATATGAAATTTTGGAACTTTATCACAGAAGTCTCAAAGAAATGTAATTTATGTGTGGTTGCAAGTTGAAACTCCAAAACATATCTTCATTTTGTGTTGGAAGAAACTTAGAATATCTGTAGGAGGCTTTGGTTGAAGAAAACTAATTCCGTATCAACTCTATATGCTTGTTTATGCAGAAAAATATGCTTGCACATAATATAAATTCTCGTCCTCCAGCTCCTGTGTAAATGAAGTGTCTGAGAAGTTTGTGGTTTGTTAGATTTTTAAAAGAAACAGAAGCAATAAATTATAAAGTGAGGCCAAAGAATATGTTGGCATGGCAGTGAAGAAAAATGACGAAATACCTATTGGTAATATCCAGAAATAGAATAATTAGCAGAAGTTGTAAACTGTGTTGTCCACATGTTACATATAAGAATGAGTATATAAAATTCTCAAAGATTTGATCATGATTATGTGCAAATACATAAATTCAGTAGTTCAAAAATAAAATAAGTCATTTGATTTGTAAATAATGAGAATCAAGTGCTATATATATATATATATGCAATTTTTTCTACATAATCAAATAGCAATATATAGATATGATTTTTTTTAAATCTAAATGAGTAATTCATAGAAAGATATGGGCTAATAACAAAACCAAAAATGGCACTACTTAATTCTTAATTTTTAATACACATGCAAAGCGTATGAATGCGCTTTCTGTTCTCTGTGAATAACAATACTAAGAATTGAAAGCCTGCAGCCTGCGAATATTATTAATTTGACCACATGATTGTAATCAAGCTGGAATATGATTAATTTAGAGTAGTTTGCATGAATAATTATAACAGAAAAATCAGATAGAGAGCCAAAAACCTATTTAAGTTTTCCAAGCATCATTTTTGGAGGTGAAAGGATACCTCAATAAACACACTAGGTACAAGTCGCAGGCACAGGAAGAAGCTGTGCAAACAAGAGCACATGAAAATCTGTCCTTGACTTATGTAACATATACATAATATTTAAGGCTCATTTGGTTGCTTGAACATAGAAAACAAGGTCTCAAAATTGATCAAGTATGTTAGATCCATCATTTAATCTTATGTAGTTAAAAAACAATCTTGGCTTTGATCTCCAACAACCCTTTCAATTATACTGATTTTATTTTCAAACAAAAAATGAATGAAAACAGAATCATTTTCTTCTAAAAGATGTTTTCAGGCTGCAAGCAACCAAATGAGTGCTAAAGAGTAACTATAGTACCAGTCTCCAGCAGTCATATTCAAAAACACAACTTAGGAATAAAACAAATTTAGAAAGTCATAACACACGCTTCTGACTGTCAGAACTTGTTGCCTTAGCAATTTGCTTATGAGGGCTTAAAAATTTTCCATTAGAAGCGTTGCAAGGAAAGTCCGTGATTGGATGAACAGATCTGAAGTTTCCTTCATCTATCTTTTGATTGGGTTTCAGTGCATGCTTTGCTCCTGCAACCAGTTTTGTTACTCCAACTGCAGATTCCTTGTCTGATCTTGAAAAACTGGAGCTCGCTGCGTTTGATGATTCATCCACCTCATTTACTGCTTTCTGAACGTCCATGGCAGTTGCGTTATCGAGGAAGGGGAGATCTCGCATCAGATTAGCCCCCTGCGGTTCTACTGGAATGCTGTAGTTTGCTTGCTTTGCAAAGCGAGGTCTCTTAGCTGAATTCATGAGTACATCGCCCCTTCCAGCTGGTCTCTTTAGAAATTTATGAGCATCAACTGGACCATTGAAACCTGTGAAGTTGCAATATGATCCTTCTCCTTCTTTATTCTTGATGACAGTGGTCTTTGAAACTTCAGACATTGAATTTGTCGCAGTGACGACAGAAATAATTGAAGATTGGTTAGAATTTGGAGCAAAGGTACAAGTTTTCCTGGGAGAGATGTTATCAATAGAAAAAGGGACCATAGGCATATTATATGGAGATAGATCAGTTCCAGAAAATCCAAATTGTTGGCTCAAATCAATTTGACAGGAATAAGATGAACTAGACAGTTGGTTCCTTTCTTGATGATTTGCTTGATGCAACCACTGAGGCGGGTTTTCTGAAGCCTGTATCTGTACTGATTGAAAGGGATTTTCATGAACTTTGTATCGACGTAGTGATGATGGTGTTAAAAATGTACTGCATGAGACATCTTGACCATGATTGCAGTGGGAAGAACTCAAGGGCTTTTTCTGCTGAATGTTTTGTTGACAAGATGCTATCGTAGGATAGTATTGATGCTTCATAGATTCTTCTTTTGAGAAACTATTTCTTATGAATTTGTCAGTCTTTTTTAAAAAGGTTTTGTGAGGCACTGCTTGACCATCAATGTCTGCCTTAAATATGTTGTTTCCAGAGTTTGAGAAAATATTCTTTCTTGACAAACTTTCTGACACATGATTATCAATATGCGAGTCAAATTGAGGTTCCACGCTCGTATGATAAAGAATGGATGGAGGAGGATCTGGCAGCTCAAGTAGGTTACCTGTTGAGCTCCCACAAGGTGCTTTTGCAACAAATTCTGGCAACGTCCGTTGCTTTGAAAGGTAATTTTCAGGCATTATAGAAGAGTGGCAATCTCGATTACTACCACCAACAACTATATCTTGACCCATCAAGCGAATCGTTGGCTGCACTACAGGCTCAATCTGACAAGCTGAATTACGTTGTCCTCGCAGATCTACCTTCTTGAAGAAATCAATAGTGGCATCGCCAATTTCTCCATCATCAAAAGAAAGCTTTGTTTTGTTTGCATGGGAATGGAAATATGTATAATCCCGCCTAACAGGCTCATTGTTTTGAATATTGAATCTTTCGGTACCTATAAATTCTGTATATCTTCTCTCGCTAGCAGGATGGTATTGATTCGGACAGCAATCCAATTGATCATTTTGATATAATGCAGCATCAAGGTCCTTCCCCTTCATTATTTCCAAAGGATTCACATTTATATCATGCTCAACTTGTTTATCGGTATAGAAGCCATGACTGGAATCCAACTCCATGTTCTGCTTCATATAGGGCAGAATAAACTTCGTTGCTGGAAGCAATTGGATGAGTTCTCCTTGTTTATTAACAGGAAAACCGATAAAATCCTCACCTGTGCTCTTACTTCGGCTGTTAGACACTGAATTTGACAAGAATACTGATTCGCAGTACTTATTGGATCCCATAGAATGACAAATGTTGCTGCTCAATAAATCTTTTGGAGAGCAATGGCGTTCCGATTGATTCTCTGGTATGTGATTAGAACAATTCATGTCAACATTAAAATAATGCTGGCACTGCTTCTCATTTTTTTCATTACAAGCAATTAAACAACATTGCGAACTATGTTGACTAGGATTCTTCATAGTAGCGAGTAAATCTGCAACATTAGAAGCCGAGACAAAATTTCCCTCAGATGGTTGAATAGTTGCAAGAGTTATGTTTGGCAGTCCTCGCTGTAGATGAAATTCAGTAGAAGTGCTTGACCCCTTCCTGTGAGTAGTACCCTTACAATCCAGATCACCTGAATTGGTGCAGCTGGGTGACTTATTTTCTGTAGAAGGATTAAAGTAATCTAAATCATTATTGGGATCGATAGCATGGTTTAGATCAATCATTACAGCCATGGATGCTTTCTCTGCGATAGAACAGCTGCTATTGCTTGAGTTCACTAGTTTTTTATGATGATCAACATTACCAAGTGAATCACTTGAATTATTCTTTTGTGATGAAGATTCATCTGTCCTATCGACAACTCCTACATTAGCATCTTCCTCACTTGCATTCACCACCTGAGGACCATCATTCGCTCCTGGGAGCTCACGAACCTTGCTTGAATTGTTCATAACTGAAGATTTAGTCAAAACATCTGAGAAAATCTTGCAGAGGCTCTTAAGTTGTGGCAGGTCGATGCTTGAACACTTGTTACTGTGTCCAAGTATGTCGTCCTCTTCAGAAAAGGTAACATGTCTTGAAGTTTTACAATAACGTTTAACAGACTTGACTGTCTTGGCATTATTTACTTCTGTTTTTTTTCTTGCCGAGGAAAATCTATTTTTGTTCTTGAGAATGCTACGAGCAGGAAGCTTCTTTACTACCTTCTGGTTCCTGGATAACGGGTTTAATGTTTGCAAAATGTTGTGTTTCTTTTGCAAGATTTTCACTTTTGCAAACTTCTTGCTTTCCACAACACATTCAGCAGTATTTCTATGAGCTTTTGTATTAGTTGGATCTTGAAGCAAGTGGCTGTCATGGGGAGATATCATTTTCGGTTTGTAATCCTTATCCTGAAGCAGAATGCCATGTCATATTAACTAAATGAACAAGTGACCAATCACACTCTTGAACTTTAAATGATGACAAAGATATCAGATTCAAACAGGAGTAAAAATAATATGCAGCATAATGTCACTATCACTGATCGATCTAATGTTTTTTTCCATGGATAACACCAAAACTTACAAGCACAGTTTAAGCATAAGCAAAATGTAGAGAGTAAGAGAGATTCAAAGACATAAGTACTTGGAATATTATTAGATTTTGTCAGAAAAGTGCAAAATTGATATGATATTTGCATCTCAGGTCCCGAGCTCATCCTTTGAGCTCCTATTTATTGGGTTATGTAAAGATTTATCACTACAAGAATGACTATAAATAAATTCTTACCAAATAATATTTATAGAAAGGTTTAACAAAGCTTTGTTGAGAGAGGCAAATAAATTGGGTTGATTGACCATTATTCAAATACTTTGTGTATAAAGTTTTAAATTGAAGCCGAGTTCAATAGAATGAATTATCTCAACGAGCTTGCTTGGATGACTCAGCTGATAATGTTGTTGAGTTGATTAGCTAAATTGGTTACTTTGTGGATCATTTGGACGAATTCGATAAATCATTTCTAATGATTGAATAATGTCTCTTTCAGAGGATTGATGAATTCAAGATCGATCATTTGTGACATACAGCCATAGGTAATTTTAATATGCTTGAGGGCAGGTAGAGCTTACAATTAGTTACTTGATGACATTCATCCTTATGCCACTTCAAGCTTGGTTAATTTGTTCAAGGATGATTACTTGTTGAACTTAGTTTATGCTTGCATTATGATTTGATTAACTTGACCAAGTGACTATAGATGTATATTAGTTCTTTGATTCTCTTGTTTGAGATACCAAAAAAAAGGGAATAATTTTTTTCAAAACATAACTATACTTGGGTAAGTTTGCATCTTGATTGCAATTAATTACATTATTTTTAATTATTCTTTCCATTCATGACAACAATAAGGGAAGACTTGTTAATATTTGTTTTGGGATTTCATTTCAAAGTTTCTTCCGCTATTTGTTATCCTTTTTCAACTTGTGTTATAGTTATTTGTTCTCTATTAAGATGAAGAAACTTGATAACATTTTGGTCCAAAACTAAGTTCTATACTCTTGCAAAATCACAAAAAGAGGAAAGCTTATAAGCATTAGGAGTGCGTTTAAGAAATATTATAGTCAAGCTGTTTTGAAAGAAAGAGAGGATGGAACAACATAAGTGACGGGTCTGTCATCAAGTTTGTGTTAATGCCATGAATGATGGGTTTGTCGAACAATCAATTGTGTTAAATTTTTGGAAAATAAAGTTGCAAGAAGCAAATCCAACATCTTAAAAGAATTCTTGATGCAATGAATAGTCACCTTATCAATCTGTTTGATGAAATCACTAAAGAGATGCGCTAAAAGATTTATGGGTTACGGGACAAAATCATCTTAGTATAAAAATATATTGAATCAGTTTGATCAAACTAATATAGAGGTTAGTTTCCTTATGCCATCTAATTAGAAATGGTATTGTTCCTTAAGAGATCAATAGCTTTGCATCCCACCTTATTTCCTATTTAAAGGTGTCGGGATTCCTCTTCATGATGAATTTAAAAATGCACTTGCTTCTTTAACTTGCAATAAACTCATAATAATTTATTTAAGTGACCATTTGGGATCACATTATTTTTTTAAATTTTATTTAATTTTATTTATATTTCATTAAATAAAATATTTTTAGAATATTTTATTTTATTTTGTTTATAATATTTGAAAAAAAATTATAAGTTATTTTTATTTTTATTGAATATCTAATAAGTTAATTTACATGGCAATAATAATCATCAGTAATCATCAGAAGTGGTCAATGGTCGGAATAGTCAGTAGTAATGATTGGAGGTGGTTGCTAGTAACATCATCATTGTAGCAGCAATCAAAGGTGATAGATGATGGCTATAATGCTCACCGACAACATGGTGTAGTGCTATTTTTTTATTAGAAAGACTCTAAACAAATAAAAACACCACTTATGTTGTTTTAATCTTTTGTGTATTGTCTTCTTTTAGTAATATTTGTTGTAGCTAAGTGCCATTTTAAAAGACATATTTTCTTGTATTTTCATCTCTATTTAGAATAATAAATATATTATAAGTTTGATTCTCACTTTATTATTCTTATTAATCTTTATACTTGATATATGAGTTCGTCCTTGGAATCATTCTCACCCACCATATCATTCTTTACTATGAAATTATCTTTTTCCATGACATCATCTTTTGTCGTAAAGTTGCTAAATTTTTTCTTGGTCAAAGGATAGAACATCAATTGGGCTTCCTATGATGGTGAACACCTTATAAAATAATGATGGAAATTTCATTTCTTAGAATTTCAATTAGATGGTAAAACAAGAAAATGACTCATTTATGTAGGCCATCATCATTATCATCCTCCTCAAATCTAAGTTTATGTTCTTAAGATATATATGATTGTAATTTAGATCTCTATATTGTTGAGATTTTATGTCATGATATTTTATATTGGGCTTATATATTAGATGTCATTAGACTTTTGTGACATGTTATATTTTAGGCTTTTATATTAGGTCATTTCTTGTATCATGGTTTATGTTGGGATTTCATGTTCTTAGAATTAGTAGTATAGTAATGATAATGGATATAATAATGATGATATGTGTGCTGATAAGTATGATAATATTAATGTGTTATAATGATGATAAGTATACAAATCATGAGGGTAGTTAAAATTTATGTGATAAATTTAAATTTAGAGATTGACTTATATATTTTGGTCTCTCTTTTATTTTTATAAATAATGAGTCTCTTGTAATATTAAGCATTTCATTATGAAATAAATTTTTTTTTATGTTTTCTACTCTTTCTATGTGTTTCTGCATTAAAGTGAAAGATTAGTAAAGAGAGTAAGGTTATAGCTCTTAAAGAATGAATTAAAAAAAAAAAGAACAAGAACTTAATGACGACATACTATTTGTAGAGGTGCATTTTGACTTGTCCACACTTCAATATTAATTTACTTGAATTCATCATAATTTAGACCATCCATAGATTTTTATTTGTTAATTATTTTTTATAAAAATTAAGCATTTAGTATAGTTATTATTATAACAGCTTGAACCATCTCACCCTCATCATGTTATTATTATTATGTTTATCTTAATAGTAGTTGTTTGTTTATCATTATTCACTAATCCTATAAGTTGTCATTGGGTATTTAGGGCAAAGAAATTTCTTTTATGCATCTTAGAGCTTTTACATATCATAATTTTCTTATTGTAATTCTCATCTTCTTTGAAGGAGCCGCTCATTATGTTGATCAAGATCTCAAAATTTTGTGAGTGATATATTAAAATTCACTTATTTCTTTGACAAGTTCTCTCTAAATTAGAAATATCTTAAGATGTTATATAATTTGAATGATAACTTGCTTCATGATCATAAGTTGTACTATTTTTTATATCAATTTGATGAACCCCCTCCCTGCCCCCTAAAACTCATCATTTATCCTAGATGCTCTTTCCTCTCCCACAAAAGCAACTACTTTAATGCCCCTCCTAGCCTAAATTTGGCTTGGTGGGCCTCCTTATTATCTCTCCTTTGTAGATCAAATGCTTGAGCATGTTGTCAACTAATAAAAATCATCTGTCATCTAATTATATAACTCCCTCCAACCTTTTCCTCACTTCTCATCCTAAGATTTACATTTCATTGTGCTTCTTATTCCAATCGATAGATTTCTAGCATATATATTAATTTGTTCAATTCTTATTATATACTTTAAGGGTTTTTATTTTCTATTTTTATATATCTCTCCTTTATAGATCGAATGCTTGAGCATGTTGTCAACTAATAAAAATCATCTATTATCTAACTATATAACTCTCTCCAACCTTTTCCTCGCTTCTCATCTTAAGATTTACATTTCCTTGTGTTATTATTCCAATCAATAGATTTCTAGCATATAGATTAATTTGCTCAATTCTTATTATATACTTTAAGGGTTTTTATTTTCTATTTTTATATATTTATTTATTTATTTATTTAAAAAGTCAATGATGATGCTATTATTTTAAATAATTATTTTAATTTATAGAAAAATTTTCACTTGCTCTAACAACATGAAAAAATATAAAAAGAATTTTTAATAATGGGCCTTAGCCCATTTGTATGTTATGTTCATCAATATTCAAAAGTCTAGGGAGAGGCTCCTATTTATATAGCATGTATACCCACTTGGTTGATAAAGATTAACTCACAAGAGTCAAAGGAACTCGTCCAAGGGACTCATTAAAAGAACTCATCCAAGGGACTCATACAAGGAACTCATCCAAAGGACAAGTCAAAGGAACTCATCTAAAAGACTTATCAAAGGAGCTCATCAAAGGAACTTATTTAAGAGACCTGTCAAAGAAACTTATTCAAGGGACTTATAAGGAACTCATCCAAAAGACTAGTGAAGAAACTTATCAAAGGAACTCACCAAACAACTCTTCAAATAAAACTTGTCCAAGGAACTCTTTAAAGAAACTCATTCAATAAAACTTGTCCAAGGAACTCTTTAAAGAAACTCATTAAATGGACTCACCTAAAGTGCAACTCTACATTGAACCTACTCACCTCATAATTAGAACTTGATGAGTCACCTCACAAGGAAGGCTACATCAACTAAGAGCTATAGCAAGTGCTACACCATGTCTCAAGACAGTTAGGATGGTCCATATACTCTATAACTTTTATTTATTATTTTATATCAATGATGTAGCTAATCTTGTAGCCCTATAGCTCTTTAAATAAAGGGTTTAGAGGAGCATTTATGATCCCTTATGTTCTAGGACATTTAGTCCTTCCTATTTGCTGAGTGTATTTTTTTCATTATAAGAAATATATACACTTGTCTTCTTTTTACTCATTCACATACTCTCTTTCTACTCGTTGTTTCCTCAAGCAAGTCTTGGTGTTATCTTACAAATAGATTTGAATCTATCATCCTCTTTAGTGTGGTGAGTGCAGACAGATGACGTAGGCTAGAAGCCAAGCACTTCACGTTCTAGGACAATTAGCCATCATCGATTGACATAAAGCATATTAAGCACACTCAAGAAAAGATATGCCAAGGACGTGAAGAGCCTATGACCTTAAAAAATTATATCCTTAAGAGAATGTCCATTTTCACTTATTTTATTTATTTATTCTATTATTTGCATAATTTTTTTATTATTTCACATGATATTCAACAAAGCATACAACAACAAAAAGCCTTTCTTCCACTTTGTGGGGTTGGCTACATAAATCCTTCTTCTCCATTGTGTTATATTAAGTGTCATATTCTCATTTAATTCTACTAAATTAAGATCATTTTTTATATTTCATAACCAAGTCTTTTTAGGTCTAGTTGTACCTTTCTTAATATAATTTGAATCTTTTTCATCTACTCTCCTAAGTTGGTTATCAATAGCCAATATTTTATGTGATCTAATCATCTAAGGAAATTATCTCTAATATATCTACACTAAAGCTACTCCAACATTTTTGTGGACATATTCATTTTGCATTTTTTTTTCTCTAAATGAAAAGCCACTCATCCACCCGAGCATCCTCATCTCTACAACACTTAATTTTATACTTCTCTTTTACTAGCCAACATTTTGCACCATAAAGTATTGCAGGTCTCACCACCATCTTATTAAATTTTTCTTTAAGAATAAGCAATACTTTTTTAATCACATAATAGACTCGATTCATTCCACTAGTTCAACCATCCAGCTTGAATTCTTCTAATAACATCCTCATCTATTTCACCATCAATTTGAATAATAAATCCTAAATATCTAAAAATAAATAAATGACAAAAAATTAAGTAGAATTGGAAGAACCATAAAAGAATAACTAACTCTAGGTACACATATATGAAAAAAGTTGTCATTGTTAATTTTTTAGATGAGCCACTACCTCACTAAAGTAGTTAATTTGTTAAATTAGCTATTACTTCAATTAGAGACTTGATAATTACACAATTTCTCATTTAAGCATTGACCATTTAAATAGTTGTTGAAAACTTCTAATGTAGAACTACTCATAAGATATTTATCAATGAGAGAAAACTTAAATATGATAGCAAAATTCCCTAAATTATTATTAGATAGCTACTGCAATATTTAACCCTCATGAGAAGAAATCAACATTGGTTGCATATCATTATTAAAAAAAGGTTAGGGAAATATGATTATGGGATTGAGATTTGATTGTATTATCAAGCTCATATGCATAAGATCTTTAAGAGGCTAAAAGGTAAAACTCAAAATAGTCGAAATTGAGAATAATGACTTCACAAGTAATGTTAATCGAAAATTTGCATTCATAAGAAATTAATTTTAGAGTTAGCGAGGATCAAAGGCAAATGATTTCAAGGTAAAATTCAAGTGAAAATGTGTGATATTTTACTCTTAAATTGATAGAGTGGCCTCAAGAAAGAAGCTCTATGAAGGACAACACTATAGGATTTCATAAAAAAAACATTGAGATTAATGAGCTTCAAAGAGATGCATGTATGGAGATCCTAAGAGGATCTTATAGTGGTGTATTGACCTAAACAAATGCAAGAGGAATTAAAGGAGTTCTCAAAATAAAGAGATAATAGGGAGAATCTGTTGATGTCATTATGTATTGAAATAGACAACAAAAGGTACACAAACAATATAATAACTGAAATTGGTAATATAATAAGAGTTGCAAGAGGAGTAGTTATGAAGAAAAATAGTGCCAACATTAGCCCTAATAAAACATAGCCATCATTAGTGGTATGTAGAAATATTAAGGATGTTGCTACCAAGAGGTGTTAAGAAAACATTGGCTCAAGCAAGCAATGTAGGAATTATTTGATGATGAAGGGAGAACACTGCAACTAAACTAACCATGAAATAACATGCAATAAAGATTGAGAACTACTTGTAGTGGATTTTAGAGTGAAGAAGTTGGTGGGATATGGAATGCAATATATGGCATGTCATTGTAGAGTGTGTGACCAAGTTTATTAGGTGCAAGATTTCTAGTGTTAGGGAAAAAGCAAGAGCTAAAGAGTGTTTACAAAGTCTAATGTGATAATAATCATAAGCCAGGGGTTGACAAAATAAGTCTATGTTGGGTTGAACTTTCTACTGTGGGTGCAAAGTAAGAGTTTTCTTTGATTGAGATGAATTACTAACAATAGAATGTTGTGAATAAAAGTGGATAGAAAATGTGAATATTTTTTAATGAAAAATTATCATGACAAAATATAAAATCTAATAGCATTGGTGCATTATCTCTTGACCCTTAATAACATATTGGACACCTTAATTTGTTGATTTGATATTTACATCTCTAGAGGAGGTGGCTGACTTGTAGATAAAAAGAGGACATATGAATGATCCTGATAGTTTGATGCTCATTTCTCTATTATTCTTGAGTATTCTACTAATAAATAAAAGTTTTGTTTAAAAGAAGAATACTCTAGAAAATTTGTAATAAATAAGAAGGATGTAGATTGTGATTATTTAGAATGAGGTACTAATATAAAGTAGAAGCTTCTAAGATATATAATAAATAGAAAATTTTTGAGTATATTTTTATGAAAAGATTATAATATTGTTGAACTCTCTAGATTTGGCTTTCATGCCAATAAATAGGAAGGCATTGCATTGTGAGTTAAGCTGAAAATTACTCAACAAATACTAATAATAAAATTTATCATTCTCTCCTGCTATTCTCCTATCCAAAATCATTTGCATTGCTCATTCAACAATCCTTCTTCTCCTAAAAATTTTCAACATTTGGTATTAGAGCTTCATTTGATCATTTTTTGTGTTGTAGAAATCATCTAACATATTTGTAATAGTCAACTCCAACTACTCTTTCATGTAGATTCTAATCTTCAAAGAAAACTATGATTTTTGGTCCATTAAAATGAGAACCTATTTTCACTCTCAAAATTTATGGAAGATCATTGAAGATGGATTCGATATTTCAGAAGATACGTCAACTCTTTCAGCAAATCAAAAAAAGGTACTTAAAGTGAATCAACAAAATGACTCTCCAGCAATATTTGTATTACAACAAATAATGTCAAATGATATCTTTCCATGAATCATATGTGCACCAATAGTTAAATAAGCATGAGACACATTATAGGAGTTCCAAGAAATTAGAAAGGTATGCAATGTTAAGCTATAGAATTGTAAACAAGATTTTTAGAATATTAGAATGAAGGATAATGAGACTCCAAAAGAGTATTATTCTTGAATCAAAGAAATAATTAACCAAATAAGAACTTAAGAAGCAACAATTTCCAACAAAAAATAGTTGAAAATATACTAATTTCTTGTATAGAAAAATATGACAATAATTTACATGATTGAAGAATTAAAAGATATAGAAACTTTATCACCAAAAAACAATTGGACTCTCTTGAAGCACATGAAAGAAGATTGATTATGTGAAGTGAAAACTCTACAGAAAATGCTTTTCAATCAAAAACAAATTCATGGTTTCATAATTCAAAAAGAAGATGTGAGAGATTCACAAGAAAATTTTAAATATAAAAATAATCAAAGAAAGAGTGACTTGTATCCCCCATGCATGTGGTATTTACAATAGAAAAAGTCACTTGAAGAAAGATTGTTGGTTAAATAAACATCAATGTCAAAATTGTAAAAAAATTGAGCACATAGAAAATACTTATCACTTGAAGAATAATAATCAAGTTAACTTCTTAGAAAAGATAGAAGTTGATAAAAAACTTTTCTATGCCAAACAAGTTTTGTTAGAAAAAAAACTTGGTATCTAAATAGTGGTCGTAGCAACCACATGACAAAAAAAAAAAAAAAATTATAGTCTTGTAAAATCAAGACAAAAGTCAAAAATAGAACATCATGATTTCATGGAGTCAACAAACAAAGGCACCATTACCATTAACACAAGAAAGGGGAATATATACATCAATGACATGGGTGTGCTAAAGAAAGAGTTATAGAAGTCACTTGTGATAACAAATCACTTAAAACAATGACAAAAACTCCACTGCTTCATGGTAGGACCAAAATATTGATATAAAAGTATCATTTCATCAGAGAAGTCGAGAGCAACCATGAGATTAAACTCAAGCATTGCAAGGCTGAAGAAAATTTGGCAGATATATTCACAAAGACACTTCCAAGAGGAAAGTTTGAACAGCTACATGACATGATTAGAGTTATCAAAATTTGCCTCATGGAGTGATGGCTAGATTCTCATTTCTTTATTATTCTATATTACTCAACTAATAAATAAATAATTTGTATAAAAGAAGAATACTCTAGAATACTAGTAATAAATAAGAAGGCTTTAGATTATGATTATATATTAGAATGAGGTACTAGTATAAAGTAGAAAGTTCTAAGATATGTAATAACAAATAGAAAGATTCTAGAATTTATTTTTATGAAAAGAATTGTAATATTATAGAACTTTCTAAATTTAGCTTTCATGTCTATAAATAAGGGCATTGAAATTAAGCTGAAAATTACTTAGCAAATACTAGTAATAAAATTCCTCATTCTCTCCTACTATTTTTCCATCCAAAATCCTTTGTTATTGCTCACTCAACAATCCTTGTTCTCTCAAAAATTTCTAACTTACAAAAATCATTAGAGGTATGAGATCCGATCATGTCAAAGATGAATTTTCTATGCACGTCAACAAAATAAAACCTCATGCAAATAATTTACAGCAGTAACAAAACCTTAAAAAAAAATTTCAATCACCATTCTTTAACTATAGCTACCCTCCTAATTCAGATATATCATTCTCGCCGTCTAGTGCAGAGGTTCTCGTCGTAAGAGGCTCAATGTATGATGCATTCGGATGTTGCGATAAGGCAAAAATGCGGCAAAGCATGGGGTGTCGCCAAGGAAGGCCACTGAGTAGAGCATTGAGCTCGATGGGCGTGCAACTATCAGAGAAGAAGGAAATAGCTAGGGACCCTCCGATGGGAAACGTTCAAAGTGGAAGAAACTGGAGGCAACGTCGAAACCTGAAGACCATTTGCGTTCGTCGACGAGAAAGGAAATACGGCCGTAGCAAGGGGAATCGGGAGAAAACCTAAAAGTATCTGAGGCTCCCAGGATGGTGGGACATAGCTATTACCTTAATAGTGCGAGAACCGGTATCGAGGAAGACCTTAGAAGGAATTCCATAGGAGTCATCGTGATCATCTTGGATAGGGATGATGCTGGAAACAAAGGGATGCCAACACCCTAAGCCCGATGCCTAGAAGAGGATGAAGCTGATATACGTCTGTGAGCACAGCCCTCACTACTGACAAAAAATGATGGAAGATATTGGAGGACGGGACAACGATCGCTCGTTACCAGCTACCAGCTAGGGCTTTGTGACGGAAGATTCGTAAGAAATTGTTATGAAGCATTTATTTGTTCTTATAGGTGGGGACATTCCGGCGAATGCTCCTAAGAGATCGACCTTAAGGATTCTGAAGTGGCTACCTTTCTACGAAGCAGAAGCTTGTTTGGAATAGACGCCTTTGTTAAGGCGGAAAAACTGATATTTCTGTGTTTTAGAGTGCTTTGTCAATTATATATTACTTAGAAGATATGTAGGTAATAAAAAATTCAAAGTGTTTTCACAAGTTCGTCAAACCTTCCATTTCTCAGGATTTTTTTTGGGTAATTTCTAACTTGGTCTTTAAAATTGTTTAAGTCCGTTTTTTTCAATGTGTAAATCTTTACCTTTTTTTTTTTTTGAAAAAGAATTGCATTGTAAATGCAAGGGATATCCATGAGGCCTGTTCTAAAGTTCAAGAGAACTTTTGGCATGTGGTATTTATTTATTTTCTTGATTGTCGTTACGCAAAGGGTAGCCTGGTGTTTGGGTTTGTACTTGCGTAAAAGAAAACAATATGATGCTCGTAAATACTTCAATGTAAAGAGTTAAGATAGGACGATTAGGTTATTTGTCATTGTGGTTATCAAGCGTCCACTCTCTACAGAAAAAGAAAAAAAAGAAGAAGCATGAAGCCAACACAACGTACGGAGGATGGAAGAGTACATGCATGATTTAACAAATAGCTGAAGAAAATGTCTGCGGGAGCAACAAAGGCTGATGAGGGTAGAAAGTTTGTATGAAGAGTTGAAAGGTTTGCAAATATATATATAAAGAAAGCTTGGTAAGGAGCATCAAACTTCAAGCTCTGTTTCAAAAATATAAATTTAAGAATCAATGAGAAAATAAATGATGAAAACAATAAATAATATTTTCAAAAATAAATAAGGAACCAGAATGCATCCAAAAGAATATTTCTCAAAAGATATTTAAGAACATGAAAAATATAATAATATTTACAAATTGCAATAAAGAGTCAAAAAGAGGAGAATAAAAAAATATTATTTCTCAATAATAATAATAGTGAAACAAATGAAAGGTTATGGGAAAATTATAATTGTGAAAGGATAGTAGAAAAGCTTTAACTAGTTTTCCATAAAATAATAATACATATATGATAATAACAACCAAAAACCAAAGGTTTATAAAAAAAATAATTGATGCAAGAATTAATGACCTTTATGCTTTCCGATGGAAAAAAATATTGATGTATTTTCAAGTAGGTTAATAAAAGGTAGAGCAATTAACAATTGAAGCTATTAACTAGCAATAAAAAATGAATCACTGAAACCCAGAGCCTCATGTAAGATTTATCAGAACATTAATTATAGGAAAGGAAAGACTCGATATATTCATTGCAGGAGATTTGGACATTATAAAAGAAAGTTGTATATTGAGGAACTACACTAATCAAGTCAATTTTATATTAAAAGAGAAATAAATGTCAGAGTGCAACAGAAGAAACAAAAATATTATGTATTTGAATAGATTTTCAAGTAATCGATGTCTGAAAATAAATTTTTTTTTAAACATGGATTAATATAGGAAATGTTGTATAATAGAAGACAAAAGAAAATGCATTATTGCAGCGGAGATAAAGAAAGGTATGAAGCCATTATCATTATCATTGTCATCATTAGTTTTATCATAATTATTTAAGATTAGCATTATGAGTTTTCTTTTTTCATTTATTCTTATTAAATGCCATGGAGTTTATTTAACATTTTCATCATAAATTAATTTTGAATGACTTTTATTCACTTGTTCATTGTGCCGTATCTACCAAATATCAAACTCAAGATCAATGCTTTATAAACTAAGAAGCATACATCTTGTGTCAAACCCTTTGGCGAATAGCTTCCTCTCAAGTTAACTCTAGCCTATTATTTTTCTTTCTAATACTGCAACATTCTTTTAATATTCCTACCTAGTCAGGTGCTTAATTTTCTTATCTCTTGTTGTATGTCCAAATCATTTCAAATAGAAATATAAACCATCTAAATAAAAATAAATAATTATTTTAGTAATTTTTAAATGTATTTAGAAAATAATTGCTTTTTCAAAAAATGTTACAATACAATAAAAACGTATTCAAAATGTAATTTGAAAACAATAATTATTTTAGAGTTTTATATGTTTATACTATAGTTGTAATCTAGATATTATTAGAATTAATACAAAGAATCATTTTGTGAGTTGCCTGATAGGTAACAATGAATTTTAAACAAAATATTATTGAAGGAGAAAAGAAATGGTACAAATACTTACATTTTCTAAAAGAAAAATCAAAAGCATTTGATTCATCAAAGAAATTCTAAAAAAAATTATTGAGAAGCAAAGTGGGTATCGAGACAGAAATTTAAGTATTCGAGGAGGAAAAGCTGAAAACTAATTTGCAGTGATGATCTAACAACAATTTTATTATATTATTTTTGACAAAAAAAAAAATACTTTAAGTCTGAACGACAGATGGCATGCTCAGAGACATTAAATAGAACTAATTTAAGTTTGAAAATAATTGCCTATATCCTTCAAAAATTTATTAGAGAGTATTTAACGCAGTCTGAGGATAGTCCACATGAAGGAATTGATTCATTCTATATGATTGTTATGAAAGCTAAGTGTGATCGTAACTTTTCACGAATTTTCAATTACTTTACGCTTTTAAGATATTGGTTACAGCTGGCTCTATGGTTAGTCTTGATTTACCTACCCTACATGGCCCTTATAATCGGAAATCAATGATGAAGAAGATGATCATGACTCTAATTATTGATGGAGATGATGAAGCACGGTGGGATCAGAATATTGAATTCTGGATTAAATCATTCAAAATTGAAGTTTAAACAAGCGTGTGTATTTGTATGAGCAGTGCTATAAGTACTACTAGCAGTAGCATTATAGCAGCAGTTAGTGATTGCATGGGCATTGTATGTTTATAGTCTAGTAACATTTGGTGTGTCTTACGAAAGATTAATGTCTGAAAGAAAAATGGAAGTCATATTCCACCAGAACTATTTAAAGGTGAGAAAAGGTTTCTGTAGTAACTAGTAAGTACTGTAGTTCACTGCTGCTAGTGCATGAGGAATGCAAGGGCCAAATATTTGAGTAGTGAATCACAAATAGGATGAGTTTGTCTTCTGCTTATTTTCTCTACTTATTGCAGACTTATTTATTATGTCACATGCATATCAACATTTTCACTTTTTACCTAAATAAATTCTAAAAAACTAGGACATTCTGCTTCGGCCGAACATTGCAATCGGTTTAGTAGAGAAACCCTAACCCTCATATCTAGAATCTTGTGCTCATTGTTAAAAATTTAACAAGCATATAAACCTAAACCATAATCATAGCCCTCGTATGAACATCTACATAAATGGTGACGACTGTTGAATTTCACCAGCGAATTAACAATGCATGCGTCAAAAAAAACTGATGACACTGACGAGATAGAACCCGCTGTCTCGTGAGCTAATCCCTTCATTTCAGTTGGAAAATTGAAGATGATCATGATGCCGGAAAGAGGCATCAGCAGGGGGCAGATCCAAAAACTTATTTTAATAGGGGCATAATAAGATAAAAAATAATTCATTTTTATATAAAGTTAAAATAAAGCATCTCATATAACAAAATAAAGGAATAAAATCTTATAATAATATAATTTTTTTCATTTCTATAACTTGCTATAGAATTTTCATATTTTGAAATCATCAATCATCTTTTTTTACTCTAAATAAAAATATTTATATATCTTAATCGATTGTAAGATTGTTAGAAGATATTTTTGAATATTCTACTCTAAGATCTAATATAAATTAAAAGTAAAGAAAATATTTTAGGATAAAATTAACCAAGTAATGCAAATTGATTAAATGATAAAAATTATAATTATTGATTGTGAACAAATAATATCAATGATATTTATTTTAAAATAATTAATGAGGCTAATAATTAAAATTGTCTGTTTGTGAATAAAATTTAATTAAAGTTAGATGCATCATAGTTGATTTTATGATAATATCAAAATAAATTATGAATATTTTTTTATTGAAGATATTCAATATTATTTTGAATAAAATTATATTTTAAAAATATGATTATTTATCTTTGTTTATAAAAATTAATATTTGAAGAATGTATATTATATAAATTTTTTTTGTATAATGGTCATTAACTTACTTTATCAAGTATCTAAAAATTTATTCTTCTATCTTAATTATATATATTCAATTTACAAAAAAATATTATATAAAGAGACAAGAATGTTAATAATTTTATAATTATTCTCATTTTTATTTAATTTATTTACATAAAGATAATATAATCATAAGTAAATTAATTAAATATAATTATCATAATATAATACACCAATTAATTATAAAATAATAAACATATATCATTTACATCTAATTTTATTAAATTATAATTAATCTGAAATGATATATTAATTAATCATTAGTTAAATAAAATTAAATTAAATTAAAAATAAATCAAAATAAAATTAATAAATCATAAAAGGAAAGAGATTGAGAGAATTTCAGCATTCAAAATCCTTCATTTTGCTATTGTCCCAAAAAAGAGAAGGATGGCGCCCCGAAGGCAATCCTCGTTGTCCCTCCCACCCTCTTTCTCGCACTTCAACTTCTCTAAATCCCAGAACGGCCTACCAACAGGATTTAGCAAATCCGGATTTAACTTGTGAAAGAGGCTTTATCGGGATTGCAAAAGCACCCGATTTAACTTGACCATAAATACCGTTTGGATGGATTTAAGTTAAATCCGGCTTAAATCCTGCTCAAATCCAACAGCCAAACAACACTTAACTTGCAAAAGTGCGAGAAGGGAAAAATACTATGAGGAAAAATGAGGGTTACCACGACGCTTGTCCGAAGTCGACAAGGACTAAACGCACCGAGGCCGGAGGAGAGCTACGAGATTTCTAAACCAAAAAATGCGACGAGGGTGAGAGGAAAGTCGAGGGTTTTGAATCATATCGGGGCCAGTGGCGGCACGTGCCCCCACCCTCCCTCCACCCCTAGGCATCAAGATGGTGAACTATGAGACTCTTCTATATATTCTCCCTCTCTATGGTGCTCTTTGTCAAATGCCTTGGGACAAGAGCTTCACTTAGTTTGATTTCCTCCTGAAAATTATCTACTTCATAATTATTAAACTCGTTTTAATTTCCACCTAAAGATTGGTCAAGGGTTTTGTAACATCTCCAATATCTTACTTCATAAAATGTGATACCTTCTCAAGGGGAATATGAGGTTGAGATTAATAATATACTAATAAATTTAATTTCTTATTAGGAAATATTTGATTCCTCATACGAAAAAAATGATAATCGTAAGATATGGCTAACAGCTATAAACAACAACTTCTTAATTTATTTTTTCCTCAGACCACCTAATGCTAGCTGTTTGCATCTCAGTTGTACGTTTTTAACTTTAAACAGGCTATATAATTGGCATGTATGAGTCTATGACATAATCAGTAATAACTAGTAATGGAATCAATCAAAAGCTTTAGTTGAAATGGTAGGTTTTTTTATTTTTATTCTAAAGGTACAGACCAAAGCTTTAAATTTGTCTTTTTATCTTCTTTAATTCTCCGCTTTAAATTGAATATAATAAATTTTATGGCCAAATTAACTATATTGGCATCGTATCTATTCATTTATAATTGATCGTGTTGTATCCTGCATTCAATTAATAAAATATTTGAGTTAAATTTCTATCGAAGAAATAACACTAGTAATGGAATCAAAAAATTGGTCAAGTTAGTCATGAAAACTAACAGCAACTTAAGACTTATTTTACGATAATAATGATTGTATACCGTCAAAGATATGCCAAATTAGTTTGCGTTAACATCATAGTTCATTATTTTATTCACATTCGAAATTTCTATTATACTAGCAAAACATATATTGATGTGTATTGTTTGTACAATACAACGCATATATGAAACGAAGGGCGGGCTTTTAAATTCAAACAGCCAAACAATCGAAATTTGGTCAATCTCAGCCAACACTAAATTAGAATTCCTGTACTAGCATCCAATCCATAATCTCATTCCTATAATCTATAATATATATATATATATATATATATATATATATATATATATATATATATATATATATATATATATATATATATATATATATATATAATTCTCTAATCACCTCCTCTACGGCACGGCACTCTCTCTCTCCTATCAATTAACTACTCTTCCTCGGTGCCAGATTTGCCAGTGATGGCGGGTAAGGTCAAGCCTCTCGGTTTGGCAAAGAAGAAGTCATCTTCGAGCTGCAGGAAGACTAGCATCACTAACGTCTTTGAATATCTCTCCGCAACCACATTGAGCTCGCTCTTTGGAATGACGAGGAACACACGCGGCTTCTTGGACACGGCACAATTGCCAATAGTGGAATAATGCAACAGTCTGCTTCTTCTGTAGAAGGCCGCTTCCGTGACACCAAGAATGCTAGTGACAGCTGAGCTCGCCAGCAGAAATTACCTTAATTATTTTGGTGAGCTCTCTGTGATTTACTGTCGTGTTTTCTTTTTGGGAAATGTTAGCTTGGGTTTTTAATAAATAAATATTATTTATAAAATGATATTTATAAAAATAGCCAAAAGAAAAGGTTATAAGATCTCCATATGTTATTTTCCAATCAGATGTATCATATAAGATAGGAGGTTTGGAAGAAGATCACGTCTAATAAGAGAACTTCATCAGAATTAGAGTTTTCCTTTTGCCCTCGACATATCAACTCTTAGAATTTTGATTGAAGACATTGAAGTTTGCAAAAGGTTCATCACTTGTAGAACATGTAAATAAAGGTGAAAAGATTTATTTGTTTTGATTATATTCTTCTACATAACGTGTCAAAGAAGCTAGTATAAGAGTATTTTCAAACAATTATGGTAATTATAGTCTCTTGGATTTGTTAAGGAAATGAATGAGGTGGGAGAACTTCTATTGTGAAGTTATCAATAGGATAGTGATTCAGATTCTCATCTAGTAGGATAATATTAGCAGCCACCATACCCAAATCTAAATCATAAACCCAAACAATTACTTTTGTGTTATGATGTAGATAATTTTATAGGAGACTGACGGAGGAAATTTGGATCAATCTAGTCATTGGACTCTTTACTTTTATGACATGGTAAGAAATTATCAATCGAAGGAAACAACAGTAAAGGTGCCTCAATTTTTAAATTAATTTAGGGTTTCCATCTAATTGCAATGATAAAGAGAGATTTATGGGATATTACTATTTAGTTATTGATGATAGAAGCTCTCTATGAAAAAATTTCTATATATTTGAATATGATACTAAGCAAGTGATAATATGAGTAAAAGATAATCTACTATAAACGATAACTTCATGCAAAAAATTTTCTAAAGAGAACCTATTCAAATGACCTCTTAAAAATTTTAAGAAATATCAATTTTCATAATAGTTTGAATGAATGAGGATCTTGATACTATTATAATAAACAAGTCCCCATATAGAGGGCTTGCCAAAAGAAAGTGTAATGAGTAAAGAATGCTTTTATAAAATAGATGTGCTCTTCTAAGGGAAAACAATCCACACAATGATAATGTGTAATTAATTAATGAACTCAAAGTTAAATGTCTATTTTGATCATCTCATTATAAATTCTTTAGTGATCATTAATTTCTTCATAGAAAATATTGTGCAGTCCTTGATCTAGGTCAATTTTAATAGCATGCATTTTGTGTTAATTAAGGATACTATGAAATTGACAATAAATTGCATGATTTTTGATAGCAGAAGAATCATCTTCATCGAAATTTCTTCTAATAATCATGTTAGTAAGAAAATTTACTACATCTAATCCCAAACCACATAGATAAATATTTAGTGTTGAAGGAAAAGACTTGGAACAATTTGTCACTTGAAGATAGACAAGAGAGATGCCATATCTATTATAACTAATTGGTTCAAATAGATGATTAGAATGAAATGACTTAATATAGGGAACAAGAACAATATTTAATGTGAAATTACAACTTGAATAAAGATTTTCAAGAACATCAACTCTTCTATATGATTTGAAAATGAAAAAGTTTTCATCATCTAAAGAAGAGATAATTTCTATTAAATAATCTCCATTAAACACTTTATTTTGATATTAATCAAGTTAGGAGAAAGAACTAAAATAAGATTTTGGACATGAACCACTAGGATATATAAGATACCTTAAGGTAAATTTGATATATCCTTGATAACAAATATATTTCTTTGGTAATGGATAATTTGTTCTTGATAATCACACGATTAAAATTCTCAAAATCTTAAATGATATGCCCATATTATATTCAATAAAATATATGAAATATATTTTTATCATTGAAAAATTGAAAATATCATAATTAATTTTTTTTTGTACTAGTCCAAATTCTATCATACTTAAATTTCAAAATGGTTGTACCTATAATTTAATAGATTTATCATAGAAAAATTTACTAGGTTAATTAGCATACATCTTCTCTATTCTAACTAGAATCTATTTTTGAAAAAAAAAAGATATATATACTTCTTGATGACATGTTCTTTTAAATGATAAGAAAATGAGCTACATTTTGAAATAAAATTATCCAAATACTTGCACGCCATTCTTTTTGCAAGACACGAAATAATGTCTTACAAAATAAAAAAGATCTTATAATTTTGCAAAAAAAAAAAAAAGAAATCTACTCTTCATTTGAATTTTACATTGATATTTTGAATAAGCATAATTTTGCCTCATCAATATTTTTCTTTCGTTTCTTTTAGATTTGTTAACATCATTAATCCATCTATTTTAAAGCTATGAACATTACCCTTCATTCACCATCTAGGCTGCATAAGAGTTGCATTTCAAGTTAATCCTAATCTCAAAGTCAATATAATGCTATTATTTAATCAATCCAAAACATAATAATTATTATAACTTCTCAAATATTATCATACAATAATAGGTACAAAACCTACTCATTGATAATGTTAAACTTTTTCTTATCTATAATTAAACTTATGCTCATCATATATTTGTATTGCCACAATCAATGCCCATCTAATGTATATATAAAAAGGATTTATGCCCATTAAAATGGTTTTTTTAATTACTATAGATGCTCTCTCATTAGCAAAATCAAAATTGATCACCTAAATGATTCCTTCAAACATTATCACTTTGATACCTTCTTTTTTTCTTATATCCAACTCAATCTCCCATCATAAAGAATCAATCATCAATTCAACACAATCATAATGATTCTAGAGTTTTTGTTGAACATGAGCTATTTATCAAATTTCAATTTATCTTGCAATCCACCAAAAATTTAAATCCAGTTGAAATAGTAATCTGTGAAGGTAACTTCTCTTTGATGGTTGTTCTCTCATCTCCCTCACCACCTCTTCTAATTCCACCATAAATTTCTACCATTGAATCGATTGATTCTCCAAGTAACCCTCTAAATAGTGGTATATGATCCGATTATAAAGAGTAACATTTCATCTATTAGGATATCAGGCTAGAAAATGATTGCTTATTAGAGCTTAATAATTACTCATATTAATATTTGATTAAACAACAGAGCGGAAGAAAAAAATATAATTAAGGAGAAAATCCCTCATTTACTTTAGCTTTTTTGAATCCTTGAACAATAGTGTTGCATCCATGAGAGGGGTAAACAATGATTAGTTTCCTCTTCTTATGATAAAGGTTTATGTTTTTATCACTTTCAATCTTGTTTCACTCTAACAACTTTTTTCTTGCTTTGGGGATCAAAATTCCTTTTGTATTTTCATCATTGTTACCAAAATGCTTTTTGGATAAAAGATCACATTTTCTAAAGGTCAAACAAATCTAGATCTTCATTTCAATTTTCACTAAATTCAATATATTTTCATCAACCATATTAGTAACTTCAATGCCCCATACAAATTAATTTCTAATTGCGTTATTATTTTATAAAATTTATTCTCCAACATTATCATAATTAATTGAGACATGCACCAATCAAACAAATCAACAAAGAATATGTACATCTTTTCGACTAACTCAAACATTCTACTATTCTTATCTTTATTCACATCCCAAAAATCAATTTAAGGTATCAAATCTACTACGTGAAAGCATTACGATTGTGTAATCCATTGATCATATCAAATCTACAAAAGTTGTGTACCATTCAGTCAAACTTTATTTCATAAAGCATTATTCTCATAAAGTGTCTACATTCTCTATATGTTTTATTTAATCAGTTCGTCTTATATATCTGTTATTGAACTTCAGGAGGATTTCAATTTACTTTTTCATCCTAATAAAACTTAGTTAATCTTCACGTTCATAGCTAATAACATTTTTGAAGTCCTTTACTCCACTATGTGATTATTTTAGATGGATGTTAATCACAAGCATCCATGTCTTACCACAGTATGACTAGTTATTTTCCTCCAAACTTCTTTTATGAAATTAGTTTTAACCATTTTATGTAACTGAATTTTATTTTCATTAAAGCATCTTAAACTACACTGTCAAGTTCTAGATCTCTAAATATAATAACCTTCTTTGCATAATATATTAATTCTTTACTTCATTTTTGGTTGGGTTTCTATGTCATAAAATATTTTAGTAGTTTAATAATTAATATATTTTGCTAGTACATCAATGATTTAAAACTTAGCAAAATTACATGAGCTAATTGTGTCCAATACTTTGAATTTGTAAGATTTAAAGAATCTACACAAAATATAGAAATCCATATTGCATCGGTTGTAAAGTAAGGTTGCACAAATTTCAAGTAGATTAAATTCAACCATCTCATACATGTTGTAAGCCTTCTCATGTAGTTTCAATTTTTGACAGAAAGCTAGAACTGGCAATTATGTTTTAGATGATCACATATATAAACTCTAAGTCATTTTGACATTTTTTTTTGCCACATTTAACTTAATTAAAGTTCAATAAAAATTATATTTATATATCAATTACAATTACTTTACATATATACTACTATAAAACTTTTTTTTTTTAAATTTGATTATTCAGTCTTTAAAGTTATATCATTATTTATATATCTATTGTTCTTCATAATAGACCCAAAATATTTATTATGGAGTTAGGTCAAGTTTTATGAATATGAATATAAAAAGAATTTCTAATAACGATGACCAAAAAGTATCTAAAATCTCTAAAATATATTTCAAATAAGGGTTGATGTAGCAAAGAAAGTTTCTAGCAAAGTTCCCATCACTCATGATAACTTCTTAATTCACACGTAAATTTTATATTATAATCAAGTATTATAATCGAGATTATTCTTAATTATGACTAATGTTTATAGTAGAGGTGGAGAAAATGTGACTTTAATTATATTTTAAACCTACATTTTGTCCTTGAAGGTTTTTTTTTTCACATTTTTTATATATAAGGATTTAATTAAATAATAGAATTTAGTGCTTGTGACATGAAGTTTTTAAAGTTTCTTTTTATTGGGTCTTTGCTTTGAGAGATCTATATGAATTATTTTAATATTATCAACGAATATAAATATATTATAAATATAAATTAAAAGGTAAAAAATCTTATATTTATCATAGCTAACTGTTCCTTTAATCCTCTAACTGTTGTTAGAATGTTATTAATATTATATGAAATAAAACTGCAGTTTATACCAAGGATTTATTATCTTTTAAACACTTTCTTTATTAAGCCTATATGCCAAAACTGTTAATTCCAAGCTTTTAAACTTCAAAGGCATCAAATCAATCGGTGAAACATAACCTAAGAGTTCAAGCCTGGATATTCTTCCTGCGATGCGATTGCATCTTCTAGAAACGATGTTGGTGCTGAAATATTTTACTCCATCTTTTCAGAAAAGTAAAGAAACAAATTAGTATACTCACTACAAGATGCATGGAGTAATCATATCATATCATATCAAATCTCTGATCACTATTATGGTTTGTTTCTTCACATTATTATGTGGGCGTGACATGGGGTGAATCACTATGTATTTGTTTCCCCGTATGTAATCATATCATACCATTCTCTGATCTCCGTAGTTTTTCACTATGTAGGAGTGAATCACTATGCATTGAGGAACTTAGCCTAATGGGTGAATGTTAGGGTAAATCTTAGGAAGTGTAGGTGGGAATTAAAAAATGGTAAAAAGTTCAACTTGATACATCATATCAGTTAAGGAATAACATACTTTTTAACCATCGAGTACACTCAAAAAATCTCATGACTCAATTTACTCAAATGCATCCTTTCACTAACTGTATAATCTCATGCAGATTAATTAATGTCTTGTCTCTCGTTCAAAAGTCTAAAATGCAAACTTGCATTATTTTAATTCCAGTTTACGAACGAATAATCTAGCAACATGATCAGGGTGAATCTAGAAACATTTTAACTGTAACTGTATAATAAATTCGAGCATTGTTGTCGTATAGTTCATTGTACACAGCACCATCGGCAAATCAACAATGCTATGATAGTTTTGGTAATATTATGATACCTATCTATTTGTAAATTCTACTTTCTTTTTTAAGTCTTTGCGCTATTACTATTTACTATAAAATTTTTGATTCTGACATAAAATAAAATAAAAACGGTGATAAGGTGCAGGTTAAGTCACCAAATCAGATAACCTAGGAAGGCAGGCAACAAGATTGATTTGGGCATCAAGAAAGGTTGAAGCAACTAATACCTACCAGTCAAAATGATCTCCAAATTGGAAATATAGAAGGAGTGCGTCATCAAAATAGACCTCAACAATGACGAAGATTTTTGAAGGGTTATGGACTTTTGAAGCATTTTTGTCGAACAAAACAAAAAATTAAGAACAATCGTCGGAAACTAACGCCTCATATAAAAACATCATGTAATTGCAATGCAAAAGAAGCACGCAGAAGATGTTTCTAATCTACTAATCGTCTAATAACCTAACCACACATCTCTTCGAATCTCAGCCTAAATTTTAAACCATAATTCGTTAATATTAGTGTAAAACTACCCAAAAGAGACCAATTTAAGTAAATTATGCGTTTAATTCAGGTGCAAACCAACCAAACAAAGCTAATTTCATTAACCCAATAAAAAATTCAAGCATTAATAATGTTTCTAGCTCATTAATCGCCAAAATATCACATAAAATAACACTCCCCCAACCTCCTTCCATCTTTACTAATCACACAAGTTCAAAAAAATATCAACACACAATTATTAGAGGACCAAACCTGACAGCTAATACCAATCGCGTACCCTACAATACGAAAGGAATGAGAACGCGGACACAAAACTAAATTAAAAACGGCCTATACGCACAAGAAGACATCAAAATGATAGCAAAAATTTCACTACACCAAAACTGGAAATGTGAAAAGTAAATAAAAATATAAAAAAAATAAATAACGTACCTTTTTCGAAGCTCGAATCTCCATCTTGATCGTCCCTTTCTTTCGTTTCCCCTTTCTCTTCCTCGTCATCACCTTTTCCTCTTCTTCTTTGCCCTCTCCATCGCCATCTTCGCCGTTAGACTGATCCACTGCCGCAGCCGTGGTCTCGATCTGTGGTGCAGAAGCAAACAGCTCGATGATTGATCGTTTCTTCGGCGACCTCGCCTTTGTTTTAGGCGAGCGCAATTCCTCCACTTCAGTTGTCTTCTTTATCGTCTTAGTTGATGGAGATTTTGGTGACTGATACTCGATTATTTCATTTGTCTGTTCAATCAGATCATCCGCCGGTGCTTCCGCTGCTTTAGTTTCCACCGATTCAGCAACAGATCTTGCTGCGCTGAGCTCATCAGCCCACCATCGGAATCTGCGTATTGAAATCGGGGGAAGATGTGATTTCTCGTCTGTTTGGCTGACGAACGGCCAGGACTTTGCTAAGTCAACGATCCTCATCTTGGCCGCGTAGTCACTACGCAGTTGTAGAATATTGGATCAGATCATCAGTATAGATTTCAGATCTTGCCCGAAATTGAGAGTGGAAAAAAAAAAGATAGAGATGAGTGTGTGTGAAAGAGAGAAAGAGGGGAGAGAGAGAGGAATTATACCGAATCGAAAAGCGATCATTTTCTGCCTCCATGGATGCGATCCGCAAGCTGGAAGGAGAATAGAAGAGGGGAAGAAAATAGGAGAGAGAAGAGAATCTTGTCTGTTTGAGAGAGAGAAGTTGGGGAGAAGAGGCGGTGGTGGACACGAACAGCAGAAAAGTTAACAACTGACAATAATGAAAGGCATTCCATAAAAAAAAAACTATAATAAAAGTGATGAGAGAGATAATGAGATAGAAAAGACGCAACCGCGGCTTTTTTAGGGAAAAAATATTAAGCCATTAAATATATAAGAAATCGTGTGCGTTCGAGCTGTAATCCAGTAATTGAAAGTTTGCTCCTTCCTCCCATCTATCTGAATTTCATTCTACTAATTTATATAAATCTCATGATATTTATATTTTTCTGCTTATTATTTAAAATAAATATATAATAAAAATTAATTCTGGCTCTCCGACGATTGAAAAAAACAAAAAAAAAAACAAGATAATATCAAATGAATACAGTCTTTGATGACTTAAAACAAAGATGATTTTGCGTAGCCTTTTTTTTGCAACAAAATTTATAATTTGTGGATAGAAAAATAATTTATAATTTGATTAATATTCTCTAACGTTGAAAATGATATGATTTTGAACTGAGACAAGTCTAAATCGAACCAAACTAAGATCATATCAAAATATAAGTGTATATTTGAATTAATGCATATAACTCTATATTTATAAAATCATTAAGGTTGAAATTAATACAAATATGCTTCAATATATTTACATAAATGCATATTTTTATTTTAATTTGTGAAATATTATAGATATATTTATCTGAAGATAAATGTCATAATATATATAGATTTATCTTATGTTATATTACTATTTTTACATCATTTCTTAGAAATTTTACAATTATGACAACTTTATCTATGATGAATAACATATTGACATAGAGATTTCTCTTTTAGTTGTATTAAATATCTTATTTATTATTTTATTTAGGGTATTTAAAAATCATTTATATTCTATGCTTTCTCTAATTTTTATTTATAAAATTATGACTTTCTTTTATCTTAAATGTATGAAAAAAATATCTCATATTTCAATCAATAGCATTTGATCTAAATAAATTCATCACAATTATACCTATATCCACTAAGATTGAAACCTGAAACTACTAATTTAGAAATTATATAATTTACTATTTGAGCCTAGGTTCTTTAATATATGATATTGAAAAAAATATTAGGATTGTTAAATTGATATATTCAAATATATAGTATAATTTATAATATGATATAGTCATCAAATATATATATATATATATATATATATATATATATATATATATATATATATATATATATATATATAATTTTATCTGTTCATTTTTTTTATTATATTTTACTTGTTCTTATTAATTTGAATGAGGCATCATCTAATTTTCAATATGTTTACGTATATTGTTCCAATGAAATGCATATTTTAAAATTTATTTGTAATTAATATTATTAAAAATAAGAGAATTTATATACATAACATATAATTTTATATATTTATATATATAATATCTAAAATTTAATATTTATAAATATAGTATGTTTTTTATATTTCAAAAAGAGAATTTTATTTTAAAAAATTAAAAAATAGTATTTTTATTATAATAATAAAAATTTAGGTACTATATATATAAATATTTATATTTAAGTGTTAAATATATAAATATATAAGAATTGATTTCTCTAAAAATAATTTGATTTACTTTTTAAAAAAATTTCTATAGTAATCTCCGATATTTGGGAAAGAGACGAAAAAACCAAACAGCGCTCGGTTTTGGGAAAGAGAATCTTGCCATGTATTTCCCGCTGTTCACTGCGCAATTTCTCGCTCATTCATTTATCACCAAAAGCGACGTACGATCGGAAGAATTAAAAAAAAAAAATGCCGCTCTCCGTAAGTAAACGTGGCACATTTCACTCCGTTCGATGTGCTACGCTTTCAATGATCGATGATGATGATAAACGGATGGTGGAACAACATGATGCAGCAGAGATACGTGGTACGATGCATTCAGTGCCTTCACATGGAGTGCGAAAGCGACGGGATCGCGTAATAACGGGCCGCGGGGCCCGCATTTCAGTGCGCGGGTCCCACTACCGACGTCGCAATTCCGGATATAACATGCGGTATCGGACGGCTGGGATTCGGTGACATGAGGCGGAGGTTGGTGGTCGAACGGTGGAGCAGAGGCCAATGGCACGTGATCGGGGAGGTTGGTTCGGCCTTGGGCGATACGGTACGATGTGATTCGTGGATCAATCGAGCTTTGAGTAGACTGCTTATTTCATTTTTTAAAAGAAAGATGAGTCGGCATTAATGGGCGAGCGAGATATTAAAATAGAAGGGGGTTTGCCGTGGGAGCGATAACATCGCCTCAAGCTTAGCTTTATTTTCATTTAAATTTTTTTTTTATAAATTATTTTATTTATTTAGGTAAGCCAGGGCACGCCCGATATATGCCGTACAGATCGGCCTTAGTGCCTTGAGTAAGGTGGAGCTGATTTATAGACAGTGAGTTGCTAGTCAATAGCTTAATGACTAGCTGCTTCTCACTTATTTATTTATAAAATAATTAATAATATATTTATTTATTTATTTATATATTTAAAAAATGTGTATTCCGAAATTAAAAATAGAAAAATGGAAATTTAGTTTCAATTGCTATGAAACAAGGATGGATTACATACACCGATATATCTAAAGTTCAATTCAAAGCAAGCTCATTTCAAAAAGTTTAACAAATTCATCTCTCATTGAAAGCCCAATAGTTCTAGATAAGTATATTTTATAGGAAGTTGGGATCATTTAGAATAGTATATTTTATATGAGGTTGAATACAACTAAATAATTCATTGTGCATGAGATTGAGTACAATCAATTGAGTACATTCTTCAAAAGATTAATTTTAATAGGTCAAGTATATTATATAGGAGATTGAGTATGGTAGGACATGTGCATTTTGTACGATGTCCAATATAGCTAGACATTATGTTCTATTAGAAGCTAAATAAATATAGTCAAAACAAGTATATTCTATAGAAGGACAAGTACAACTAGTTGAGTACATTCTGCACAAACTTGACTTAGTAGATCAAGTATATTATTGTGGTGTTTATTTTTCAAATTTTGGCATTTTGAAAAATATGTATAGTTGTTGGGATTCCACATAGATCCGCAGATATACTCATTAGGGTGATCGAGTGCAATATTGAGGAATGATGTATTATCTCGAGAGATAGAAGTCACCATCCTATAATGAACCTAATCACCTAATAAGGACTCCTAAGGACAATGGATCTTCGAATGTACTTAGATCTTTCCCCTACTTTATATGAAAAAATAAAGTAGGATTTATTTAAACGAGATTCATTAAATTCTCTATGGAGGTAAGCCTCATAGTTAATTACATCTTAAGGAATGAGATTCCTTAAGAATACTCTCGATTAAGGTAAATGATCGTTGTCTCCAAAGATTTCAAAGATAAGATTATCAATCAATTAGTTATTTTATGAAAAATCAAGTGAGATTGATCAAGATGAGAGAGTTATTATCGAAATCAAAGAAGATGAGTAGGGGATGCTCACGATACTAGGAAACCTAGCGAGCATCCCAAACTATCATATGGTTAGGCTTTTTATATTTTTTTTTAAATTGAAGAGGATTATATGTTTGAGTTGATTTTTATTAGAAATGTAGGGCTTACAATCCACAACACAAGATCGTGAAAATGCCTAAGAGGTGAGGATTTATGCTTGTAGCTTGCAAAGGAAACAGCAACCTCAGATCCTAAATCTATGGAGCTTTGGTGAGGGCCAAGACACAACCTAAATCTTAGGTGAAAATGGGTATATTATTTATCTCCACAAGAGAGAATAAATCACCCGATTGTTAGACTTATAATCATCTGGGAGTGGCCACCAACTAACTCCTCCTATGATTTTAAATGCATGTAGACAAATCTTATGATTTGCAAGATGGCTAAGTTATTAGAAAGGATACTAAGTCATTAAACTCATTCCCTAAGAGACTAGATCATGAAGGGCATGAACTCATGACTTAATCTAATGCAAATTTTGTTAAGTTTTATTTTGATTTTTGGACATTTTTATTTGACACGGGCTATGGGATTTTATATACCTAATGCATGAGAAATTGGTTATGGGCCAAAATCAGAAAGAAGGAGGTGTGTTTCCACCATGACTCTCAAAGATTAAGCCATTTTCTCTAGCAAAGGTGGAAGCCCTCCGTTAACAAGAGTGAAGCAATATATTTTATGCATGATATGAGACATACAATATCCAGCTAAGGGGTTGCTAAATCTTTTATTATCTTGATTTATGTCCTGAACTTTAGGTGAGGTTATGAGTTATTTAATTTAATTTTGAGTTGATTAATTGGATAGAAAATTTATGTTTTCCTAAGAGCCTACTTGCATCTGGGCTATTCAACAACCATCAAGCAATTAAGAAACTAAAAAAATTATGACATTCTAATTAAGCAATCATAAACAAAGCATCAATTAATTTATAAAATTAGCGCAAAAGAATAAGAGGCCGATGTGGTCGGACTCCACCGCACAAACTTGAAAGAAAAAATGGGTAGCCGAGCTCTACCCTTATATAACACGGATTATAAATGAATAATTATAATTTAGAAGGAATTCATGTTATGGTGGTCTTCATTCTTCATTTTTTCCTTTCTTCATTTCTTCATTTTTGATTTTGCTCCATTTCTTTCTTTCTTTCTTTTGATTTAACTTGGGATGTAATTTTCTCCAAGGCTTCACATGGTACATAAGACATAGTCTTATGACCAATGTTCACCTTAATTTCTCTCATAATATTCATTCAAAATCTTAATTGTAAAATTTACATTAAAATGGGAAAGATAAATCTAGCTAAACTTACAAAATAGATATTAGCTAAACATACCATACAACCCAATCAATTATATGAATAACCAAGTCCACTTGTCCTAATTTAAGTTAAACTGCTATAAGCACGCGGTAAAACATTTATATTTTATTATAGCCCCTTAGGCACTCCAGAAAGCATAATTATGCTAACATCCATCTACCACATGCACCCCAATCCTAAAATATTACATCACAAAATAAAATCAGGCATCAAACCATGCACCGCCCTAACATAGAGCTATAAATAATGACTTAGCCTAATGTGTGTGTGCATTTAAGGCTTGTGTGATATGTCTTAGCTAGGCTTTAAGGTTAAAATTTTCTAAGTATGAAGGATTTAACTTAGAGGGTGGTTTCATTTTAAGTGATTTAGTTGATTTTCAATTTTAGTTGATGATTTGATTTGGATTGAATGAACCTACACTTAGTTACCAAATATTATAAAGAGAAGAAAAGAGAAGAGAACTTCTCTTTCATCCCTACCTTAAGTAATTTCTAAGGTAGCTTCATTAATAATTTTTCTTTAATGAATATTTTATTATGTGTTTTAATTAATCCTAAGTTTAGATTTGATCTAAATGGCCTTATTTAATAAGAAAGACATCTTAAGATTATTTAAGGTAGATTACTATCACATGACACACAACAATTTATTTTTTATCCACCTTATATACCATGCATATGAATGATCCTAAGCATAGCTATACATGAAATGCAAATTTTAGCACACTTTGATGATGAATGCTAAGAGATATGATTTGCAAATTTGGATGTTCCATTGATGCATATTTTTATTATGTAGAAAAAGGGGGATTTTCCATCCTTTAATATAATGCACATCCACATGTATAAAACACATAAGTGAGTACGACACCATTATTTTCTATACTAGGGGTGTAAGGTACAAGACCTACTTAGGGATACTTAAAGCCTCACAACCTTGGGATGTCCAAATTAATATATCCCTTTTCTTAAATACATGTAAATATACAAAAAGAAATAAATGGATGAAGATTCATGAAAAAGATTTTTGTGTTTAATTTGGTTGTGTAATTTACATGTGTAATTTGAGGATCCTTCTTAAGTCATAACATAGGAGTGCATATGAATATATTTAAGTAAGTGTTGTGTTCTTTTCAAATGAACTATACACTTTTCAAATTCTATACAAGTCCATATTAAGAGAAGAGAAGAAAATAACATAAAAAATACATCTTATGTTATAATCACATGCAAGCTTATAAGTATTTATAAGTAGCATCACTTCATTTATAATCTTTAATTTATAGGTTTTAAAAATAATTTTTGGTTTGATAGTGATAATAACACTCATATTCTTAACTTTAGCCAAAATATGCAATTTGACATAAAAGAAAATATTTTATTTAATTAATTTTTCAAAAGATATGAATGCATGATTTCATATGGACAAATAATATTTAGCATGTTTGGAAAGAAATAAAGTGATGTAAGCATATGACTTCATTCACCCTAATTAATTCTCAAAGATAATCCTATAAAATAAGATCATTTAAAGTGAATCAAAATTCTTTAAAGAAATTTTTATTTTTTTTGAATTTGATTTAACTTAGAAAATGTGAAAAGTGTTTGCTGGTCCTAACCCATTTTTCTCATGTGTGAATTAGTTTAGTTTAATTTTTAGAACAATTAGGTTGATTTTATGTTTTGTTTAGGTTAAGGTGTGAATTAAATCCATTAATTATCCCTTACCTACACCACTTTAACATAATTAACCAAACAATTATGAGCCAACATATGATATGCAATCACATGGAATTTAAATTAGCAATGCACCTAAGAAATAAAGGGGCCTAATACAATTAGCTCATAATTATTGATTAATTAAGCTCAAGAGTTTAATTAAGTACTTTCATAACCGTCCTACACATGCAGTTTGATTATTTTTTTTAAGTCTCTTAGGTTATTGAACACCCAAGAATCTACCCAAGATTAAATGATTAAGTTCTGGAATAATTTGATTTTGAGTTTGGTTAATTAATCATTTAATGAAGTGATCAAGTCATTAATCAATTTGCAAATTAATTAAGTATTTATCCAAATGAAATGAACTTAGGGGAAAGATTAGAAAAGAAATCGTAATCTCATTCCCTAAGTTCATTCACTATTTTATGATGATTAACAAGCTTAATTAATAAATTTATCACTATTTGATAGATTAATTAATCATATAATTAATTAAGAAAGTGATTAAGGATGAAAGAAAAATTCTCCTAATTAATCCAATAATAAATTTCAAAAAACTCATGGGAGAGGTTGTCCCACTAATCAACCTTAAGAAGTTTGGAATTAATTACTAAAATAATTAAGGAGTAATTAGCCTAATTACATTTTTCATAAAACCCAAATTGAGTTAAAACCATTATTCAAAATTAATTAATTTTTAATTTTTTATTATTCTTTTCTGAATTATCTTTAAAATGAACTTGAGTTTATTTTTTTTTGGATTTTTCTACAATTAGTTATGAATTTTTGGAAGTTTCATCATTAAAATGAAATTAATTATTAACATGTGGTGGATGACGCGTCATGCTTTTGACATGGCGCAACAAGATAGGTTATTTAAGTTGTCACATTTATCGTTGAGTCGGCGGGGGGTGGACGCGCTTTCTCCACGGGCCATCCGATCTAAGATTGGGTGGCCGCGATTAATCCCACAGTTTAGCTTGAATTAGAGGGAATTATATCATGATTTAATCACAACTGTTCGTTCCAATCACGTGGAACAGACAGTGTGTGATCTATCTTCTCCTGAGCGGCGAGAGACGGATGTTGTCCGTCGATTGTCGCTTGATCCGAGCTCAGTTGAGCTTGAATGGAGTTCAAACTCACCCCACACCTTTAGGGAAGAACAAGAAAGGTATCCAATGGTCAAGATTCAATGGGATTTCAATTTTCTTCATAAAGGACCAGACAATTTTCATCCTATGATCGATTTTGAGCAATACCTTGCTAGAGGCTATCACCGGCGCTTCTAATGGAGGAGGTAGCCTGGTCTAGTAGAGATGAAGCCCTGTTGAAGGTTTCAAGTCTTGATTTTAAGTGGATGGCTCGGTTGACCAAGCTCTCCTTCAATGGTGACCGGCCTTGATCAAAGTCCTCCTTCCCGTGGCATGGTGACTTGGAAAATGACTTGATTGAGCTCGACGAAGTCCCTTAATGGTGCTTGCAAGTTTAATTTAATTTTAATGGAGAATTGAATGAGTTGGAATTGGGATGGACCTCCCCTATTTTGGCTTTGAGCAAAACTAAGAAGGAGAAATCAAGGGAGCTCGAAAATGGCCTTGGGAAGCTTAGGGATGCTTGGTTTTACTTCCTAGAGCTCAATCAAATTCAGTACTTCTCATTTGAGTGGGAATGAGGGGGAGTATATCTTCCCCTCCATGATCGTACGGTGAAGAGTAGAGTTGCCATTTTAGCTCAATTGCTGAGATTGGTTGGTCAGTTTAAGCTATTTAGCATCCCGTGTGATTCATTTTAGGTAGTGGAGGGAAGGAGAGTGAGTGCCCATGTGCTAGGTGAGTGCATGGGGTGATCCAAATGTCCAATTTCCATTGGAGGGGTTGGTTTGGCATTGGGTTGGGTCATGGACGACCCAAGGTCATTGGGTCATGTTCACCACCTCCCTTGGTGGTTCATGTTCAATACCTCCCTTGGTGTTCAAGTGGACCACTAGAAGGATGCCAAGTGGTCTTGAGAAAGAAAATGACCAAATTCTAAGTGAATTTGGTCATAGGATACCCTTTGATCTAGAGGTAAAATGGTCATTTGGCCTTGATTTTGATTTAGGTAGATTTGAAATGATTCAAAGTGGGTTGGGCCAAATTTTGGTGATTTGGAGTTCATTTGGTTTGAATTGGTTCAATTTGACTCATTTAGGTCAAGTTGAGTCAAACTGGGTTAGGTTTAATCAATTGGTCAAATTAGGTCAAACCATGGGTTAGGACAAGTTCAAATGATCATTTGGATCCTATGGGTATCATGGTTTGGATCAATTTAGTTTAGATTTAGTTTTGGTTCATTTAGGTTCATTTAGGTCAAATGAGTCAAGTTGACCAATTTGACTCATTTGACCCAATTGGGTTAGGTCAAGCATTGGTTTAGGCTTGGTTGATCATTTGAAATGTATTGCAAGCTTTGGTTTCAATCAATTTTTGTTTGGTTTGATTTCAAGTTGATTTGACCCTTTAGGTCAAGTTGGGATGGTCAATTAGGCTGGGTTAGGTCTAGTTGGCCAATTGAAGCTTTGGTCAAGTTTAATCAATTAGAATGAATTTGACCTATTAGTTGCAATCAATTTGGCTTAGATCAAGATTTGACTCATTTTAACTTTTTAGGTCAACTTGGGTCAACTTAGGTTAAGTGGCCAATTAGGCTTAATTTGGCTCAATTGATGGCTTGGTCAAGTTCAACCATTGATTATGAATTGGTTTAAATCAATGATTTTAATTAATTTGACATATAGTGAATTTTGGCTTATCTAGGTTTCATTTGGGCTAAGTGTTGACTTGGTCAAATGCTAAATTTGACTTGGTTTGACCCAATTTTAGTGATTGATCATCCTAGGATGATTGTTGCTCACAAGGTGAGGCTTATATGGGCATAGTTCAATCTAATTTGGGTTGGATTAAAGTTAGCTCAAAAAGGTGCTTTCGATTACTTTGGGTCAAGTGAGCTTAAATGGGTCAATTGGTTTGATTAAGGCTTGATTCAAGTTTAGTTGAACTCACATATGGACTTATGATGAGAATATAAATCTAATTGCAAGTGATTTGGAGCCAAATAGTTTTGATTCATTTGACAATTCCAAGTTCAAAGGATGAACATGGGTTTGATTTGAGTTAGTTTGATTTTGGTTTAGTGATTGAAGTTTATGTTTATATTTGGGTATATGATTGAAGGAATGATTGTTTAAAGAGAAAATCTAAGGGTTTGGATTGATTTGAGAATGATTTGGCTAAGTTCAAGGATTTGACTTGAAAGAGATAAGTTGGATTTAAGTTAGATTTGGATTTGAGTTTTGAATTTAGTTTTAGTTATTTGAATTCATATTTCATTTATATTTGTGAATATAAATGAGAATATAAATGGGTTATGAGAAAATCTTTTGAGTTTGGAGTGATTTGGACTTGATTTGAGCTAAGTCCATAAGATGAAATAAAAAGGGGCTAAGAAAGATTTTGGATTTGGAATTGATCATGGGTTTCAATTATTTGATTTGGATTTTGGAATTGATTTATGATTTGAGAAAATCAATTGAGTTGGAATTAATTTAAGATTTGGTTTGAGCTAAGTCCATAAGATGAAATCAAAGGACTTAGAAAAGATTTTGGATTTGATTTAAGATTTGAGAAAATCAATTGAGTTGGAATTGATTTAAGATTTGATTTGGAATTGATATATGATTTGAGAAAATCGATTGAGTTGGAATTGATTTATGATTTAAGAAAATCAATTGAGTTGGAATTGATTTAAGATTTGAGTTTGGGAATTGATTTATGATTTGAAAGAATCAATTGAGTTGGAATTGATTTGAAATTTGAATTTGAAATTTGGTTTGAAAGAAGGAAGCAAGGTTTGGGTTCAAGCTATAGGGTAGGCAAGTCCTCCTAATACCCCTAAGGCATAACCTATTCCTATGGCTAACTCTTCTAAGTCTCTAGGGTTAGGTTAAGTGTTAACCCAATCACTAGAAGTGTCTTAAGACTAAGAAACTCTCAGTGTCTGGAGGAGTCCTATGTCTAAGATGAAGAAATTAAAAGTTCACTCGAAAAGTGAGGCCAACAAAGGGCGCCCAATAGGTGTGGTGTGGCTGACAAGGCATACCACACGTATTGGTGTTGATCGAGGTGATCAACAACATTTGAACGATCACAAGTACTAACAGAAATGATTTACTCCTAAACTCAGGGTGCAGAAGGAATAAGATCTTAGTGCAATGTGACTCTGCTCATGTTCAAAATATAAGAGAGCGAAGGGGGAATCCACTAGGGATTGAGTGTGTGAGCTTTCCACTAAGGAAAAAAGGCTCAAGTTATCCACAAGGGGATAAGAGGTTGTGAAATCCAGGGATTAGAATTTGAAATCCAATGGGGATAAAAGATGTGAACCTTCCGCTAGGGAAACATGTTCAGGTTGGATTGAATTGATTCCACTAGGAAATTGGAAAGATTTGTATCTCACTGAGGAGTGATTGATTTGATTTGTTTAGTTTGACTCTACTGAGGGAGGAAGGTTGATTTTGCATCTCACTGAGGAGAAGTTAATTGATTTGATTTGTTTAGTTTGACTCCACTAGGGGAGGAAGATTGGTTTTGCATCTCGCTAAGGAGAAGTTGATTGATTTGATTATTTAATTTGACTCCACTGGGAAGGTTTGATTGATTTTGTTTTAGATTTTGAGATGGACCCTGTTGGTTTACGATGGATCGCATTGAATAGTCATGTTGGACTTGGCCTACTTCAGATTTACCAATCCAAAGGGATAGTCTACCAACCACATAGTAGGACTATCCAAGCAAAGGTGTTACCTTTCGGTGTGCATCGGTTATACTAGAAAGAATGTGTAGTAGACTTATATCCTCCAAAGTAGGGATCGGTCCTTTGGGGTTGGCAATGGGTCAAAAACCTTGACGACTATTGATTGAATGCCTCTGGGGGACTTAAATCAGCTCAAAGATAGTCAAAATTAATTTTATTTTTTAATTATATTTGATGGATCCCATCAATTTGTGATGGACCACACTGAGTAGGGGCCATGTCGGCCTTGACCTACTTCAAATTTACCAATCCAAAGGGAGTAGCATCATAGTCAAGGGGAGAACTATCCAACAAAAGGAGTGTCTTTTGATTTGTGACCAATTCAGGGAAGAAAGCATGGGGACTCACATCTTTCTTGAATAAAAGACCACTAGGGTGACATATTAGCAAGGTAACATGTCAACCCGACTTAGGGCTACCCGTCGATTTATAACAGTCATGCTAGAAAGAATGCGTAGTAGACTTACATCTTCAAAAGTGAAATGACTTCTTGGGAAATCTATTTATGGCAAAGCAGATTGAACCCAACCTATGGGCAAAGTGCAGACTCGGGGACTTATATCAACTCAAGTGTAATCAGGCAATTCCTATAGGGAGTTCTGTTGACACTGCCCTAAAGATAGGATGCCTGCTTGAGAAAGGGGCCGTTGGGGGCTTGAATTCTAATCCACAAGTGAATAAATTTGTTTATTTGTTTGTTTGTTTATCATGGACCCTGTTGGTTTGTGAGGGATCATACTGAGATGGAGCTTATATTAGCCTAAACCTATCTCAAATTTACTGGTCTAAGGGAGAGTCTGTGCATCCGTGAACAAATTCTCCAACCATAAGGGCGGCTACTAAGAAAGGGGGGCTATTCTATCCAAGAGTAACCCGGGCAGTGTCTAAATGGAGTTGCAAAGGACGTGATCTAAGTAGAGTGCCCGTAGGGGAGGGCCCACTGAGGGCTTTATCTAAAACTCTGGAGAAGATAATATCTATAGGTATTCGGTGGCCAACTTAAGGAGAAAGCATGGAGACTCACATCTGCTAAGACTAGTGTATCCACTGGTTGAGTCGTTGTCAGCATAGCGAATATCAACCAACCTAAAATACCTATCAGTTTGCAATAATCAGCCTAGGAAGAAAGCATTAGGGACTCACATCATCCTATACGAACTAATTGAGATAGTCGGTCTTGACGATAGGTGCTATCGACCTGGGGCGACTCGAGTGAATTCCCTTGGGGACTTATATCAACTCAAGAGTAGTCAAGAGGAAATGAGCCACTGGGGGACTTATCCTAAACTTCAAATATATTCAACCAAGTTAATACATGATGGTTAATCCAAGAAGAAAGTGTGTAGGCTTACATCCTCTTAAACAGAGTCACCATGAGGGTAGGTTCTTTCACAAAGGCTACCAAACCAAAAGTGGTTTGTAAGATGGTCTAGTCGAAGAAAGCAAGACTCATCTCCAAACAAATGACCACTATGTGACACTAACAAGGTAGCATGTCACCACCTAGAGCAAAATGAGTGAGTGCCATTTTGCTCCACAATAAATTGTCCAAGATAAAAGATATGTTTTTGTGTTTGTGTTTATGTTCGTGTTTGTGTTCGAAGAGGACATGATGCCACTTGGGTTATCTCACACCTATCCTAAAACATGCTTAAAAAGTTGATGAAATGGTGCCACGAATGACAGTTGTGATCTCACTAAGGAAGGATGTCGCTTGGGTTCTCTTATACCTAACTTAGCTATGTTAGTTGAAATAGGATGCCTCTCGGGTTCTCTTACACCTATTCTAGTAGCACTGGGTAATCGTGTTTGATTTGTGTTCATGTTATGAAAGAGGGATAGGATGCCTCTTGGGTTCTCTTATACCAACCCTAAACATGTTGTGGAAGATTTGCAAACAAGCAAATAACGCTTTGAATGAAGAGAATATTTTGGTGAATTGGAATAGAATTTTGATGATAATTATTTTCAAACATGATTCTATAGGTAGTTGTTGACCTCATTTTTAGGATGAGCTCAACCCCTCCATCTTAGACATAGGACTTCTCTTAGACACTAAGAGTCTCCTTAGTCTTAAGACAATTCTATTGATTAGGTGGACACTCAACCTAACCCTAGAGACTTAGAAGAGTTAGCCATATGAATAGGTCATGCCTTAGGGGTGCTAGGAAAACTTACCTATCCTATAGCTTGAACCAACTCCTCACTTCCTTCCTTCAAGTAAATTTCCAAATCAAGTCTAAACTAACTCCAAAATCCAAATCAAATCAACTTCAAACTCAAATTAATTCCAACTTGATGGATTTTCTCAAACTTAAATCAATTTAGATGATTGAAGCTTATGATTGAAATCCAAATCCTAATAATCTTTCCTAAGTCACTTTGATTCTATCTTATGGTCTTAGCCTAAATCAAATCCAAATCAATTCAAATTCAAGAAATTTTCTCAGAACCCATTTATATTCTCATTTATATTTATAAATATAAATGAAAAATCAATTCAAATAACCAAAACTAAAGCCAAAAATCAAATCCAAATTCAACTAAAATCCAACCTAAGCCTTTCAAGTCAAATTCTTGAACTTAGCCAAATCAAATTCAAATCAAGCCAAACTCATGATTTTTCTTTATGAATCCTTCAATCATGAATCCAAATATAAACATAAACTTCAATCATCAAACCAGAACTAAATTCAAAAATTAAATCCAAATTCAACCAAAATTTAACTTAAGCCTTTCAAGTCAAATTATTGAACTTAGCCAAATCAAATTCAAATCAAGTAAAACCCTTAATTTTTCTTTATGATTCAATCAATCCTTCAATCATGAATCTAAATATAAACATAAAATTCAATCATCAAACCAAAACTAAATTCAAAAATTAAATCCAAATTCAACCAAAATTCAACCTAAGCTTTTCAAGTCAAATTCTTGAACTTAGCCAAATCAAATTCAAATCCTTGATTTTTCTTCATGATCCAATCAATCCTTCAATAATGAATCCAAATATAAACATAAACTTCAATCATCAAACCAAAACTAAATTCAAAAATCAAATCCAAATTCAACCAAAATTTAACGTAAGCCTTTCAAGTGAAATTCTTGAATTTAGTCAAATCAAATTCAAATCAAGTCAAACCCTTAATTTTTCTTCATGATTCAATCAATCCTTCAATCATGAATCCAAATATATACATAAAATTCAAATAACCAAAACTAAATTTAAAAATCAAACCCAAGTCAAACTCATGTTCACCCTTTTGAACTTGAAATTATTAAATGAATCAAAACCCAATTGACTTCAAATCACTTGCAAGTGGATTTATATTCTAATCATAAGTCCATATGTGAGTTCAACCAAACTTGATTCAAGCCTTGATCAAGTCAATTGACCCACTTAGACCCACTGGACCCAAAGTGACCAAAAGTACCTCTTTTGAGCCAAATTCTAATCCTACCTAAATTAGATTGAACTAAGCCCAACTAAGCCTCACATTGTGAGCAACAATCATCATGAGATGATCAATCACTCAAATTAGATCAAACTAAGCCAAACTTAAGGGTTGACCATGTTAACACTTAGCCAAAATGAAACCTAAACTTGCCAAAATCCACCATAGGCCAAATTGATTGAAACCAATGATCAGAACAAATTTATGATCAATGTTTGAACTTGACCAAGTCATCATTTGAGCCTAACCTAGCTCAATTGGCCACTTGACCCAAGTTGGCCAAACATGACATAAAAAGTCAAAATATGTCAAAACTTGAATTATGCCAAATTGATTGAAACCAGTGGGTCAAGTTCATTCCAAATCACTTGTTGAACTTGACCAAAGCCTCAATTGGCCAATTAGACCCAACCTAGACCAATTGACCGTGAACCCAACTTGACCTAAAAGATCATATTGAGCCAAAATAAAATAAACCAAAATTGATTGGAAATAAAGATACCAATGCATTCCATATGACCAATGAAACCTAAACCAACCCATGACCTAACCCAAATAGGACAAATGAGTCAAATTGGTCAACTTGACCCATTTGACCTAAATGAAATCAAATGAACCAAATATAAATATAAATAAAATTGAATCAAACTAATGATTCAAAATATTTCAAATGGTCATATGAACTTGACCAACCCTTGGTTTGACCCATTTTGACCTAAATTGGTCAACATGAGTCAAATCACATTAAATCAATTCAAAATTCATTAAAACTTGGCCCAACCCATTTTTCAATCATACTAAACATATTTAAACTGAAATCCAAGCCAAATGACCATTTTACCCCTAGGCCATAGGGTAACCCAAAATCAAAACTACTTGGAATTTGATCAATTCTTTTCATGAACACTTAGCATCCTCTTAATGGACCAAATGGTCACTAATGAGGATGCGCACCCAATGGCCAAACATACCACCCACTTAGAAATTGAGCACATGGGATCCCTCCTCCACTCAAATAAGCACATGACAACTCCTCCACTATCTCCTATGGCCAAAACCAAATCACATGCAACCCTAAACGGCCTAACAAACCCATTGCATAGGGTGAATTTGATCAAAATGACATCTCTATGCTCGACCATTCGATTCACCTAGGGGAGATATACTCTCCCTAATTTCACTTTATTCACAAAACTCACATTCGATTGAAGCTAAGAAAGCCAGAGAAAGAAATTGCAAGCTCCTCCAAGCTTCCTAGAGCTACTTCTATTTTTCCACTTTTGGATTCCTTCAAATCAAAAATAGGGGAGCTCCTTGGAATTTCCAATTCATCCAATACTCAATATCAAGCCAATTCATCCTTCAAGCACCTTGTGGGGGCCTAATCAAACTCATTCCAAGCTTCATCCAAGTTCTCAAGGCACGAGAAGAGTGTTCTTAATCAAGGCCATAAGCTTAGGAGGAGCACCTTGGTCAATAGAAGGATTTACCCAATACCAAAGCCTCAAATCTTCAATAGGGCTTCATCTCTACTAAACGAAGCTACCTCGATGGATTTGAGTGCCGGTGATAGCCTCCGAGGTATGCCTTCAAACCGAGCCTAGAATAGGAGTGTGTGGTCATTTATGAAGAGAATTTTCATTTCAACTAAAATTGACAGTTGGATGTCTTCCCCCTTGCATGATGATAGTGTGGGTTGAGTTTGAACTCGATCCAAGCTCAATCGAGCTCGGATCTTGCCCTAAGGAGTGGACGGATGCCCTCTCCCACATGCGAGCTCAAGGACGGATCATGGACCATCCATCCATGCATTTTAGATGGAGGTTCCTGATCAAGCCACATAGGACCCTCTGATTAATCCCTTAAGAACTGCGGGTTTGATCTTAACCGTCCATCCGATCTAGAGAGATAGTGCGTAGCATCGCCACTAACGCAATGTGATGATAACTTGGATGAATCCCATCGCCATGTGGAAAGTGTCGCATCGCAGCCTATGGCGCCGATAGGGATTAGTTAATGATTAGGGGTTTTAATTGATTATTAATCACTAAATCTTCAAATATTCATAACTAAATGTAGAAAAATAAAAAAAATACAAAATAAAAGTATTATAAAGATAATTCAAAGGGAAATAATCTAAAATTAAATTCAATTGATTTTGAATAGTGATATGTTTTGAATTTGGGATTTATTGGGAATATGATTATGCTAATTACTCTCTAATTATCTCACTGATTAATTTTAAACTTCTCATGTGTATTTAGTGGGATGACTTCTACCTCCTAATTTTCTTGGAACTTAGTAATGGTTTAATTAGGGGAATTGCTTGAGTCATTTCTAATTACCCTCTTAATCCATTAAATGATTAATTAACCTTTTAAATAGTCATAAATTAATTCATTAAATTTTCTAATTACCTTAGAACAGTGAATGAACTTAGGGAATGAGATTAGGAATTCTTTCCTATATCTTTTTCCCTAAGTTAATTTCATTTGGATAAAAATCTAATTAAAGTACAAATTAATTAAATAGTTTAATCACTTAATTAAATGGCTTAATTAATCAAACTTTTCAAAATCAAAATATTCTAGAACTTAATCAATTTATCTTGGGTAAGTGCTTAGGTGTTCAATAACCTAAGTAACTTAAGGAAATCAAAATCTAACCTATATGTGCAGGGAAGGTTATGAAAGTACTTAAATTAAACCCTTTAGCTTAATTAATCACTAATTTTGAGCTAATTGCATTAGGACCCTTTCTTTCTTAGGTGTATTGCTATCTTAAATTTCTTGTGTGGTTTTATGTCATACATTGGCTCCTAATTATTTGATTAAATATGTTAAAGTAGTGTAGGTAAGGGGTAATTAATGAACTTAATGAGCACCTTAACTTATTCAAAACATAAAATTCATTTTAATGGTTCTTAAATTAAACTAAACAATATACACATGTGAAAATGGGTTAGGACCAGCAAGCCTTTTCACATTTCTAAACTCAAATCAAACTTAAAACAAAATAAAAATCTCTTTAAAATAAAATTGGTTTACTTTAAATAATCCTATTTCATAAGGTTGCCTTTAAGAATTAATTAGGGTGAATGAATTAACATGTTTTCATCACTTTATTTCTTTCTTAATATGCTAAATTTGTATGTCATATGAAAATCATGCATTCATGCCCTTTGAAAATGAAATTAAAAATGAAATATTTTCTTTATGTCAAATTGCATGTTTTGACTAAAGTAATAATATGTGTAGCTATTATGACTATTAAATCCAAAATTATTTTCAAAACTTATGAATCAAATATCATAACTGACATGTGAGTATAAATATAAAGATGTGTATTGTGTGGCTTTCCTTCTCTTCTCTTTTAACATGAATTTGGATGGATTTACAAAGTGTATAATTATTTTAAAAGAACATAACACTTACTTATATCCTTTCCTATCCACTTCCATGTTATGAATTATGAAGGATTCTAACATTTAAACATGTAAACTAAACAACCAACAAATTAACCAAACAAACATCAACTTTTGCATGATTCTCTTTCCATGCATTTCTTTTTGTACATGCACATGTATTTAAGAAAAGTGGTATATTAGTCTGGACAACCCCGGGGTTGCGAGACTTTAAGTAGCCCTAAGTAGGTCTTGTACCTTACACCCCTAGTGCTAACAATGGCGCCGTACTCACTTATGTCTTTTATACTTGTAAATGTGCATATAAAAAATGGATAAAAGAATCACTCTTTTCTTACTTAACAAAATCATGCATTATGAAGCATCCAAATTTTCTTAAGTAACTCTCTTAGAATTCATCATTAAGGTGTGCTAAACACTTCCATTTGCATGTATAGATGCTTAGGATCCATCCATATGCATGTTACACATGGAAAGAAATGAAGTGTTGTGTGTTTTGTGATAGTATTTCACTTAATCTTAAAATGCCTTTCTTTTTGAATAAGTTTGTTTAGGAAAAATGTAAACTTAGGATTAATTAAAACACATAATAAAATATTCAATAAATAATAATCAAATATGAATCTACCTTAGAAATTACTTAAGGTAGGAAAGAGAAGTTCTCTTCTCTTTTTCTCTCTTCACAACACATAGTAATTAATTGTAGGTTCATTCAAACCTAATCAAAAATATAAAATAAAATCAACCAAAGCAACAAAATCACTTACATGAAACAAATCCTCTAAGTTGAACATTTTCATACTTAGAAAACTCCAACTTTAAAGCCTAGCTAAGCATACCACACAAACCTTAAATAGCACACACATTAGGCTAAGTCACCACTTCTAGTCCTATATTAGGGCGGTGCATGGTTTGATGTTTGCTTTTATTTTGTGATATTTTATTTTAGTCTGGATGTTAGGATGTATATGCATAGACTGAATGATAGGGTGATCTTAGTTTAACCTTTGTCTTCTACAGGGGATTGTGCTTAAGGGGTATTGTAATAAAAATATAATTATTTTTGATGTACATGTGCTTATACCCCTAAGCATAATCCAAAATAGGTCAGGTGGGCTTGGTTACCCATGTGTGGGGTGCTAAGACTAATTTATATATATGCATGCTTGGGATTATATGGTTTGTTTAGCTAATCTCTATTTTCTAGGTTTTATTTAGATTTATTTTTTCCCATTTTCATGTAATTTTATAATTAGGATTTTGGAATGATTGTTATGAGGTATTAGGATAAACATTGGTTATAAGACTATGTCTTATGTACCATGTGAAGCCTTTGGAGCAACCACATTCCGACCAACCAAAAGAAGAAAGAAGAAAGAAGAAAAAAGAAAGAAGAATGAAGACCCCCCATAATAATGAATTCCTTCTTGATTGCAATTTATTCGTTTGTAATGAATAAGGGTAGATACTACTCATATTTCTTTTGGGTTTGTGAGCCATACAAATGACCTCTTATTCTTTTGCGCTAGCTTTATAAATTGATCAATGTTTATTTAGCTTGTGCATTAAGATGACATCTTTTTCTAGTTTATTCCTTTCTTTGATATATGGCCTAGATGACGATTAGGATCTTAGGAAAAATAAATTTTTTATCCAATCAAAATAATTCAAAATAAAAAATTAAATAACTCATAACCTCACCTAAAGCTTAGGCTATAAGTCAAGATAAAAGAATTAGCAACCCCTTAGTTGGATGTTGTATTACTTTTCTCACATCATGCATAAAAGCATATTATTTCACTCTTGATTAGAGGGCTTCCACCTTTGCCAGAGAACTTGGCTTGACCTTTGAGAGCCATGGTGGAAATACACCTCCTAATCTTGCTAATTTTGGTCCATATCTAATTTCTCATGCATTAGGCATATGAATCCTAAAGCATGTGTCAAATTAATTGTCCAAAAATAAAAATAAAATGTGATAAAATTTGCATTAGATTTAAGTCATTAAATCATGCCCTACATGATCTAGTCTCTTAGGAGTGTGTTTAAGGACTTAGTCTCTTTCTAAATGGATAATGACCTAGCTATCTTGCAAAAGCATATGACTTGCCTACATGTTTTAAAATCAAAGGAGGAGTTAGTTGGTGGCCACCCCTAGGTGATTGTAAGTCCAACAGGTGGTTTATCCTCTCTTGTGAAGGTAAACCAAATACCCATTTTGGACTTAGATTTAGGTCATGCTTTTGGCCCTCACTAAAGCTCCCTAAATTTAAGTTCAGAGGTTGCTACTTCTCTTTACGGGCTACAAGCATAAATCCTCACCTCTTAGGCATTTCTATGACCTTGTATCATGAAATTGTAAGCCCTAGATTTCTAATTAAAAATATAACTCAAATAAATAAATTTAATTTTAAAAATATAAATCCCAAACATAGGATAGTTTGGGCTACTTACTAGGCTTCCTAGTATCCTAAGAGTCCCCTACTTATCTTCATTTGGCTTCGATAAGACCTCCCTCCTCTTGATCGATCTCACTTAACTTTTCTAAAAATAAACCAATTGATTAATAGTCCTACCTTTTGAAATCTTTAGAGACAACGATCAATTACCTTAATCTAGAGTATTCCTAAGGAATCCTATTCCTTAGGATGTAATTAACTATGGGGGCTTGCCCCTGTAGGGAACTTAATGAACCAAGCTTAAAATAAATCTTGCTTTACTTTTTCATGTAAAGTAGGGGAAGAATCTCTAGTACATTCTAAAGACACATAGTCCTTATGAGTCTTTATTAAGGTGATTAGGTCCATTGTAGGGTGGTGACTTCTATCTTTTGAGATAACACACATTTCCTCAATGCCATACCTGATCACCCTAATAAGAACATCTATAGATCTACATGGTGTTTGAACAAGGCATTATATATATTTCTATTTTCATTTATCTTCTTTCCAAAAGAGGATAGATGAAGGCAGAGATATATAAATTTTTCACCACAGATTTTTCTGAATCCGCTAGGGATGGTTCCTCTCTCCATCTTTGGTAAATGATCATTGTCTCCAAGTATCGATAGTGGGTTTGTACTTTTGTATGAATCCAAGACTATCTTTCTTTTCCGTTGGCACTTAGCTTATTTCATCTTTAAGTTAAGCTAGCCAACATCTTTAGGTTTTAGGACCTCACCATGTTGGTCTTAAAGCCCCCATTGGGTTCCCCAATGGGTAAAAATAAAAATTTAATAAAAAGAAAATGATAAAAGACTTCCTCCTTATCATTGCTATGGTAAGGAAAGGTTCATTCCAAAAATAAAGACAATAAATCCTTCATAAAAGTCTTGCATTTCAAAAGCACTTTTTCAAAATACCCTTAATAAAATATTGGCACTACATCTAACAATTTCTATAATTGTTACATGTAGGAACATTTCAAAAATAAAACCAACAATCATACTTTCCAAAAGCACAAATAGACTTCTTCACTCAATTCATTTTGAAAAAGACTTCATTTTCAAAAATAAAATTCCAACAATCATGTTTTCAAAAAGCACAAAATTTGAAGATGGGCCTTTCCATTCAACACATCCAAATGTGTTGGATGGATGTTACATCTTCAAGCAAAACCACAACTTTGAAATTCCACTCAACACATTCCACAAGTTTTAAGTTGGAATTTTTACCTTTTCAAAATGCACATATAAAACCTCTTCATTCAATATACCCACATTTAATGAATGGAGGTTTCGTTTCCAATCAAAATCAAAAATAAACTTTCAAAAAGTACATATGAAACCTCTCCATTCAATATACCCACATTTATTGAATGAAGGTTTCATCTCAATCGAAATTTAAAATAAACTTTCAAAAGCACATATAAAAATTCTCCATTCAATATACCCACATTTATTGAATGGTGGTTTCATTTCCAATCAAAATCAAAAATAAACTCTCAAAAAAGCACATATGATCATCTCCATTCAATATACCCAAATTTATTGAATGAAGATTTCATTTCCAAATAAAATGACACTATTTTGAAATTCCACTTAACATATTCCATATATGACTAGGTAGGAATTTCCTCTTTCAAAAGAAAAAAGCAATAATCACACACGAAACTATATCTTTGAAAAAAGAAGCATAATTGATTTCCATCTTACATACCCAAATTTGTTAAATGGAAATATCTCTTTTCAAAATCAATAAAACACAAAATTTAAACACACACACACACACACACACACTTGGAACTTCATTTTAGCATACCACATTTGCTAAAAGTGATGTGTCCATTATCAAAACAAAATTCAAAACACTTTTAGAACTTAACTTTAGCATTCTAGATTTGCTAAAGTGAAGTCTCCATTTTCAAAACAATATTTACAACACATTTTTAGAATTTCATTTAGCATACTCAAATTTGCTAAGTGAAATCCCCATTTCACAAAATTTAAAACACATTTGGAACTTCATTTTAGCATACCACATTTGCTAAAGTGAAGTCTCTATTTTCAAAATAAAATCTAAAATAAAAAGAAACACATTATGATTTCCTTAGCATGCCTAAATTTGCTAAGAATCCTATTTTCAAAATAAAATTAAAAACAAAAAGAAACACTTTAAGATTTCCTTAGCATACCCAAATTTGCTAAGGATCCTCTTTTTCAAAAAAAAAATCAAACTCAAAAAGAAACACATTAGGATTTCCTTAGCATACCCAAATTTGCTAAGAATCCTATTTTTAAAATCAAATAAAAAATAAAAGAAACACTTTTAGATCTCCTTAGCATACCTAAATTTGCTAAGGATCCTCTTTTTCAAAATAAAATCAAAAAAAACACATTGGATTTCCTTAGCATATCTAAATTTGCTAAGAATCCTATTTTCAAAAAAAAAAATTCAATAAAAAAAACACACTTGAATTCCTCATTTAGCATACCCAAATTTGCTAAATGAGGATTCTATTTTCAAAATACAAAATGATTCACAAAATAAAGCAAACAAAGAAAAAGAAGAAATTGTTTTCAAATATCTCACTCAGCATACCCAAATTTGCTAAGTGAGTGAATTCCAAAAATCTCAAACCAAAAACAAAATCAATTGACCCTTCACTTTAATATACTCAAATTTGATAAATAAAAGGTCCTCAAAATAAAAAATCAAAATTCAAACATGAACCTATGGAAGCATCTCTCCAAAAATATTTGAACCCATTTTCAACATACCCAAATTTGTTGAAAGTGGATTCTACATTCAAAAATCCTCTTTCCAATCAATCTCAAAATATCCTATAAATTCATTTGAGCCCCACTTAACACTTTCAAGATGTTGAGTGTGGGTTCAAATTCTAAAATTCAAATTCAAAAATCAACAAAATAGAAATCTGATTCAAGTTTATTTTTAACATTGTATACTTTCAATCAGCGTCAATTTAAGTTTCAGTTTCAGTTTTAGTTGATTACAATGGCAGGACATAAGTATGTGTTAATGTTTCCTCATAGGATGGATTTGGCCGATCAGGCCAGCCTTCCACGATCTGACTATGCCCACCTCATCCACTTTGGTCGAGGCTTTGAGGGGGCTAGGATTACAAGAGAACCCTTACCACATAGATACAATGACGGCGGTCATCCAGGTCGACATGCCATCTGATTCAGAGATCCCCTTGCTAAAGAAGAAGGTTGTGGTCGCTCACGAGTAGTATCGAACAATATCAAGGTTGTTCCATCCGCCTTGCTAGGCTAGTACCCACTCCATGGCACCTTCCAAGGAAAGGCTCCCCTGATTCCAGGATTGTCTCCCCTGCCTTTTGAGGTTAGGTCTAGCTCCTACTCTGCTCGACCTACCCTGACCTAGTAAAGAAACAAGAACCGCATGATCAAGCGGTACCACACTCGCATTGCTAAAGAGATGGAGGTAGCCACTCAGTCTGCTATAGAGGAGTGTCCTATGATGGTTTCTCCACTGGTTACAGAAAACTAGTTCCACCCTCTATCTGGATCTAATAGATAGGATGCTAGGAGGATTTTTACTTCACCTCCACCAGCAGTTCAGTTTCAGGCAGCTATTAGTGAGAGGAGGAGGTCATACGCCGGCCTTCAATCAGTTTTATGTCGAGTAGGTGAAACCTATGGATGATCTGAGTCCGAGGCTCAGTTTGATTTGAGATCTATCATTCCCAGCAGTGTTGGTAGGTAACTTAGGTAGGAGAGGGCTAGAGAAGCCTGCAGTTCATGTTACTAGCCGAGAGCATCAGAGGTACATTCGATAGTTAGCAGCCTCCACACTTGTGGATTTTCCAGATCAGCGCGTTACCCGTGTCGACCATACTGACAATATCTTACTCATGGGGATTACACATCATAGGAGAGGAGATCCTATCCTGAGAGAGTCAATGGTGCCTCCACCACACTCTCTTCTTCTTGTCTGCCATCTCCTGTACATGTCTTAGCATCTACTGTTCCTGCCAAGGCCATGAAGGTTGCATTGGGGGAGAAGAGAACCCCGTTGGTTATCTGGATACGGTTGAGAGATCCCGTCTCATCTACACCACCTATTATGGTGAGGCCGAGCTCCCCTGCTCGACCTTCTACCCCAGTAGTGGTGAGGAAGGAATGACGACCTCAAAGTACCATAGCCATCCCATCACCACCACCACCACCACCAGCAGGCTATAGAGATAGTCACAGCAGTTGAGGGAATAAGAGACAGTTCAGCCACCCCTATGGCCATAGATCCTCTTAAGAGAATCTCACCCAGATCTAACAATAGTTAGGAGTATCTTTCATCTAGTGAGCATAGTCCTCAAGATCGCCTTGTTAGAGGTTAGGTGTCTTCGCATGACAAAGTGATACTATTGGTGGACCGATCTTTCATGCCTATTTAGTTGGATCGATCGCTTAGTATCTAGTGGAAAAGAAGGAAATCTTAGGTTATTCCTGGTCCGATTTAGAGGATGAAAAGGTTAGCTTTGATCCGAATGAAGATGATCTATTAGAGGATTCAGCGGGGGTATACATGGTAGATACCCAAGGTTCTCTCCTTCATGAGCAACAGACTATGGAAGGTGTTGAGGCCGAGTAGGAAGACAAAACCTACTCGACCCAACACCTCCTTTAATTAAAGTAGAAAGATGATCAAATAGATAGGATAGGGAAGCAGCTCGAGGACTTGTTAGTAGTAGTCTTAGAATGTTAGAAATAAGTACTGGCAGTCCATCCTACTATAGCTAAGACTAGTCAGCCAGAGTTGGTGCATGTCTTGGATCAAGCCAAGACTTTACCTCAAGTAGAGCAGGGTAGCACCAGCGTGTGTAGTAATATAGTGAATAGTACCTCCATACACAAAAAAATATCAAGACCATGGTTGAGCAGTAGGTGAGAGAAGCATTGGCTCAAGCTAGAGGAGGATCATCAGTTCCAAAGGGTAGACCCTACCCAGAAGAATTTGATGCCATCCAATATCCTAAAGGTTTCATGCCACCTTCTTTCAAGAGCTTCGATGGTAGTGGAAACTCGAGGCATCATATTGCGCACTTCAGAGCCAGTTATTGCAATGTCTGGTGGCAGTGATGCTTTACCCTTCTGTCTCTTTGTCAGTAGCTTAGCAAGCACAACCTTTGATTGGTACGCTAAACTTCCTAATGGTTCAATGAAGACTTTTACTGAGTTGGAGTAACTTTTCATCAAGAGATTTGCTGGATCTCAGCAAAGGGCGACTGAATGTAGGCAATCTCATTGTGGCTCAACAAAACCCCATGAGTCCCTCGTTGAGGGAAACAAGTCATTGGTTTAGAAGATCAAAAAGGCCCTCCATAGAATGCTCCACCCTTGGATATGCTTATGGAAGATCAACCCAAGTTGACTACAATGTCCTCTCTCACTTAAGAAAGTTGACATCTAAGCTAAGCATATATGATGCCCATATCTTATCCAAAGAGAGGAGGGAATCATTAGTCAAGGCTCTCCTTGATCCTGAGATATGCTTAGCTCAGCTGATCGCTATTGGAGAGGAGGCACATTATTCTAGAAAAACTCAGGGAATCACTTTCATAGATGAAGACCTACTTCTAGGGGACATAAAGCACAACCATCCCCTCTACATTATAGTTAACATAGGTAGATTCAGACTTGCTAGAGTTCTCATCAATCTAGGTGCATCAGTGAACATTATGAGTTTGAAGACCCTCACCTATTTAAGGATCTACATCTCCACACTTTGAGGAGACCGGATGATGTTGAGGATTCAATGAACAAGATGAGAGGGCTTTAGGTTCCATAGTGTTACCTTTGGAGATATGTGACTGGAAGACTAAAGCCAAGTTTTATATCATTGATTTGAATATTTCATTCACTACTTTGCTCGATAGGTCTTGGATACATCAGAATAAGATGATTCCATCCTCCCTCCATCAGTGCATCAAGTTCAGGAAGGATGAGATTGAGTACTATGTCAAAGAAGATGAAAAGCCATTTTTAGTAAGAGAGGTTGAGATATATGAGGATGTGACCTACTATATTCCTCAAAACACCTTTTCTCATGAACTTGGTCAAAATTCAAATGCAAATGCAAAAGAAAAAGAAGAAAATGAAAAACCAAAAGAAAAAAAAGAAAAATGAAAGTCCAAGTGAACAAGAAAAGGAAATTGAAGAAGAAGTGGAGCCACCTCTTGTATTCCACCCATAGTTCATCCCATCATATGGACATGTGGGTACGATGACTCGACCTCCACCGGCCAGAGGCAGAGGTAGAAATAGAGGCAGTTTCAGGGGTGGAAGACCCCCTGGTTGGCCAATAACCAATAGGGGTTATGTTCCAGTTCACAATAGTACCCCTACTATTAACATAGACTTAGAATCCAGCTCAGAGGATGAGTCTAATGTGATTAGCATACTAGCCAATGCCTCTCAGCGAGTTTCATTGGAGGTGACACTTGAGCCGGACAGTGACAAAGACCAAGCCTCCAGGAAAAGCATGAAAGTATTCGAATCAAATGCATGTGAAGCTACCAGGCAGTAGTTAGGAACCTTAGCTCTAACCTTACTTTCATCTCAAAAGCTAAAAGTTTAGTAGTTACGAAAGCCTCTAAGTCTTCCATTGATGCGAAGCTGAAGATATTCTTTTTAGGATCATCATCGTCAAGTCCTAAAGTTGATGTAGAACTTGAGGATGATTCATATAAAGAATTAATGGAATTGCCTTTTGATTGGTACTCTCATTGCATTCTTAATCTTGCAAAGAAGGGTTTGATTCCTTATTTATGGTCTAAGCACATGTCAGAGTACTTCAAAAAGTTGTGGAACAATAGAGGCAGGGATGCACAATCAAGATCAAGGATTGACAAGAGTCGTCGATGATGACGACATCTTGAAGTTGTCACCAACCATCCAGAACCTGATAAGTTCTTTTCGCACCAAACCAACTCTTATGAGGATGTGTGATGAGATTGAGAGAACGTGGGTATTGGAGGTGAAGGAAGAAGATATGTTGGATAACTAGTGCTCCCACCAAGGATTGCCAAGGTTTGGCCACCGAGCTCTCAAACCACAAGAATAACTCAAAAATTTATAATTACCAAAAGATCTCCTTTATTCTAATAAGAGGGGTTATTTATAGCCATTACAAGTATCTTTCAAAAGAAAAGAATTCAAAACATAGAGGGAAAGGTGGGTGGCCACATTAATGTGAAGCATTAAATTGCATCATTATTTTATGCCATCCACCCATTTCACATGCTATTATTTTATGTGGATTCAACCACCTCACATGTCATTCTTTGATTTTTTTTAAATACAAAATTTCAAACATGGAGGTTCTAGAAGAAAATTAAAAATTACATAAATAAAAAAGATGAAATCATAAAATGGGCCTTAGCAGGCTAATGGGCTAAGTATTCTTCTTTCTTGAATTTTCTTGGGCTTTAGCTTGAGATCTTGTAAATGGGACTTGAGCTCTAATTTGTTGATCCTCATGATGTTCTACATCAACTCCCTGCCCTTGAACTCGCTCAGAGAGTTGAAATCTAAGAAGTCCTACCAATCAGGGCCAAAGTCTCCAAAAGAACAACCATGTGTCTTCAAACAAGTAAGCTTTCTTCCAATGAACTAGAAAATGATGTTGAAGCTAGATTAATGGGTGCTTCCTGCTAATATAGTCAACTTCAAAGGAAGAGGGCTTCTGCAAGTATGGTGTTATATCTCCTGCTAAAGAGTTAGACTGAACAAGTGGAGGTTTTCTAATTCCTTCATATGATAGAATATCTTCAATATTAATAACTAGATGAATGAACATATCAGCAAGCAAATCAAGGTGATAAGCATTAGTTCCAATTTTCTTGAGAATTTTAAATGGACCACAAGCTCATGCATGTAATTTCTTATATCTAGTAGTTTGATAACACTCATGCCGAATGTGAATCAATACATAATCACCTTCTTTATATTCTTTCGTTGAATGATTATGATTTTCCTTAGAAGCATAATTATCATTACTTATAGTAATTTTCTTTCTTATATCTTCATGGAGGCTTTGAAAATCTTTAGCAAATGAGAATGATGCATCAAAAAATACATGAGATGGTAGGTTTGCTACATCTATTGGTCGTCGTGGGTTTTGACCATAGATTATCTCAAATGGTGATTTTTTTTGTAATTCTAGATATAGTACTATTATAGGAAAATTTGGAGGTTGGTAAATGTAAATCCCAATTTCCTATACTTTTACCTACCAAACATCTAAGCAAATTTCCTAAGGTATGATTAACTACTTCAATTTTGTCCATCAATTTGTGGGTGAAAGTAAGAGAATTTTAATTTGGAATAATTTCCATTATATTTTTCAAAATATGAGACAAACTTAACATCTCTCGTAAATAATGGTTAAAGGAGACCATGGAGTCGCACTATTTCCTTAAAAAATAATTTGGCTATATAAGAAGTATCATTTGTTTTTGAACAAGGTAAGAAATGAGCCATTTTTGAGTATCCACTACAACAAAAATACTATCATGTCCTCGAGCTATCCTAGGTAATCCTAGAATAAAATCCATTGATAGGTCTTCCCAAGGCCTATAAGGAACAGGTAAGGTAGTGTATTGTCCAGACCTTTGTTTGATAGTTTTAGCTTGTTTACAAATTAAATATTGAGCCACTAATTTTTGAACATCTCATTTTAATGAAGGCCAATAAAATCTATTTTCTAATAAACATATGGTCTTATCCTTTCCAAAATGACCAGTTACACCCCCAGCATGTAGCTCAGTGATAAGGAATTCTCTAAAAGAAGATCAAAGAATATATAATTATTTTCCTTTATATAAATATCCATTTATTATCAAGAATGTCCCTTGTAAAGTTATTGGTTTATCTAGATGTTCAAGGTAAATTAGGTGAAAGTCAGGGCACACAATATAATCATCTTTAATTCTATCAAATCCTGGGATTCTCAATTCTAAAGGAGAAATCATTAGGTTTACCCTGGATAAAGCATCAACGGCTTATTCTCAAGTGCTTATGCTTTAGAACAAAAGAGTAGTCTTGTAAAATTCAACCCATTTTGCATGCCTATGACTTAATTTTTGTTGAGTATTAATAAATTTTAAGGCATGGTGATCAGAATTAAGTATAAATTCTTTATGTAAGAGATAGTGTCACCAATGCCTTAAGGATTGAATTACAGCATAAAACTCTCTATCATAAGTGTTATATCGTTGTTTAGCTTTATTTAACTTTTCACTAAAGAATGCTATAGGATGGTTCTTGACTTAAAATTCCACCTATCCCAATTCCTGAAGCATCACATGTCACTTCAAAGGCTTTAGAAAATCGGAAGCCTAAGGATTAGTGCAAGTGATAAGAACTTTAATTTGCTCTAAGGCCTTTTGTGCATTAAGTCAACAAAATTTATCTAATTTTAGTATATCGGTTATTGGAGCAACAATGTACTAAAATTCTTTAAAATCTCCGATAAAAAAGTGGCTAAACCATGGAAGCTTCTAACGTCAAGAAACTTTTAGGTGGTGGCCAATCTAAGATTGCTTTCACTTTAGAAGGATCAGGTTTAAGCCCAATAGTGGATATAATAAAGCCTAAAAGATTACATCAGCTTGCAAAAAGAAATACTTTTTTAAATTAATGTATAATTTCTCTTATCTAAGTAGTTCAAAGACTTTTTGTAGGTGTTGTAGATGTTCATTTTCACTTGGACACCACAAAAAATTTACCTATATATGGTTTAAGAATAGTATTCATTAATCTCATAAATGTGCTAGGAGCATTTGAAAGTCCAAAGGGCATGATAAGCCATTCATAAAGTCCATCAGGGGTCTTAAAAGTCATCTTCCACTCATCTCTTGATCTAATCCGAATTTGATGATATCCACTTTTTAGATCAATCTTTGAAAAATAATTTGCTCCTGAGATTAAATCTAACATATCATCTAATCAGGGAATAGGAAACCTATATTTGATAGTAATTTTATTTATTGCTCGACTATCAACACACATTCACCATGTTCCATCTTTCTTTGGAGTTTATAATGCTGAGACTACACAAGGGCTAAGACTCTCTTGAATAAAACCCTTTCTTAATAATTCCTCAACTTGTCTTTTAATCTCAACATGCTCGGTAGGGTTCATCCTATAATGTGGAAGATTAGGAAGTTGAGAATCGGGTAAGAACTCAATAGCATGTTAAATGTCTCTTAGAGGAGGTAGCTCATCAGGAAGCTCATAAGGTGCAATATCATTAAAATCATAAAGAAGAGAAGAGACCACAACAAGTATGTGAGTCTAATTAGAGTATGGTATGACTTCTTTTACATCTAATATGTGAAGAAGAAATGGATCAGAAAATTCTTTTCGTAAAGCGCCAAAACCTATTATTTCTATTTTTGAGGTCAAAGGAGAAAGCGTAGGTGTTTTAAAGGATCAGAAGTGATAGTGTTAGGCCTAATAGTAGGATTTTTTATGATAATTAATTAAAGTTTGGCATTTTTCTTCAATAGAGGCTTAAGTTGCAAGTCAGAAGTTGTTTTGTGTGGTGTTATGGAGGGTGTTTTTTCTATTAGCTTTATTGGTAGGAGTTTAATAGTCTTATTATTATATTTAAAAAATATAAGTATTTTCCCTGTCATAGTGAATAACATTCATATCATTTAGCCAAGGTCGTCCTAAGAGAATATGAGCAATGTCCATAGGGAGAACATCACACCAAATTGGATCCTCATAGCTTCTATTTTAATAGGAACTAAACACCGATTGGTGATGGGAAGAGATGTATGATTTACCCAACTAACATGAAATGGTTCAGGGTGAGGTCCAAATTTTAGGTTGGCTCGAGTTAAGGTATGTGTTGAAATGACATTCATAACACTCCCTCCATCTATAACTAACCTACATCTCTTTTCATTACACAAAACATACATGCTAAAATGTTCTTTCTCCAATCTCCGCCTCATTTTTTTATTAGAAGACATCTCAATCACATTAACATGAGGGTCATGTTAATTCCAATTCTTCATCGATAATGGGGTGTCATCATAAACTTCTTCTAGATTATTATCTGGATTTTCAACTTCTTCTAAAATAAGATTTGAGCTTTACATTGATTTTGCATATGACCTTTTATGACATTTAAAACATATTACTTCTCTAATGTTCTTAGAGCTCCCTTCAATTGAAGTTTTAGGCAAAGGGATGGGCCATTTGGATGGGTCTAACAAATTTGATCTATGGGATGAAATGGAAGGTACTTGCTTTTAATTTTAGAGAGGGAGGTGTATTTCTTTTGTTGTTCAACCAATAATGTATAATGAAATGCTTCCTCTAAAGATTGTGGGTCAAATAATTCAACTTCATTTCTAATGTCAGCCCTAAGTCCAATAACAAATTTATTGGCTAATTGCCAATCATTATCAGCATAAAAAGTTCTAGAAATTAGATCTTCAAAAGTGTTCAAGTATTTAGTTACAAGATAATTACCTTGTCTCAAAGTTAATAATTGACTATGTAGCTTTTTGTCATGATGCCTAGGACAATACTTTTGCTCTTAACATTTCTTTCATTTCTATCCAAGTGAGGTTTGTCCTTCCTAATCTTTGTTCTTTAGCTAAAGTATTGTCCAATAAATTTTAGCATGCCCTATCAATTTCATTTTAGCAAAAAATAACCCTTACCAATCAAAGAAGTCATCCATTTGAACTAACCGAAGAAATTTATTTGGATCATGTATACCATCATAAGTTGGGGCTTCTACTTTAACTTTTGAGATGGATCATTAGAGTCTTCTATAGTCTTAAAATAATTTTCTCCCTTCCACCATTTCTAGCAATTGATTGTCTTCTAAGTGGTTGATTTTCCTATGGTTTGGATATGAATCTTCTTCATTTATCCCTATTGGCTTTGAGTAGGTATTGGAGGAGGAGTTGGTACTTTATTATTTTGTAGATGCACTAAAAGAGTTTGCATTTGTTTAAGTTCTTGCATTTGATTCTTTGAGTTTTAATTCAAGATCCCAGGCATTAACTAATCTAGTCAAATTTTCAACTTAATCTTGAGAGATAGATTTTGGTGCCATGAGATTTTTTTTAAGGAAGAAAAAAAAAGATATATGAAAAGGGACCAATGAAAAATTGAAAAAAAATAATAAATAAGTATAATATAATTATGCAATCAAAGTGAAATTTTAAGCTAAGAGAACTTCTAGGTAAGGAGGAGGTACAAGACCATTTAAATCCCAAGCTCTCCTTAGACAGTTTAGGTCTTTTTGACAAAGTTCTATTTAGCTTCCAAAATCACCAAGTTTAACACACTTATATTATTGTGCATGCATATTTTTATATATATATATTTTTTAATGCAATGAAATAAAATGCTCAAATTTATCAAGCCTTCTTTTTCTTTTTAAAAAGTTATCATAAGTTAATCAAAGAAACATCTAAAATTAACCATAAACAATAACAAAGATAATAAAGTAATTAGATTTTGATTTGCACTAATGGCTATGATGCTTTTGGTGATGAACTACCTCACCAAGGTACTCTCTTAATTTTTTTCTCTTTTTTTGGAGGAGAGGGGGAGGGGGTGCGCACGTTCACACAATTGGAAAATGGCTAAAATATAAAATGGAGCTTACTAATTGAAATTTTATGTTATCACCATAAACTTGGAAGCAATATATATCTTTCCAAGCTACTAATATGCTTTTAAACTATCACATAAAAGAAAATTAATTAACCTCACAAGTCCAAGAAAAACTCACAAGTTTGAAGACAAGTCCAACACTTGAGTTGCTCCCTTTGTTGAAGCAAACTTTTGACCAAATTTGCTTCTTCCAGGCTTCGCTCTGATGCCAAATTTGATGGAGGTGGGCATTCTTTCTTTTGATGAGATTGAGAGAATGGGTATTGGAGGTGAAGGAAGAAGATATGTTGGATAACTAGCTCCCACCAAGGATTTTTTAATGTTTGGCCAGCTCTCAAACCACAAGAATAACTCAAAATTTGTAATTGCCAAAAGATCTTCTTCATTCTAATAAGAGGGGCTATTTATAGTCATTATAAGCATCTTTCAAAAGAAAAGAATTCAAAACATGGAGGGAAAGGTGGGTGGCCATATTAATGTAAAGCATTAAATTGCCTCATTATTTTATGCCATCCACCCATTTACGCTATTATTTTTATATGGATTCAACCACCTCACATGTCATGCTTTGAATTTTTAAATGCAAAATTTCAAACATGGAGTTTCTAGAAGAAAATTAAAAATTACATAAATAAAAAGATGAAATCATAAAATGGGCCTTAGCAGGCTAATGGGCTAAGTCTTCTTCTTTCTTGAATTTTCTTGGGCTTTAGCTTGAGATCTTGTAAATGGGCCTTGAGCTCTAATTTGTTGATCCTTATGACATTCTACATCAATGTGTGTTTGAAAATTTTAGATGATTCAGATGATCTTCAAATCAAAGATGCACCGCCAGAATTTGAAGTTGAGATCCATTCAATAATTGATAAGCTTAAAAAAATTAACCCCGGTACAAAAGAAAACCCACGCTCGATACATCTTAGTTCATTATTGAGTGAAGAAAAAACTAATGAATTAGTTAGGCTATTGACTTAGTTTAAGGACTGCTTCACATGGAGTTATGAAGAAATGCCTGAATTATCTATTGATGTAGCAGTCAACAAACTAGCAATAGACCCTAGTGTTAACCCTATCAAGCAAGCTCCTATGCATTATAAATTAACGATAGGTTATTTCTAAAGTCAAAGCATTCGATCTGATTTAAGCAGGAAGAAAAATACCTTACCTGGTTAGTTAGTGTCGTACCAATTAAGAAGAAGAATGGACAAATTCGCATATGCATCAATTTCAGGGACTTAAATAAGGCATGTCCTAAGGATGAGTTTCTCTTCCTATACCATAATTAATGGTGGATATCGCCTCATCTCATGCAGTTTTCTCCTTCATGGATGGGTCATCTGGCTACAACCAAATTAAGATGGCCCCCAAGGATAAAAGAAACACTACTTTTTGAACCACATTCATCTATTATTATAAATCATGCCTTTTCCATAAAATGCGTGCAACATACCAACAGGCCATGACTCAGATCTTCAACGAACTCATCCATCATCAAGTTGAGTGTTACGGTGATGATCTAATAGTCAAAAGCAAAGAAAGGAAGACCATCTCTTTGACTTCAGAGTAATTTTCAAATGGTTAAGATAATATAACCTCAAAATGAATCCCCTGAAGTGTGCATTCGGAGTAACTTCAAGGAAATTTTTTGGGTTTATTTTCCAACACCGAGTAATATAAATAGATCCAGAAAAGATCAAAGCTATCTTAAAAATGCCACCTCCTAAAAGTTTAACTCAACTCAGATATTTCCAAGAAAGGTTGGCATATCTAAGATGCCAACTTGGTTAGTTGAAGGTGTGGAGAAGGCTACCAAGAAAAAATCATGGGTGTCCTATGGGTTTTAAATGCTCTAGTGGGGAGGGTGAGGTGATTTCACCTCCCATGGGTCATGGCTGACCCAGCCACCCCTTAGGTCAAGTTGGGCAGTGTTCCAACCTATCAGGGAAATGCAAGCCATTCTTAGCACTTGTCAAAAAGAACACCAAGTTCAAGTGGGATGATAAGTGTCAGCATGCCTTTGAAGATATCAAGCAATATTTGGTGAAGCTGGCAGTTCTAGCAGCCCCTATCCCGAGCAGGCCACTCATCTCTACACTACTGCATTGGATGACTCTCTCGATGCTATGTTGGCCCAAGATAATGATGAAGGGAAGGAGAGTGCTCTACTAGCTCATCAGTGTCTGATTCCCGCTGAAGTGAACTACCCACATATTAAGAAACATTGCCTAGCTTTGATCGTTGCATCTCAAAAACTACGACACTATATGCTTTCTCATAAGATGAACTTGATTTCTAAAACCAATCCACTGCAGTATCTCATGACACAAACAATGCTATCTAGATGTTTGGCATGATGGTCCATGATTCTCTCACAGTTTGATATTACATTCATACCCTTTCATATGGTGAAAGGTCAAGCACTAGCAGATTTTTTAGCAGCACACCCACTTCCTGTTGATTCCCCACTTAGTGACAATCTCCCTGATGAACAAATCATGAACTTAGAGGAGGTTGACAACCACTGATGGGAGATGTATTTTGATGATGCAGCTTCTTTTGATAAAGGAGAAGCACCACGATATACTCTTTCAGGAAAGGCAGTAGGAATAGTTCTCCTAACTCTAGACCACGATGTAATAAAATTTTTATACTATCTTTCCAATCCCTGCACCAACAATGAAGATGAGTATGAGGCTTTGATTTCCAGTCCAGAGTTAGCTATCACAATGTGTGTCAAGAGCATCAACTTCTATGGGAATTCTCAGTTGGTCATCAACCAGATTGTCGGGTCCTACAAGGTTCTCAAACCTAAGCTTCGTCACTACCATGAGTTTACCATGAAGCTATTGGCCCAATTCCCTTAAGTCACCATCCACAAGGTTCCCCAAGTAGAGAACGTAATAGCAGATGGTTTGGCCAAACTTGCCAAAGAATTGGCATGTCTAGAAGATGAGTCCATTCCAATAACGGTCCAAAATAGATAAGTCATATCCCTTATTGATGTTGAACTCATCGAGAGACTTTCTCTTGAAGGGGAGGTTATCGTTGCCTATAAGGACAAGGAGCTGGATTGGAGGCAACTATTCATAGACTATTTGAACATCGAGAAACTACCTCAAGATAAGTCACAAGCCATCAGGTGAAATAGAGAGCTCTATCCTATGCTCTCGTTGATGGCACCTGTACCGACAGTCCTTTGACCAGATGTGGTTATGTTATTTAGATAAACACAAAGCTCATGGATTTATAATTGAGGTACATTCAGGTCTATGTGGAGCACATCAATCCAATCTAAGATGAAGATGAAGATCAAGAGACTAGGATACTATTGGCCATGGATGTAGCTAGGAGATGCCAATAGTGTCAGGTGCATGGTGTGGTCCTCCACTAACCACCCAACATTCTACACCCTACATTGGTCTTATGACCATTTGAGTGTTTGGGTACGACATTGTGGGTCCAATCGATCCTTCTTCTTCTTCTAAGGGTCTTTGGTTCATCTTAGCTGCCACCGACTACTTTTCTAAGTGGGCGGAGGCAATCCTACTCAGAGAGGTCACAGCTCAGCATGTGCTTCCATTTTTCAAGAATCATATCATATATAAGTTGAGTGCCTCGATGAATTATATCCAATAATGATACTGCATTCAAAAGTACCAAGATCAACAACTTCACCAGAAGACACGGTATAGATTGGAGATACTCCACCATCTACTACCCTAGAGCAAATGGCTTAGCAGAAGCATTCAATAAAACTCTCATCCAAATACTAAAGAAGACTCTTGATGATAACAAGCGGCAGTGGAATGAGCAGTTGGTTGAAGCCTTGTGGGCCTACCACACCACATACCGAACTCTAACTCAATCTATCATGTTTTCTTAGTGTATGGGTTTGAAGCCATTCTACCTGTAAAAGTTCAGCTCCCGTCACTAAGGATAGCATTGGGTAGCAAGATCACTACTAGAATACAAAATTGCGGTTAGAAGAGCTCTAAGGTTTGGAAGAGAGTCGCCTACGGGCATGCCAAAACCTCGAGTTGTACAATGTCAAAATGATTCAAGCTCATAATAAGCTGGATCCTAGGTCTTTCTGAGTAGGAGAACTTGTGTTAATCCTAAGGAGACCAATTATTGTCCATTGAAAGATGGGAGGCAAGTTTAAACCCACTTGGGAAGGCCCCTATGTCATAGAGAAGGCCTACCAATGAGGACCTTATCAACTTATTTATTGTAAAGGGGAACACCTGATGCTTCCAATTAATGGGCTCTATTTAAAGAAATATTACCCATAAAAATCATGTTTTAAAATAATTCTATCAATCAATAAAAATCTGATTCCATTTTATCAAAATGTTCTCTTATTTCAAAGCATTGTTTGCTTATCTTATCAATCTGCCATGACATGTTTAGGGTAGGTGTAAGAGTCCCCCGACAACATCCTATCCCTCTTTCACAATACAAATACCATCAAATACAAATTCTCAGCACTATTAGAATAGGTGTGAGAGAACCCAAGAAGAATCCTATTTTGATTAGCACAACTAAGTTAGGTGTGAGAGAACCCAAGCGACATCCTTTCTTAGTAGGGAATTTTCATTTGCCACCTATGGCACCACTTCATCAAAATCCCCAAGTGTGTTTAAGGTAGGTGTAAGAGTCCCCCAGAGACGTCTTATTCCCTTTAACACAAGTATAAAAATAAACACGTATCTTTTATCTCGAGCTACTTTGATGTGGGGAGCAAGCCCCTTGTGACACTCACTCATTAGCTGCTCTAGGTCAGGCCTACATGCTACCTCGCTAATATGTCACCCTAGTGGTCACTTGTTTAGAAGATGTGAGCCCCCGTGCTTTCTTCTTGACTTGATCATTGCAAACCAACGAGTGTCTTATTAGTATGGTAGACTTTACTGCCCAGCCAATAAGCCACCTCATGTTGATTTTGTTTAAGAAGATATGAGTCCCTGAGCTTTCTTCTTGAACTAATCACCATGATCTAACTAGGTTGAGTATATTTAAGGTTTAGGATAAGTCCCTAGAGGCTCCTTTCCTCTTGACTACATTTGAGTTGATATAAGTCCTTCAGTGGCATTCACTCAATAGTCGCACAAGGTAGGATGTCACCTGCCGAGCCGAAGAAGACTATCCGAGCAATCAGTTTCATATAGGAAGATATGAGTCCCCAAGCTTTCTTCCTAGGCTAATTGTTGCAAATCGATAGGCACCTTAGGTTGGTTGATGTTCACTATGCTGGCAGCGACTCACTCAGTGAATACACCACTCTTGGCAGATGTGAGTCTCTACACTTTTTCCTTGAGTTGTTCACCGAATACCAATTTGATATATGACTAGCCATGTCATCTTCTCCAGGATTTTGGATTAAGCCCTTAGCGGCCCCTCTCCCTGTGGGCATTCTATTTGGATCACGTCCTTTGTGACTCCATTTAGATACTACCTGGGTTACTTTTAAATTGGACAGTCCCTCTTTTTTAATAGCCACCCTTGTGGTTGGAGAATTTGTTCAACGGATGCGATTCTCCCTTAGTTAGTAAATCTAAGATAAGCCTAGGCTGGTATGAGTTCCTTCTCAACTTGATCCCTCACAAACTAACAGAGTCCATGATAAATAAATTAAACAAAACAAACAAATTAATTTACTTGTGGATTAGGAATTCAAGCCCCCCAAGGGCCCCTTTTCCCAAGCAGGCATCGTATCCTTAGGGCAGTGTCAGCAGAACTCCCTGTTGGAATTTCTTGACTACCTGAGTTGAGATAAATCCCCGAGTCGGCACTCACTCCGTAGTCGCCCTTAGGTCGGATTCAATCTATTTTTCCACAAGCAGGTTACCTAGGCAGTCATTCCACTTTGGAAGATGTAAGACTACGACACATTCTTTCTAGCATGACGGTCACAAATTGACGGGCAGCCTTAGGTCGGGTTCGATTGATTTCCCAAAGCAACCGATCACCACAGTGGTCTTTTGTAGTGCAAGATGTGAGTCCCCATGCTTTCATCCCCTGAATTGATCATTGTAAATCGAAAGGCACTCTTTTGGTTGGATAGTTCTCTCCTCGACTGGGAAGCTACTCCATTTGGTTTAGTAAATTGGAGACAGGTCTAGGCTGATATAAGCTCTTTCTCAATGTGATCCATCAAACCAATAGAATCCATCAAAATAAATAAACTAAGAAAATGAAATTAATCTTAACTATCTTTGAGCTGATTTAAGTCACCCAGCAGTATTCACTCAATAGTCAGCCCTAGGTTGAGTTTGATTTGTTGCCTTGCCAACCAATCACCCTAGTGGTTCCTTATTTTGGAGGATGTAAGTCTATTATGCTTTCTTCCTAGTACAATTGCTGCAAACCGAAAGGCACCCCTTAGGTTGGATAGTCCTACTATGTGGTTGGTAGACTACCCCATTAGATTGGTAAATCTAAGCTAGCACAAGGCCTCCATGGCCCCTACCCAGTACAGTCCATCACAAACCGATGGGATCCATCAAACCAATTAAAAAATAAATTAACCTCGACTATCTTTGAGTTGATTTAAGTCATCCAGTAGCATTCACTCAATAGTAAGCCTTAGGTTGGGTTCAATCTATTCCCTCGCCAATGGATCACCCCAACAACTAGTCTCTACTATGGAGGATGTAAGTGTACTACACTTTTTTCATAGTACAACTGCTGCACACTGAAAGATGATTCCTATGGTTGGCTAGTCCTACTATGTGTTTGGTAGACTACCCCTTTGGATTGGTAATTCTGAGTTAGGTCTAAGCCTCCATGGCTCCTACTTAGTGCGATCCCTCACAAACCAACAGAGTTCATCCCAAAATCCAAAATCTAAAAATCTGAAACAAATTCAACCCTCCACCCTCAGTAGAGTAAAACAATAAACAAAATAAATTCAATCAATCTCCCCCAGTGGAGTCAAAACAAAAATAACAAACAAAACAAATTCAATCAATCTCCCCCAATGGAGTCAAAATAAAAGAAACAAATAGAATAATCAATCAATCAAACAAACAAATCAAATCATTTCTCTCCCTAGTGAGACTCAAATCAAATCAAACCTCTCATCATCTTGTGGATAATTTGAACCTGTTTCCCTAGTGGAAGGTTCATATACTCTATCCCTGGTGGATTCCTCCTTCACTCTCTCATGTCTTTGACATGAGTAGAGTCACATTACACTAAGCTCTGGATTCCTTCTAAACCATCGGTTAGGAGTAGATCATTTATGTTAGTACTTGTGATCATGTTGATGTTGTTGATTATTTCGGTCAACACCAATACGGTGTACCTTTTATCACACACATTGGGCCCTTTGTTGACCTCATTTTTAGGATGAGATCTCAACCCCTCCATCTTAAACATAGGACTTCTCTTAGACACTAAGAGTCTCCTTAGTCTTAAGACACTTCTAGTGAGTAGGTGGACACTCAACCTAACCCTAGAGACTTAGAAGAGTTAGCCATAGGAATACCTTAGGGGTGTTAGGAAAACTTACCGACTCTATAGGTTGAACCAACTCCTCATTTCTTTCCTTCAAGTAAAATTCCAAATCAAGTCTAAACTAACTCCAAACTCCAAATCAAATCAACTTCAAACTCAAATTAATTCCAACTTGATGGATTTTCTCAAACTCAAATCAATTCCAGATGATTGAAGCTTATGATTGAAATCCAAATCCTAATAATCTTTCCTAAGTCACTTTGATTCTATCATATGGACTTAGCCTAAATCAAATCCAAATCAATTCAAATTTGAGAAAATTTTCTCATAACCCATTTATATTCTCATTTATATTCACAAATATAAATGAAAAATAAATTCAAATAACCAAAACTAAATCCAAATATCAAATCCAAATTCAACCAAAATCTAACCTAAGCCTTTCAAGTCAAATTCTTGAACTTTGCCAAATCAAATTCAAATCAAGCCAAACTCTTGATTTTTCTTCATGATTCAATCGATCCTTCAATCATGAATCCAAATATAAACATAAATAGTAATCATCAATCCAAAATTAAATAAAAAATTAAATCCAAATTCAACCAAAATTCAACCTAAGCCTTTCAAGACAAATTCTTGAACTTAGCCAAATAAAATTCAAATCAAGCCAAACCATTGATTTTTCTTCATGATTCAATCAATCCTTCAATCATGAATCCAAATATAATCATAAACTTCAATCATCAAACCAAAAATAAATCAAAAATTAAATCCAAATTCAACCAAAATTCAACCTAAGCCTTTCAAGTCAAATTCTTGAACTTAGCCAAATCAAATTCAAACCAAGCTAAACCATTGATTTTTCTTAATGATCCAACCAATCCTTCAATCATGAATCCAAATATAAACATAAACTTCAATCAACAAACTAAAACTAAATTTAAAAATTAAATCTAAATTCAACCAAAATTCAACCTAAGCCTTTCAAGTCAAATTCTTGAACTTAGCCAAATCAAATTCAAATTTAGTCAAACCCTTGATTTTTCTTCATCATTCAATCAATCCTTCAATCATGAATCCAAATATATACATAAAATTCAAATAATCAAAACTAAATTCAAAAATCAAACCCAAGTTAAACTCATATTCATCCTTTTGAACTTGAAATTGTCAAATGAATCAAAACCCATTTGACTTCAAATCACTTGCAAGTGGATTATATTCCAATCATCGGTCCGTATGTGAGTTCAACCAAACTTGATTCAAGCCTTGATCAAGTCAATTGACCCACTTAGGCCCACTTGACCTAAAGTGACCTAAAGTACCCCTTTTGAGATAAATTCAAATCCTACCCAAATTGGGTTGAACTAAGCCCAATTAAGCCAGATAGTGTGAGCAACAATCATCATGAGATGATCAATCACTCAAATTGGGTCAGACTAAGTCAAACCTAAGGGTTGACTAAGTCAACACTTAGCTAAAATGAAACCTAAACTTGCCAAAATCCATCATAGGCCAAATTGATTGAAACCATTGGTCAAAACTCATTCATGATCCATGTTTGAACTTCACAAAGCCATCATTTGAACCTAACCTAGCTCAATTGGCCACTTGACCCAAGTTGACCCAACTTGACCTAAAAAGTCAAAATGTGTCAAAACTTGATCAAAGTCAAATTGAATGAATCCAATGGGTCAAGTTCATTCCAAATAACTTGTTAAACTTAACTAAAGCCTAAATTGGCCAACTAGACCCAACCTAGCCCAATTGACCATGAACCCAACATGAGCTAAAAGGTCATGTTGAGCCAAAATCAAATTAAACCAAAATTAATTGGAAATAAAGATACCAATACATTCCATATGACCAATGCAATCTAAACCAACTCATGACCTATCCTAAATAGCTCAATGGGACAAATTGGTCAACTTGACCCATTTGACCTAAATGAAATCAAATGAACCAAATCCAAATATAAATCAAATTGAACTAAACCTAATGATGCCAAAATATTTCAAATGGTCATATGAACTTAACCCAACCCTTGGTTTGACCCAATTTGACCAATTGGTCAACTTGACCTAAGTTGACCCATTTTGACTTAAATTGGTCAACATGAGCAAATCACATCAAATTAATTCCAAATTCATTGAAATTTGGCCCAAACCATATTTCAATAATATGAAACATATTCAAACTAAAACCTAAGACAAATAACCATTTTATAGGCCATAAGGTATCCCAAAATCAATATCCAAAATTAAAAATATGAAATAAACAAAATCTAAACAATCAATCAATCCAAATCAGATCTTTTGCTTATCCTCAATGAGATGCAAATCTTTCTAGTTCCTGAGCGGATCTAGAATTCTAATCCCTCTGGATTCCACAACCTTTTCTCCCTTGTGGATGACTTGGACTTGCCTCCCAATAGAGAGTTCACTTTTCCACCCTGGAGTCAAAACAAACACAATTAAACAAACAACAAATTGAAATAAATTCAACCCTCTTCCCCAATGAAACTTAATTAAACAAATCAAATTTCTCCCTAGCGAGACTCAAAATAAAATCAAACCTCTCATCCCCTTGTGGATGACTTGAACCAGCTTCCCTAGTGGAAGGTTCACATACTCCCTGGATTTCTCCTTCCTCTCTTATGTCCTTGACATAAGTAGAACCACATTACCTTGGTTATTCCTTCTACACCTTGGGTTAGAGTAGACGTCCTGTTAGTGTTTGAGATTCGGTGTTGTTGATCATTTAGGTCAACAAAACATGTGGTCATTGCTGTTGACCTCAGAACTTTAGATCCAAGACTTTAAGATCCTTAATACATCTAGTGATTAGGTGGACACTCAACCCTTAGAGACTTAGAAGAGTTAGCCATAGAAATAGGTCATGCCTTAGGGGTGTTAGGAAAAGTTGCTACCCCTATCTTGAACCACATTCCTTACTTCATTCTTTCAAGTTAAACTCCAAATCAAATCAACATCAAACCTAACTTAATTCCAACTTAATTGATTTTTTCTAAACCCAAATCAATCCCACATGATTGAAATCCATGATCAATTCCTTATGATTGAAGCCCATGATTAAAATTCTAAGGTCAAAATATTTCCTAAGTCTTTAATTCCCTTTTAAGGACTTAACCTAAATCAATTCAAATTCATAAAATTTTCTCACAACTCATTTATATTATCATTTATATTCACATATATAAATGAAATATAAATTCAAATAAATCAAATCAAATTCCAAACTCAATTATAAGTTTAAAATCTTTCCTAAGCATTTAATCTTCTCTTAAGGACTTAGCCTAAATCATGTTCAAATCAATTCAAATTCATGAAATTTTCTCATAAGCCATTTATATTCTCATTTATATTCAAATATATAAATGAAATATAAATTCAAATCAATCAAACTAAATCCAAAATTGAAATCCAAATCAAAAATCTTTCCTAAATCACTTTGATTCCCTCTTGAGGACTTAGCTTAAATCAAGTTCAAATCACCTCAAATCCTTGAAATTTTTTCATAACCCATTATGTTCTCGTTTATATTCACATATATAAATGAAATATAAATTCAAACAACCAAAACCAACTCCAAAAATCAAACTCAAATTCAATCAAAATCCAACCAAAGCCTCTCAAGTCAAAATCCCAAATCAATTTCAAATCAAGCCAAACCCTTGATTTTTCTTCATGATTCAATCAATACTTCAATCATGAATCCAAATATAAACATAAACTTCAATCACCAAACCAAAACTAAATTCAAAAATCAAATCCAAGTCAAATCTAAGGGATGACCAGGTCAACTTAGCCAAAATGGAACCCAACATAGCCAAAATCCACCATATGCCAAATTGATTGAAACCATTAATCTAAGTTCATTCATGATCAATGTTTGACTTTGGCCAAGCCAACATTTGAGCCTAACCTAGCCCAGTTGGCCACTTGACCCAAGTTGACCCAATTTGACCTAAAAGGTCAAAATGTGTCAAAACTTGATCTAAGCAAAATTGATTGAAACCAATGATCTAAGTTCATTCCAAAATGATTGTTGAACTTAAACAAAGCCTCAATTGGACTAGACTTAATCTAGCCCAATTGATATTGAACCGAACTTGACCTAAAGGGTCATATTGAGACAAACTCAAACATATACCAAATTGATTGGAAATAAAGATACCAATCCATTTCATATGGCCAACCAAACCAACCCATGACCTAACCCAAATAGGTCAAATGGGTCAATTTGGTCAACTTGACCCATTTGACCAAAATGAACTCAATTGAACCAAAATCAAATATAAACCAAATTGAATCAAACCAAAGCCACCAAAATATTTCAAATGGTCATATGAACTTGAACCAACCCTTGGTTTGACCCAATTTGACCAATTGGTCGACTTGACTCAAGTTGACCCATTTTGACCTAAATGGGTTAACATGAGCCAAATCATATCAAACCAACTCCAAATCCAATGAAACTTGGCCTAACCCATTTTTCAAACATACCAAACATATTCAAATTGAAATCCAAGCCAAATGACCTTTTTACCTCAAGGTCAACGGGTAAATTTTGGCCAAATCCACTTAGAATTTGGTCAAATCCTCTCCATAACCACTTGGAACCCTCTTCGGTGGATCAAGTGAACACTAGGGAGTGGGTGCACCCAACCCAATGGCTTTGGGTCAGTCCAACCTAGCCTAAGGCTAAAATTGATCAGTTACATGAAATTGAGCACATGGAAATCCTTCCTCCACTCAATTAAACACATGGCAACTTTCCCACTACCACCCTTTAGCCAAAACAACCCATGTACAAGCCCTAAATGGCCTAACAACCCATTGCATGAGCTCAATTGGATCAAAATGGTAAGTGAAGGCACGACCGTCCAATTTCTCTAGGGGGAGATATACTCCCCCTAATTTGAACTCATTTGATCAGTCTTTAATTTGATTGAGTAAGAGGAAGCTAGAGAAGTCATTTCCTAGCCTCCCCAAGCTCTCTCAAGAAATTCCCATTTTCCATTTTCTCTGTTTTCATAGCTTGAAAATAGAAGAGTTCCACTGAAAATCGAACTTAGCCTACACTCAATATCAATCACATTCCCTTTGCAAGCTCCATCAATGAGCTCAATCGAACTCACCCAAGCTTTTTCCCAAGCTCCAAAGACAAGGTGGGTGCTACTTCAACCAAGACCGAGCCTACTTGAAGGAGGAGTTGGCCTATAGAAGGATCCACCCAATCTCAAGACCTCTAAACTTCAACAAAGCTTTGTCTACACTAGATGAAGCTTCTCCAAGGGAATCGAGCACCGGTGATCACCCAACCATTAAACCAAGCACATTTTCAATATTATTTGGAGCTTTATGAAGTGGATTTTAATCCCATGAAAATATAGCCATTATATGTGTTTGCCTTTATGCTTAGATGGTGTGTGTAATTTTTAGGATCAATTGAGCTCAATCAAGCTCAAATCATCCCCTAGAAGATGGACGGTGTCCATTGTTCACAAAAAAATATATGGAAGGATCATAAGCCATCCATCCGTGCATTTTGGAAGGACGGCCGTGATTAAGAAGAGTAGGATCACACGTTTAATCCCTTAAATCCACAGCTTTAACCTCACCCACCCATTCCTTGATCGAACGGGTGAGGAGAAAGTGCATAGCACCACTGCTGATGCGGCGCTACGATGTGACTACTTTAATATTGAATCCCATCGTACCACGTCAAAAGCGCATGCCGTGCTAGTGGTCCACATGGCGTTGATGAGATTAAACATTTTAGTTATGTTATTTAATCATTAATTAATCATGGAAACTTCTTAAATTCATATCTAAGCCTAAAAAATAGAAAAATATGAAATAAATTACATTAGATAGATAATTGAACATAGAATATTCTAAAAATGATTTGAATGGATTTTGAATAGTGCTTTTCTCTGAATTTGAGTTTTATTGGGAATGTTATTTTGCTAATTACCCTCTAATTACTCCACTGATTAATCCTAAACTTTTGTGCATAAATAGTGGGATGACTCTTGCCTCCCCTAATTTTCTTGGTATTTATTAGTGGCTTAATTAGGGGAATTACTAGTTCATTCCTTAATCACTCACTTAATGTAATTAAGCTTAATTAAGGGTATAATTAGTGGTTTAACCCTTTGGTTGAGTTAATTAAGTTTTGCTTAAGTGAATATGAAGTTTAGGGAATAATTTTGGGATATTTTCCTTAAGATATTCCTTAAACCCCCCTTCCTTAATCCAACCTTAATTAAGGGTTAATTCACTAATTACCCTCTTAATTAATTTCATAAAATTCTAAAACTTTCCAAAACTTAATTAATCTATCTTGGGTAGATTCTTAGGTGTTCAAGAGCCTAAGTACAATTAAAGAAATCAAAATCCAACTCACATGTGTGAGAGGGGTTATGAAATTACTTAACTTAAACCCCTTAGCTTAATTAATCATTAATCATGAGCCAATTGTATTAGGTACCTTTCTTTCCTAGGTGCATTGCTGATTTAAATTCCTTGTGTGGTTTTATGTAATCTCATTGGCTCATAATTATTTGATTAAGTATGCTAAGGTGGTATAAATAAGGGGTAATTAACACACATAATTTATACCTTAACCTAACTAAAGCATAAAATTGATCTAATCACCTATAAATTAAAATAAAATAATAAACATATGTAGGAATGGGTTAGGAACAGCAAACTCACCTCACATTTCTCAAATTAAATCAAACTCAAAACCTCCTTTAAAAATAACTTGATTTGCTTAAAACTTTTTTATTTTATAGGATTGTCTTTAGGAATTAATTAAGGTGAATGTGTTTACATGCTTTCATCACTTTAGTTCTTTCCTAAAATGCTAAATGTGCATGTCATATGAATATCATGCATTCATCCTTTTCAAAATCAAATTGAAAAATGAAATATTTTCTTTATGTCAAATTGTATGTTTTGGCTGAAGTAAAAATATGAATGGCTATTATCACTACTAAATCTAAAAATATTTTTAAAAATCTATAAATCAAATACCTAAAAATAAAAGTTTGCTACTTATAATTATTTATGAGCTTGCATGTGGATATAAATAAGAATATGTGCATAGTGTAGCTTTCCTTCTTTTTTCTCTTAGCATAGTTTTGGATAGGATTTGGCAAAGTGTATAGTTCATTGGAAAAGAACACAACACTTTCCTAACCCCATTCCTATCCATTCCTATGCTATTACCTAAGAAGGACATCCACACTTGTACATATAAATTGCATAAATAAAATAAACAAATAAATACAAACTTTTTGCATCGTTCTTTTCCATTAATTTCTTTTGTACATGTGTTTGTATTTAAGAAAAGTGGTATAGTATGGACAACCCAGGGTTACGAGGTTTAAGTAGCCATAAGTAGGTCTTGTACCTTATTCCCCTGGCACTGTACTCACTTATGCCTTTCATACATACATATGTGCATGTAAAAAAAATGGATAAAAGAACCTCTCTTTTCTACATACTGAAAATCATGCATCATGAAGCATTCCAAATTTATTAAGTAATATTTCTTAGCATTCATCATAAAGTTATGCTAAATATTTCCATTTGTATGTATATATATGTTTAGGATTCACTCATATGCATGGTATATATGTTGGGGAAGAAATGAAGTGATGTGTGTTTTGTGATATTAGTTCACTTTACTTAATCTTAAAATGCCTTTCTTTTTGAATAGGTTTGTTTAGGAAAAATATAAACTTAGGATTAAGTAAAACACATAATAAAACATACACTAAATAAAATCAAATATGAATCCATTTTAGAAATTACTTAAAGTAGGTATGGAAAGAGAAGTTCTCTTCTCTTTTCCTTCTCTTTAAAACTCAATAATTAATGGTAGGATTCACTTAAACCAAACCAAAATACAAAATAAAATTCAACCCAAATCAACTAAACAACTTAAATAAAATCACCCATCTAAGTTGAACATCTTCACACTTAGAAAATCAAAACCTTAATCCATAGCTAAGCATACCACACAAACCTTTTAAAGCACACACATTAAATTAAGTCACCACTTCTAGTTTTAGGTTAGGGCAGTGCATGGCTTGATGTTTAATTTTATTTTATGATGTATTATTTCTAGTCTGAATGTTAGGGTGAATGTGCATAGAGTGAATGGTAGTATGATTTAGTCTAATCATTATTTTATGCAGGAGATTGTGCTTAAGAGGCACTATAATGAAAATATAAATACTTTTATTGTGCAGGTGCTTATACCCCTAAGCATAATACAATAGACTAGGTGGACTTGGTCACCCATGTGTGGGGTGCTAAGTCCAATATATATTCTTGGGCTTATATGATTTTGTTTAGCTAATCTCTATTTTGTAGGTGTTAGTTAAATTTCCTTTTCCTTTTCCTTTTCATGAAATTTTGCAATTAGAATTTTTGGAATGAATGTTATGGGGGATTAGGATGAGCATTGGTCATAAGATCTCATATTATATACCATGTGAAACCTTTGGAGCAACCACCTTCCAACCATCTAAAAGAAGGAGCCAAAAAATAGAACCAAAAAAAGAAAGAAGAAACAAGACAGAAGAAAGAAGAAAAAAAGAAATGAAAACCCCCATAATATGAATTTCCTTACTTGATTGTAAATTAATTCATTTGTGATCCGGGTTGTATAAGGGTAGAGCTCGGCTACCCAATTTATTTTGGTTTGCGTGGTGCTTGACTACAAATGGCCTTTTATTCTTTTGTGTTAGCTTTATAAAATGATTGATATATTATTTAGCTTGTGTATTAAGATGACATAATTTTTAGTTTCTTCCTTGCTTTGATGTATGGCCTGGATGATGATTAGGGTCTTAGAGAAAAATAAATCTTCTACCAAATTAATCAACTCAAAATTAAAAATAAATAACTCATAATCTCATTTAAAGCCTAAATTAAAATCAAGATAAAAAAATTAACAACCCCTTAGCTGGATGAGTATTTCTTTTATAACATCATGCATAAAAGCATATTGTTACACTCTTAATTGGAGGGCTTCCACCTTTGCTAGAGAAACTTAGCTGACCTTTGAGAGCCATGGTGGAAACACACCTCCCCCTTATCGTTGATTTTGGCCAATAATCTTACTTCTCATGCATTAGGCATATGAATCCTATAAGCTAGAGTCAAATGATTGTCCAAAAATAAAATTAACATATAATATGTTTTACATTAGATCTAAGTCATTTTTCATGTCCTTACATGATCTAGTCTCTTAGGGAGTGAGTTTAAGGACTTAGTCTCTTTCTAAAATAAACAACAGCTTAGATATCTTGCATAAAGCATATGACTTGCCTACATGAATTTAAAATCATAGGAGGAGTTAGTTGGCGGCCACCCCCAGGCGGTTGTAAGTCCAAGCAGTCTGGTGGTTTATCTTCTTTTATGGAGGCAAACCTATTACCCATTTTCGCCTTAGATTTAGGTCTTGCTTTTGGCCCTTGCAAAGTTCCATAAAATTAGGTTTCGAGGTTTCTTCTCCCTTCTATGGGCCATAAGCATAAATCCTCACATCTTTGGCATTTTCATGACCTTGTATTGTGGAATTATAAGCCATAATTTTTAATAAAATTCAACTCAAATAAATGATTCAATTTCAAATATGTAAAGCCCAACTATAGGATAGTTCAGGTTTTTACTAGGCTTCCTAGTATCCTAAACATCCCCTACTTATCTTCCTTTGGCTTCAATAATAACTCTCTCTCTCTCTCTCTCTCTTTGATCAATCCCATTTGATCTTCCAAAATAAATTAATCGATTGATAGCCCTACTTATTAAAATCTTTGGAGACAGCAATCATTTACCTTAATCGAGAGTATTCCTAAGGATTCCCCTTCCTTAGGATGTAATTAACTATAGGGGCTTGACCCCTGTGGGGAAATTAATGAACCCTGTTTAAAATAAACCCTACTTTATTTTTCCATGTAAAGTAGGGGAAGAATCTCTGGTACATATGCAGATCGATTATCCTTAGAGTCCTTGTTGAGGTGTTTAAGTCTATTGTAGGGTGGTGACTTCTATCTTTTGAGATAGTACACCTCTCCTCAATGTCCTACCCGATCACCCTCAATAAGAACATCTGCAGATCTATGTTAAGATCCATAAAAGAAGTATATTTCTATCTTCATTTTATTCCATATAGATTAAAGATGGAAGTATACATTCTTTAGAATCTATAAAATTGTCACCAGAGGGACCTAATCGAACTCATTCCAAGCTTCATCCAAGCTCTCAAGGAACGGAAGAGTGTTCTTGATTAAGGCCGCAAGCTTAGGAGGAGCACCTTGGTCAATAGAAGGATCTACCCAATACAAAAGCCTTGAATCTTCAACATGGATGCGTCTCTACTAGACAAAGCTACCTCGACAGATTGGAGTGCTAGTGATAGCTTCCGGTGAGGTATGACTTCAAACCGAGCCTAGAATAGGGAGTGTGTGGTCCTTTGTGAAGAGAATTTTTTTTTCAATTGAAATTAATCATTGGATGTCTTCCCCCTTGCATGATGATGGTGTGGGTTCAATTTGAGCTCGATCTGAGCTCAATCAAGCTCAGATCTTGCCTTAAGAGTGGACGGATGCCCTCTCCCGCAGGCGAGCTCAGGGACGGATCATGGAATTTCCATCCATGCGTTTTGGATGGATAGTTCTATTATTCTAGATCGTGGGACCCTCGATTAATGCCAAGAACCATTGATCTCAAGCTTGTCTCGATTCTTGATCGAGATGATCAGAGAAAGCGCGCCACCACCGTCTTGACATTGGGATGACTTAAGTGATGAATCTTATTACGCCATGTAGAAAGCGCGCGCCGCGTCAGCAGTCCATGTGGCGCTGACAGGATTAGTTAATAATTAGGGATTTTAATTAGTTGTTAATAATTGAATCTTCAAATATTCATAACTAAATGTAGAAAAATAAAAAATACAAAATAAAAAGCATTATGAAGATAATTCAAAGGGGAATAATCTAAAACTAAATTCAATTGATTTTGAGGAGTGATATTTATTAAATTTGGGATTTATTGGGAATATGATTATGTTAGTTACTCTCTAATTATCCCACTGATTAATTCCAAACATCTCATGTGCATTTAGAGGGATGATGTTGGCCTCCCCTAATTTTCTTGGAATTTATTAATGGTTTAACTAGGGGAATTGCTTGAGTCATACCTAATTACCCTCTTAATCTATTAAATGATTAATAAACCTTTTAAATAGTCATAAATTAATTAATTAATTTGTTAATTACCTTAGAATAGTGAATGGACTTGGGGGAATGACATTAGGAATTCTTTCTCATATCTTTTTCCCTAAGTTTATTTCATTTGGATAAAAATCTAATTAAAGTGCAAATTAATTAAATAGTTTAATCACTTAATAAATGACTTAATTAATCAAACTTTTCAAAATCAAAATATTCCAAAACTTAATCAATTCATCTTGGGTAAGTGCTTAGGTGTTCAATAACCTAAGTAACTTAAGGAAATCAAAATCTAACCATGTAGGAGGTTATGAAAGTACTTAAATTAAACCTTTTAGCTTAATTAATCACTAATTGTAAGCCAATTGCATTAGACCCCTTTCTTTCCTAGGCACATTATTATCTTAAGTTCCTTATGTGGTTTATGTCATACATTAGCTCATAATTATTTGATTAAATATATTAAAGTGGTGTAGGTAAGGGGTAATTAATGAACTTAATGAACACCTTAACCTAATCAAAACATAAAATTCATTGTAATGGTTATAAAATTAAAATAATTAATATACACATGTGGAAAATGGGTTAGATGAGCAAACCTTTTCACATTTTCTAAATTCAAATAAAACTTAAAACAAAATAAAAATCTCTTTAAAACAAATTTGGTTTGCTTTAAATATCTTATTTCATAAGGTTATTTTTAGGAATTAATTAGGGTAAATGAATTTGCATGGTTTCATCCCTTTATTTCTTTCTTAATATGCTAAATGTGTATGTCATATGAAAATCAGACATTCATGCCCTTTTGAAAATCAAATTAAAAATGAAATTTTTTCTTTATGCCAAATTGCATGTTTTGACTAAGGTAAGAACATAAGTGGCTATTATGACTATTAAACCCAAAATTATTTTCAAAACTTATGAATCAAATATCATAACTGAAAGATATACTACTTATGATTATTTATAAGCTTGCATGTGAGTATAAATATAAAGATGTGTGTTGTGCGGCTTTCCTTCTCTTCTCTTTTAACATGAATTTGGATGGATTTACAAAGTGTATAGTTCTTTTAAAAGAACACAACACTTGCTTATATCCTTTCCTATCCACTTCCATGTTATGAATTAAGAAGGATTCTCACATTTACACATGTAAACTAAACAACTAACAAATTAACCAAACAAATATCAACTTTTGCTTGATTCTCTTTCCATGCATTTCTTTTTGTACATGCACATGTATTTAAGAAAAGTTGTATATTAGTCTGGACAACCCTGAGATTGTGAGGTCTAAGTAGCCCTACTTCATGGTGGTGGCAAGCGTGGGTTTAGAATCTTATAGGACCCAATTTGTTTATGACCGAAAATCCCATGATCGATGCTTTTGACACTTGTAATAAAGCTAACTCATTCGTCAAAGCCTCATACTCAGCTTCTTTGTTGGTGCATGGATTGGAGAGATAGTATGAGAATCTCATCACATCATGGTTTGGAGTTAAGAGAATAATTCTTACCCCTGTCTTTCCTGAAAGAGTATATCATGGTTCTTCTCCTTTGTGGAAGGAAACCGCACCATTAAAATACATCTCCCAATGGCAATTTTCAACCTCCCGTAAGTTCATGATTTGTTCATCGGGGAGGTCATCATTAAGCAGAGAGTCAATAGGTAGTGGGTGTGCTGCTAAGAAATATACTAGTTACTATCCTTTCACCACATGGAGGGGTATGAATGTAATATCAAACTGTGAGAGAATCATGGACCAACGTACCAACCGTTCGGATAATGTAGACCATGTTAGTAGATACTGTAGTTGATTGATTCTTGAAATCAAGTTCACCTTATGAGAAAGCATATAATGCCTTAGCTTTTGGGCTACAAAGATTAAAGGTAGGCAATGTTTCTTAATAGGTGGTTGGTTGCTTCATATTATTAAATGAGCATTCTCCTTCCCTTCATCACGCCCAGTCATCTAATGCAGTAGTGTAGAGGATAAGTAGCTTGCTCGGGATAGGGGCTACTAGAATTGGCGAATTCTCTAAATACCATTTGATATCTTCAAAAGCATTATGGCACTTGTCATCTCACTTGAACTAGCATCCTTTTTGATAAGTGCTAAAAATGGCTTGCATCTCCCCATTAGATTGGAGATAAAGCATCCTCGATATGCCAACTACCCTTGGAATGATCTGAGTTGAGTTAAACTTTTAGGGGGTGACATTTCTAAGATAGCTTTGATCTTTTCTATGTCCATCTCTATTCGTTATTAGACAATAAACGAAAGGAACTTCCCCGAAGCTACTCTGAATGCATACTTTAGGGGGTTCATTTTGAGATTAAATTATCTTAACTGTTTGAAAATAACTCTCAAGTCAAAGAGATGGTCTTCCTTTTCTTTACTTTTGACTACTAGATCATCAACATAGCATTCAACTTAATGATGAATGATTTCATTGAATATCTGAGTCATAGCCCACTAGTATGTAGCACCGGCATTTTTAAGGATGAAAGGCATGACCTTATGACAATAGGTTCTGATTGGGGTTTGAAAAGTAATGTTTCTTTTATCTTCAGGGGCCATCATGATTTAGTTGTAGACAGATGACCCATCCATAAAGGAGAATATTGCATGAGATGAGGCAATGTCCACCATTAATTCTGACATATGAAGTGGAAATTCATCCTTTGGACATGGCTTATTTAAGTCCCTGAAATCAACGCATATGAAAATTTGGCCATTCTTTTTATTAACTGGCATGACACTGGCTAACCAGGTAGGGTATTTTTCTTCCCTGATAAAGCCACCATCGATTAGTTTCTTAATTTCAAAAAAATGACTGATTTCTAATCGCATCTAGAGCTTGCTTGATAAGGTTAGCATTAGGAATTAGTTTGTGGGCTGCTACGTCGAAGATGTGCATCTCTTCATAGCTCCATGCAAAGAAGTCCATAAACTCAGTCAATAGCCTAACTAAGTCATTGGGTTCTTCTTCACTCAGTAGAGAACTGATGTATGTGGGGCATGAATTTTCTTCTATCCCGAGGTTGATTTCTTTGAGCTTGTCAATGGCTGAATGGATTTTTTTTCTACAAATTCTAGAGGTGCATCTTTGATTTCAAGATCATCTGGATCATTTGAAGTTTCTAAATATACTTTCTCATAAGAGTTAGTATAGTTTGAAAAGATCCTATCAGACTTCAGATGATTGGTGACAACTAAGCAGTAATCATCATCATCAACTGGACCCACTATACCAAATCCTAGTCCTAGTCTTGATTGTGCATCCCTGCATTTTTTGTTCCATAACTTCTCAAAATACTCTAACCTATGCCTAGACCATGTGTAAGGAATCAAACCTTTCTTTGCAAGATTATGAACAGAAGGCGAGTAAGAATCAAAGGTAATTCTATTAAATCTTTATATGAATTATCCTCAAAGTCTACATCGGCTTATGAACTTGAAGATGATGATCCTAGTAGGAATCTCTTTAGCTTGACATTCATGGAAGACCTAGGGGCTACCTTAACTACTAAACTTTCAACTTTTTGAGAAGAAAGTGAGGTTAGAGATAAAGTTCCCAACTATTGCTTAATAGTTTTACATAAACCTGATTTGAATACATTCATGCTTTGCATGGAGGCTTGGTCTTCATCACTATCTGGCTTGAGTGTGTGGTGAAAATTTTCTATAAGGGAGTCACCTTTCAAATGTGGGAGAAAAGAAAGAGGAGCCCTTACAAAAATTCATCTTGGTAGATGCTGAGTCTAGATGTACTTATTCAAGTGATCGGATACATCATCAAGAAAATAGTGTACCATCTCGAAAGATAGAAGTCACCACCCTTTAATGGAACCAATCACCTCAATAAGGACTTTAAGGACAATGAGTCTGCATATGTGCCAGAGATTCTTCCCCTACTTTACATAAAAAAGTAAATCAAGGTTTATTTTAAACCGGGTTCATTAAGTTCCCTACAATGGCAAGCCTCCAGTTAATTACATCCTAAGGGATGGGATCCCTTAGGAGAACTCTCGATTAAGGTAAATGATCATTGTCTCTAAAGATTTTAATTGGGAAAGGACTATCAATCGATTGGTTTATGTTTGAAGATCAAATGGGATTGATCAAAAGAGGGAGTTATTATCGAAGTTAAAATGGAAGATAAGTAGGAAATATCCATGATGCTAGGAAACCTAGCGAGCATCTCAAAGCATCCTATAGTTGGGCTTTACATTTTTAAAATTGATTTAGTTTATTTGAGTTACATTTTTATTAGAATTTTAGGACTTAAGATTCCTTAACATAATATTAAGAAAATGCCTAAGAGGTGAGGAATTATGCTTATGGCCCATAAAGGGGAGAAGCAACCACAGAAACTAAATCTAGAGAGCTTTGGCGAGGGCTGAAAGCATAATCTAAATCTTAGGCAAAAATGGGTAATTGGTTTGCCTCCATAAGAGAGGAAAAAACACCTGACTGCTTAAACTTACAACCGCCTGGGGGTGGCCTCCAACTAACTTCTCCTACGACTTTAAATGCTTGTAGGCAAGTCTTTATGCTTATGCAAGATAACTAGGCTATTTTTATTTAGAAAGAGACTAAGTCCTTAAACTCACTCCTAAAGAGGCTAGATCATGTAAAGGGACATGCTTCAAATGACCTAAATCCAATGCAATTTAAATTTCATTTTATTTTCATTTTTGGAGAATTATTTTGACTTAGGCTAATAGGATTTTTATGAGAAAGAAGGTTATTGGCCAAAATCAGCGAGAAGTGAGGAGGTGAATTTTCACCACTCTCAAAGGTCAAATAAGTTCTCAGCAAGGTGAAAACTCCAATCAAGAGTGAAATAAGATGCATCTTTTGCATGATATTATAAATAAATGCTCGTCCAGCTAAGGGGTTGTTAATTCTTTTATCTTGATTTTAATCCTAAGCTTTAGGTGAGGTTATGAATTATTTAGTTTTAATTTGAGTTCTTAAGTAGGGTAAAAGATTTATTTTTTCCTAAAGAGCCTAATCCACATCCAGGCCATTCATAAAGTAAGGAAGAAACTATTAAAATCAAGCTGCTTAATATAAAAGCTAAATAAATCATCAATCAATTTATAAAGCTAATCACAAAAAGAATAAATGACCGTTGTGGTCGGGCACCACCGCACAAACCCAAAAATATCAAATTGGGTAGTCGAGCTCTACCCTTATACAACCTGTATTACAAATGAATTAAATTATAATTTAAGCAAAGGAATTCATTGCTATGTGGGGTCTTCAAGCTTTATTCTTTTTTCTTCTTTCTTCTTTCTTCTTTTCTTCTTTTCTTCTTTGTTCTTTCTTCTTTTTGTTCATTCTTTTGGATGGCAGATTCTCCAAGGCTTCACATGGTGCATAAGATAGGATCTTATGACCAATGTTCATCCTAATCCTCAAAATAATCATTCCAAAGCCTAATTATACAAATTTTTTACATGAAAAGGAAAAGTGGAAATTCTAACCAACACCGGCAAAACAAAGGTTAGTTAAATCACACCACACATCCTAAGTATGTATGTTGGACTTATCACCCTACACATGGGTGACTAAGTCCACTTGGCTGATGGATTATGCTTAGGGGTATAAAGCAGCTGCAAGCAAAAGTATTTATATTTTTATTTATGATAGCGCCCCATAAGGATAATAAAAGAATAGTTAGACTAAGCACGTCCTACCATTCACTCTACGAGTATACACCCTGACATCCAATCTAAAACATATATCACAAAACAAAATATAACATCAAACCATGCGCTGACCTAACCTAATGCTAGAAGTGCTGACTTAGGCTAGTGTGTGTGCTTTGAAGGCTTGTGTGGTATGCTAGCTTAGGACTTTAGGTTCAAATTTTCTAAGTGTGAAGAATATGCTCAATTTAGAGGAGGGTTTCATTTAAGTTGTTTACATATTTTGGGTTGGTTTTATTTCATGTTTTAATTTGTTTTAAGTGAAACCTATAATTAATTACTAAGTTATAAAGAGAGGGAAAGAAAAGATAACTTCTCTTTCCTTCCCTAACCTTAAGTGATTTTCTAAAATAGGTTCATATTTTAGTTTATTTAGGTGAATGTTTTGATTACATCTTTTAATCAATCCTAAGTTTAGATAAACTCTAAACAAACCTATTCAAAAAGAAAGGAATTTTAAGATTAAAAAAATGAATCAAAATTCACATAACACACATTACTTCATTTCTTTCCCAACATATATAACATGCATATGGATGGACCCTAAGCATATCTATACATGCAAATAAGAGTAGTTAACACACTTTATGATGCATGCTAAGTAATTCATTTAAGAAATTTTATAAGTTGATATGCATGATTTTTCTTAAGTAGAAAACGTTTTCCTTATCCAAATTTTTATATGCATACATGAAAGTAAGAAAGGCATAAGTGAGTCATTATTAACGGAGGTGTAAGGTACAAGACCTACTTAGGGCTACTTAAATTATACAACCTGTTGTCCATTTATATACACTTTTAGTACAAACATATATAAAATATAAAAGAAAATAATTTGATATTTATTTTGTTTCTGAAATTTATATAAGTATAGGTAACCCTTCTTAAATGAAAAGCTTATACTAAAATACCTTCAAATACCAACATAGGTAAAGATGCGGAGAGTAGATAAACAAATTGATAATGAATAGACTCATATTTACTTTAACATACACATTTGAATAAAGTAATAACAATTTCATTTTAAAATTTGAAATATGAAATTATGAATGCATGAAATCACATGGCATACAACTTAGCTTGTTGGGAAAGATTCAAAGCAATGAAAGCATGTAAATAAAGTCACTTTACTTAAATACTAAAGACATTCCTATGGAATAAGAAAATTTAGAATAAATCAAAGTGAATTTCAAAATGATTTTTGTTTAGTTTGAAGTTTGATTTAGTTTTGAAAAGGTGAGATGTGTTTGCTATTCTTAACCTATTTCCACATGTGTTTTGTATTTTTTTTAAATTTTATACTATTAAATCCATTTTTAAGCATTGATTAGGTTAAGGTATGAATTAAGTGGCTTAATTAACCCTTACACCAGAAGAATTAACAAAATTTATGAGCTAATGAGATGACATAAAACCCACAAGAAATTTAAATTTGCAATGTATCTAATAATGAAAAGGCCTAATGCAATTTAGCTCATAATTAAAAGTTAATTAGCTAAGGGGTTTAGCTTAAGTAATTTCAAAATACCCTTTCACACTTATGAATGGGATTTTGATTTCATTAATTGAGCTTAGGCTATTAAGCATCTAAGCATCTACCCAAGGTATATTAATTAAGTTCTGAAACTTTTTAGAATTTTTGAAAATTGATTAAGGGGATAATTAATGAATTAACCCTTAATTAAGAGGAGATTAAGGAGAGAAGAGGGGGTTTAGGGAATAGCTTAGGGGAATGCCCTAAAATTTATTCCATAAACCTCCTACTTACTAGATCTGACCTTAATAAATCCTAATCAAAGGGTAAAACCACTAATCACACCTTAATTACCCTTAATTGCATGAAAGGGGTAATTAGGGAATGAAATAGTAATTTCCCCAATTGAGCCCTCAATAAATCTCAAGAAAACTAGGAGAGGTAGAGGTCATCTCCTAAAATGAACCCCAGAAATATGAGATTAATTGATGACCTAATTAAAAGATAATTAGTTAATTAAGATTCTCAAAGAAACCCAAATTCAAATAAAAGAGTAATTCAAAATTCATTGAAATCATTTTAAAATATTAGATGAAATTATCTTTCCATAGAATTTTTTCTTTTTTTTTTTTCTGGAGGGTATGAATTTTAAAGCTCTCTAAATTAGGAATTAATTACCCTTAACTAATCTCACGATTAATCCTAGCTCACGACTTCATTGGCGTCGTTACGTTGTGCCATGAGGGGGTGACTTAAATGTCACATCCCAAATGGCGATGGTGGGGCACACGCTTATATTCCCTGCCATCCGATCAAAGATCGAAAGACTGAGAATCCCCCATAGTTTTAAAAGAATAATTATATTTCTAAACGTGCTAAATAATCTCAGTCGTCCATCTAAAATGCTTGGATGGACAGCCGAGATGAGCCAAGTTCTTCCCTAAGGATCAATGGAGACCGTCCATGATCTAAGGGGAGATCCAAGCTCGATTGGAATGAAATTGTACCCACATCATCTAAGCACAATTACAAATCTATCCAATGGTGGATTTCATATGCCATGAACATTTCTTTCATAAAGGACCAACACCTCCTAAGCTAAGTGGTCGAAAAATTCCATACCTCGAAGGTGATCACCGATGCTCGAGATCGATGAAGTAGCTTCGTCTAGTGGAGACGAAGCCCTGTTAAAATTCCTAGGCCTTGGTATTGAGTGGATCAATGGATGGACCAACACCACTTCACTTGGGCTTTGGCTTTGATCCAATTGAGTTCTTCCTTTCCTCTAGAACTTCAAACAAAGCTTAGGCCAATTCAACTTGACCCTCTGATGGAGTGTGTAAGAGTAATTGGAAGGAGATCAAGTGTGGAGAAAAGTGGCTAATGGATTGAGCTCCCTATTTTGCTATGCAAAAAGAGAAATGGGAATTCAAATCCTTCCTAAGAAGCTTGGGAATGCTCTGAGATGGTTATTCTGGGTTCCTAGGCTTCAATCGATAATTAGTCAATTAAAATTTCATTGAATTAGGGGGAGTATATCTCCCCCTATGGCAATCAGCGCGAATAACTCTATGTCATTTTGATCCAATTGACCAAATTAGAGGTTGTTTAGGTTGTTTTGAGTGTGCACATGGTCAGTTTGATCCAAGGAATGGATTGCCAACTTCGCATGTGTTGAATTTGAGCTTAAGAGGGAATTTAAAATTTTAATTTTGCCTAAGTGGTCGGGTTTGGTCTAGGAGCCAAATGGGCTGGCCCAAACCCATTGGGTTGGGTGCACCACTCATCCCTAAGTTCCCTTGAGCTTTTAGGAAAGCCTCAAGTGTTTGTGAAGAGGCTATGACCAAAATACCCATGGGTTAGGCAAAATTTTATTTATATGTCCTAGGGGTAGAATGGTCATTTTGCTTTTTTTTCCACTTTGGACATGTTGGGTATGTGGAGAAACTATGTTTGGCCAAGTTTCATTGGGTTTGGACTCCATTTGATAGGGTTTGGCTCATGTTGACCCATTTAGGTCAAAATGAGTCAACTTAGAGAGACCAATTGGTCAAATTGGGTCAAACCAAGAGTTGGGTCAAGTTCATATGACCATTTGAAATATTTTGGTGGCTTTGATTTGATTCAATTTGGTGTATATTTAGTTTTGGCTCATATGACTCCATTTAGGTCAAATTGGTCAAGTTGATCTATTTGACCAATTTGACCTATTTGAGGTAGGTCAAGGGTAGGTCTAGGTTAGGTTAGTCATATGGAGTGGATTGGTATCCTTGTTTCCAATCAATTTGGGTTAGATTCAATTTTGGCTCAACATGACCCCTTTAGGTCAAGTTGGGTCTAAGGTCAATTGGCCTAAGTTGGGTCTAGTTGGCCAATTGAGGCTTTGGTCAAATTCCAAAAGTGATTTGGAATGAACTTGACTGATTGGTTTGGATCAATTTGGTTTAGATCATGTTTTGACACATTTTAAACCTTTAGGTCATAATGGGTCAACTTGGGTCAAGTGGGCCAATTGGGCTAGGTTAGGCTCAAATGTTGGCTTGGGAAAGTTCAAACATGGGGTCATAAATGAACTCAGATCAATAGTTTCAATCAATTTGGTCTATGATGGATTTTGGCTATGTAAGGTTTCCTTTTAGGTTAAGTGTTGTGTTAGTCAACCCTTAAGTTTGACTTGGTTTGACCCAATTTGATTGATTGATCCTCCCATGATGATTGTTGATCATGATGAGAGGGATATATGAGTTTAGTTTAATCCAATTTGGTTAGAATCAAAAGTTGGCTCATAAGGGTACTTTAGGTCACTTTGGGTCAAGTGAGCCTAAGTGGGTCAAATGGCTTGTTCAAAGCTTGATTTGAAGTTGGTTTATCATGTATATGGACTTATGATTAAAATATAAATCCATTTACAAGTGGTTTGAAGTCAAATGGATTTTGATCCATTTGAAAATTTCATATTCAGAGGAAGGATATGAAAGGGTATTGGGTTTTGATTGAATGATTGAAGTTTGGATTTATATATGAGCTCATGATTGTAGGGTTGATTGAACCATGAGAGAAAATCAATGGTTTGGTTTGAGTTGGAATTGATTTGGCTAAGTTCAAGATTTTGACTTGAAAGACTTAGATTGGATTTTGAGTTGATTTGAGTTTGATTTTTTGGAATTGATTTTGATTGTTTGAATTTATATTTCATTTATATATGTGAATATAAACAAGAATATAAATTGATCATGAGAAAATTTCAAGGATTTGAAGAGTTTAATCATGATTTAGGTTAAATCCATTAAAGGGAATTTAAAGGATTTAAAGAAATTTTTAATTTGAAATTTAATTTTTGAATAGATTTGATTGATTTATATTTATATTTCATTTATATATGATAACATAAATGAGAACACAAATAAATTTTGAGAAAATCCCATGATTTTGGATAAGTTTGATCAAAGTTTAGGTTAAATCCTTTAATGGAAAATTAAGGGATTTAAGGGAATTTCAAGGATTTTGAATTTGGAATTTAATTTGAGGGGTTGATTTGATTGATTTATATTTATATTTCATTTATATATGAGAATATAAATAAGTTTTGAGAAAATCTCATGAATTTGAGTAGGTTTGATCTAGGTTTAGGATTGATTTTGGCTAAGTCCTTTAATGGAAAATTAAAGGGACTTAAGAAACTTTTCATGAATTGATTTTGAATTTTGAATTTAGTTGGATTGATTTGAATTTATATTTCATTTATATATGTGAATATAAATGAGAATATCAATTGATCATGAGAAAATCTCAAAGGTTTGAATAGGTTTAGATCATGATTTGGCTAAGTCCTTAAGAAAGGGTTAAGGACTTAGACAAAAAAATTTGGACTTAAGAATTTTTGATGGATTTTGATCATGGGTTTTAGTCATGGATTTCAATCATGGAATTGATTTTTAAGTTTGGAGAAAATCAAATAGAATTGATTTGGGGTTTGACTTGAAGGAAGGAAAGTGGTGAATGGTTTAAGCTAAGGGTAGGAAATTTTTTTAACACCCCTAAGGCATGACCTATTCCTATGGCTAACTCTTCTAAGTCTTCTAGGGCTAGGTTGAGTGTCCACCTAATCACTAGATGTGTCTTAAGACTAAGGAACTCTTAAAGTCTAAGAGGAGTCCTATGCCTTAGATGGAGGGGTTGAGAGCTTATTCTAAAAATGAGGTCAATAGAGTGTCAGCTCCAATGTAACCCACTAAGAGGGGTTGGCTAGTATGCTAATCACATTAAACTCATTATCCAAGCTAGATTCTAAGTCTATGTGAATAATAGGGGTACTCCTGTGAACTGAGCATTGCCCTTATTGGCTGACTGCCAACCAGGGGGTATTCCGCCTCTGAAATTTCCTTTGTATCTGCCTCTACCTCTGCCTCTGCCTCTGCCTGGTGGAGGTCGAGTCATCCTACCCATATATCCGTATGGTGGACCAAACTATGGGTGGAATGTAACATGCGGCTCTACTTCTATCTTGGTGTCCCTTTCTAGCTCATTTGTACTTTCTTTCTTCTTTTCTTTTTCTTTTTCTTCCTTTTCTTTTTCTTTTGTATTTGAATTTTGGCCAAATTCACGATAAAGGCTATTTTGATTTAGAGGAAGATAATAGGTCACATCCTCATGTACCTCGACCTCTCTAACTTAGAATGGCTTTTCATCTCCTTTGATACAATATTCAATTCCAACTCTTTGAAACTTGATGCACTGATGGAGGGAGGATAGAATTATGTAATTTTGGTGTATCCAAGGCCTACTAAGCAAAACAGTGAATGATGTATTCAAATCAATTATATAGAACTTGGCTTCAGTCTTCCAGTCACCTATTTCTAAAGGTAACACTATAGAGCATAAAGCCCTCTCTCCTTATTCATTAAATCCTCTCAACATCATCCGATCTCCTCAGATCTTAGAGATGTTGATCCTCAAATAGGCACGGGTTTTCAGGCTCATAATGTTCACCGATGCACCTGGATCAACTAAAACCTTAGAAAGTCTAAATTTGCCCATATCCACTATAATGTAGAGGGGACTATTATGCTCCATGTCCCCTAAAAGAAGGTCTTCGTCAATGAATGTGACTCCCTGGGCTTCTCTTAAATAATGTGCCTCCTCTCCAACAGCGGTCAGCTAAGCTAAGCATTTTTGAATCAAGAAGAGCCTTGATTAATGATTCACTCATCTCTTTGGATAAGACAAGGGCATCATATATGCTTAGTTTAACAGACAACTTTCTTAGGTGAGCGAGGATATTATAATCAACTCTGGGCTGGTCCTCCACAAGCATATCCATGGGTGGAGCATCCTATGGAGGGGCTTCTTGATCATCAAAACCAATGACTTATTTTCCCTTATCTTGAGGTGCTACCCTAGGAGGTAGAACCTATCCACTATGAAGGTTAACTTTGATGTCCTCTTGTGGTGGTTTAGTGGAAGATTCTACCCGCTCATCAGGTTCACCTACAGCTTCTCCTATAGGACCCTCAGAATCAGATGATTCTAAGTCTATCTCAAGAGGTGAACCCGTATTTTAAAGGAAAGTCCATTTTCAAATCAGAAAGAGGATAATCATATTGTTATAATTATTTAGACTTGAAGAGTTTTCTAAAAGAGTAGAGTTAGATAACCCATCAAAAGTGACATAGATGTAATTCAAATTAGCTTTAATCCTTGATTTCTTATATTTAGAAGGAGGTACATAGTAGAAATCTAGTAAAGTAAGTGGGGTGAGGGATTTGATGCCCTCATCCATCGATACAAGGTGTCTACTAGAAGAAGAGCTAGTTGAAGTAGAAATACCGGCTGAAGCAGTAGCTGCAATGATGGAATTGAGGATGGGCTCGGTAGGTGGTTGCGCTACTTGACTATCATGGGCAAGTATGGGCTTTGTTGCTTCTGTTGGGCACCTACTTTCCCTAAGTTGTCTTTAGAAACTTGCAAACCTTCCTTGATGTTAAAGGTTCGAGCTACCTCAAGCACCTATACGAAAAGTTTCTTGATTTTAGAAATAATCTTTTTAGAAGTTCGAGATAGAGAGATATCTCTACCTTCTTTTATTTTGAGAGGATCACATGTATCCCCAAGGATTACCCTAACAAAACTCGATGGTTGTTTCACTAGATATTCCTTAGGGATAACTATAACACCTGACTTGTAGTTATGCTCAAGCCAGTCCTTAAATATAAAGTAGTCCTCCAAAACATGGCCTAGCATGTGGTGGTAGGGGCAAAAGTTAGGATCATTACTCCTGCCCACTTCCTCCGGCTTCTTAGGCTCAGGTAGCTGAAAATCAGGTTTCCTTAAAAAGTTCTTAAAGATTTTCTTGACTACCTCCCTCTTAAATGAATAAGGTTTGTTTAGTTTATCCAAAAGAGTAGGTGGATGATAGCTAGGGGTGTATATGTATTCTGTTGAGAGTATGGAGGAGGAGGTGCGAACCATGAAGCGCTGGTGATCGATAGGATGGGCGAGGTGGTAAAGGAGCTAGAAGTGATGATTATGGAGCTCGAGGTCTCTCATGTTGATCCCTAGCCGTTTGCTCTTCCTTGTCCGATGCTGCTACTGCCCTTGGCTTCTTTTCATAAATCTTTTGCGACTTTGGCTTTGATGACTGATCTTGAAAAGGTAATTTTTTGGCCTCTCCTTATAGACTAGCCACCTTATTGATTAGCTTCTCAAATGTCTTGATGGTAAAACCTTTAAGCATGAAGGTGACAAGGCCATAAATTTTTTTAGTAGAATTTCAATAGTGTGCTGTTCAAAAAGCTGCAGTTCATATTTCATGCTTAAATTGTGCCATCTAAGAACATAATCAAGAGGACTCACAGGTGTCGTTGTGCTACAAATTACGGTTACCTTTTCGAACTCCGAATCACTTAACCAAGAGTTGCTCCAACTTAGCAAAAGTCTTCACTAAATCGTTGGGGAGTTCAGTGTACTAATCAAAGGCTATACCCGCTAGGCTTTTGATAAAGAGATGGAATAATAGTGCACGCCACCGCATTACAGCTTGGCCACAGTACACTATATGTGGGTTCCGTACCATCAAAACTCTTGAAAGAAGGAGGAACAAAATCCTTAAGATACTGGATAGCATCGAATTGCTCTAGATAGGGTATACCCTTTAGAACTGATGATCCACCTCGAGCTTGCGCCAGCACTTCCCTCACTTATTGTTCAACCATAAGTTTGATATCTTTATCTTATATGGAGGTACTATCCACTACCTTCCTATACAAGCTTATGGCCACACCTAGAGGTGAACTCTTAGGTTGATCCAAGACATGCACATAACTTCAGCTTGCCGGTCTCCATAATGGTAGGATGTGTCTTTGGGGGCTTGATTACAGAACCACTGAACAAATCCTCAAGTCTCTTCCCCATCTTATCAATATGTTCATCCTTCTATTTGAGTTAATGAAGGAGGTGTTGGATTGAATGGGCTGTATCATTCTGTTCGACCACAATACCTTCCAAACTCTAGTGATTCTGAAGGAGAGAACCTCTGGTATCAACCATATGCACCTCTGCTGAGTCTTCCAGCAAATCAACATCATTCAAATCAAAGCTAGCCATCTCTTCTGCTAGGTCAGCCAAGTCATACCCTAGGATTTCTTTCTTCTCAATGAGATACTGTGCTACGATGTCATCCAAGGAGCGGTCCAATTGTGTAAGCACAAATGCTCTTGCCTGACTGGTGGTGGGATCATGTTCATGAATGGAGATACATCTGACCTCCCATACTATTGGAGAGCTAACCCTATGAGGGATACGCTCACTAGAAGAAATGTGCTCATGGGTGTTAACTACTCTAGGTGGAGTACTTCCCCTAGGGGGATCTATCACCATAGAGACAATAGAATTGTGTCCTTCTCCCTCTGCTGCTGATACATCCATGATCTGCAGAGGTGGTGGTGGTGATGACACGACTACAATGTTATGAGGTTTCCACTCCTTCTTCACTACAACTGAAGTAGGAGAGCTCGGCCTCATCGGCGGCATCGATGAAGCGGGATCACTTTTCCATAGTCTAATCACCAATAGGGCTTTCTTTTCCCATGATGCTGCCTTCATGGCTTTAGATGGAACTGTGGAAGATGGAACCTGCACTGGTGATGGCAGATGTGGAGTGGAGCAGTGTGATGGGGACAACATTGACTCCCTCTATGCAGGAGCTATACTCCCATGGTGGGTTGTACCAGTCAATAGAATACTATCAGTGTGATCGGCATGGATAGCATGCCAATTGGAAAATCTATGAGGGTGGAGGCTGCTGACTGCCTGGTATACCTTTGCCTTTCTCTGTAATCATCGGCGATGCGGGCCTATCGGCCCTCTCAGAGCTCACCCACATTGTGAGGAATAATCAATCATAAATCAAATTGGGCGACTCTATCAATCAGATGAATTGTCACAGGCGGCATATGACCTCCTCCTATCTATGGTAGGTGTCTCATACTGAACTGTAGGTGGAGGTGACACTATAATCTTCATAACAACTTCCTCTCCATCAGATCCAGAAAGAGGATGAAACTTGTTTTTTGTAATCAGAGGAGAAACTATCCTGGGTGACTCCTCCTTTATAACCTAAGAGACTACCTCCATCTCCTTCATGATGCACACATGATTCTGCTTGACCTTATGGCTCTTATTGTTATGTTGAGTTCTGTTGGGTGGAGTAAGCAGGCTATCTTAAAGTAGGGAGACTATCCACAGTCGGTACCCTTCCCCTTCGAGGAAGCCAGTGAGTGGGTACAAGCCCATGCTAGGGAAGTAATGGGAACAACTACATGTACGAGCAGTGGAGATGTGGTTTCTGTAGGAACCTCCACCGTCTTGCTCTTCAGTGAGGGAAATTCAAAATCTAATGGCATCTTAACATGGATGACTGGCTTCTGCCAAGTCACTACATTCCTATTGATGGTGGTGAGGGTTTCCCCCTCACAAGTGATCCTACCCCCCTTGAATCCTCAAAAGTGTATTAGATGGAAGAAATCAAATTGGGGGAGGCTTAGCCCGATCCAAGGCCAAATCCACCCCAAAGGGGAAAGTGAACACATACTTCTGAGCATCCATTTGCACTGTACATAACTTGAGAAAAAGCTGACTGAGATTGAACTAGAACTCTGTAACTGTTGGAAATAAACTCAAATCATATTTATTATTTCTAGAATTCTATTGACTTTTTGAATTTGACTTAGAATTTGAACCCCCACTCAATAATTTGAATATGTTAAGTGAGGCTCATTGAATTTAGGAGAGAGATTTTCAGTTTATAATGCACTTTCAACAAATTTGTGTATGTTGAAAATGGGTTCAAATATTTTAAAAAGATTGTTGATGCCTTTCATTGGTTCATATTTGAATTTTATTTTTATGTTTGGGGACCCTTTATTTAACAAATTTGATTATGTTAAATAGAGAGTCAATTGATTTTGTTTGGGATTACTCATTTAGCAAATTTGGGTATGCTAAATGAGTTGTTTGAAAATAATTTTCTTCTTTTCCTTGTTTGCCTATGATGTGAATCATGTGTAAATTTAGAAATGGAGTTTTTACTTGGCAAATTTGTATATGCTAAATAAAGTCCAAATGTTTTTGATTCTTTTATTTTGATTTTTGAAAAATATGGCCTTTACTTAGCAAATTTCGGTATGCTAAATAAAGGCCAAATGCGTTTGATTTTTAGATTTTTAAAAATGGAACATTTACTTAGCAAAATTTGTGGATGCTAAATAAAGTCCAAATGTGTTTGATTTTTGTTTTGATTTTTGAAAATGAGAATTTTACATAGAAAATTTGTGTATGCTAAATAAAGTTCAAATGTGTTTAATTTTGATATTTTAATTTTGAAAAGAGGGATCTTTACTTAGAAAATTTGTGTATGCTAAATAAAGTTCAAATGTGTTTGATTTTTTTTTGATTTTTGAAAATGAGAACTTTACTTAGCAAATTTGTGTATGCTAAATAAAGTCAAAATGTATTTTGAAAAATAAAACTCTCATTTGAAAATTTTCGGTATGTCAAATGAAATTCCAATGTATTTTGATTTTTTATGATTTTTTTTGCAAAGAAGATTTCCACTTAACAAATTTGGGTATGTAAAATGGAAGTCAATAATATTTTATTTTTGAAAGATGAAATATTTGTGTGTGATTATTGCTTTTTGAAGAGAATGAAATTCCAACTTAACACATGTGGAATGTGTTGAGTGGAATTTCAAATGGTGTGATTTTATTTGAAAATAAAACCTCCATCCAACACATTTGGATATATTGAATGAAGAGGCTTATCTTCAAATTTGTAATTTTTGAAAAGGGAGAAACTCCAACTTCAACACATTTGGAATTTCAATTTTATGATATGATTTTATTTGAAATGAAATATTCATTCAATAAATTTGGGTATATTGAAAGTGGATGTTCATTTTTCAAATATGTGCTTTTTGAAAGATGATTTTGATTTTATTTGGAAATGAAATCTTCATTCAATAAATTTGAGTATATTGAATGAGGATGTTCATATGTGCTTTTTAAAAGATGATTTTGATTTTATTTGGAAAAGAAATTTTTCATTCAATAAATTTAGGTACATTGAATGAGGATGTTCATATGTGCTTTTTAAAAGATGATTTTGATTTTATTTTTGAGAAGAACCTGCATATAACAATCCTGAGGATTGTTAGATGGAGTTGAGTTATATATATATATTTTGTGAAAATTTTGATGCAAAGATTTTATTATGTGCATTTTGAAAAAGTGCTTTTGAAAAGTGATATTTTTATGAGGGATTTATTTTTCTTGTTTGTAGAATGAACCTTACCTTACCATAGAAATGGTATGGAAGTTCAACAAGGTTTTTAGTGATATCTTTTCTTTAAATTTTATTTACACCTATTGGGGGACCCAACAGGGGTTTCAAGACCTACATGGAGTGAGATCCTAAAACTTAAAGGATGTTGGCTAGCTTAGCTTAAGAATGAAATGAGCTAAGTGCCAATGAAAAAGATAGGTAGTCTTAGACTCATTTGACTACAAATCCACTATCGATACTTGGAGACAACGATCATTTACCAAATATGGTGAGAGGAACCATCCCTAGCGGAGTCGCTAGAAAAATCTGTGGTGTTTATTTTCAAATTTTGTAATTTTAAAATTTTTGTATAGTTGTTGGGACACCATGTAGATCCACAGATGTACTCATTAGGGTGATTGAGTGCGACATTGAGGAATGATGTACTATGTCGAGATAGAAGTCACTATCCTACAATAGACCTGGTCACCTAATAAGGACTCCTAAGGACAATGGATCTTCGAATGTACTAAAGATCTTTCCCCTACTTTACATGGAAAAATAAAGCAGGGTTTATTTAAACCGGGTTCGTTAAGTTCCCTATAGAGGCAAGCCACCACAGTTAATTACATCTTAAAGAATGAGCTTCTTAAGAATGCTCTCGATTGAGGTAAATGATCGCTATCTCCAAAGATTTCAAAGATAAGATTATTAATCAATTAGTTATTTTTTAGGAAAATCAAGTGGGATTGATCAAGAGGAGAGAGTTATTAGCAAAACCAAAGGGATATGAGTAGCGGATGCTTACGATGCTAGAAAACTTAGTGAGCATCCAAAACTTTCATATGGTTGGGCTTTTTATATATATTTTTGAAATTAAAGAGGATTATATGTTTAAGTTGAATTTTTATTAGAAATCTAGGGCTTACAATTCCATACAATATCATGGAAATGCGTAAGATAGGATTTATTCTTGTAACCCGCAAAGGGAAACAACGACCTCAGATCCAAAATCTAGGGAGCTTTAGTGAGGGCTAAGGCATGACCTAAATCTAAGATGAAAATGGGTATATGGTTTATCTCCACAAGAAAGAATAAACCACCTGACTGTCGGACATACAACCGCCTAGGGGTGGCCACCAACTAACTCCTTCTTTTATTTAAATACTTGTAAACAAGTCTTATGCTTTGCAAGATGGCTAAGCTATTAATTGTTTAGAAAGGAGACTAAGTCCTTAAACTCACTCCCTAAGAGACTAGATCATGAAGGGCATGAACTCATAACTTAATCTAATGCAAATTATGTTAAGTTTTATTTTAATTTTTGGATATTTTTATTTGACACAGGTTATAGAATTTCATATGCCTAATGCATGAGAAATTGCTTATGAGCCAAAATCAAAAGAGAGGTGTGTTTCCACCATGGCTCTCAGAATTCAAGTCATTTTCTCTAGCAAAGATGAAAGCCCTCCATTAGCAAGAGTGAAATAGTATATTTTATGCATGATGTGAGACATACAACATCAAGCTAAGAGGTTGCTAAATCTTTTATTATCTTGATTTATGTCCTAGGCTTTAGGTGAGGTTATAAGTTGTTTAATTTAATTTTGATTTAATTAATTAGATAACAAATTTATTTTTCCCTAAGTGCCTAATTGCATCCAGGCCATTCAACAACCATCAAGCAATTAAGAAACTAGAAAAATCATGTCATCCTAATTGCACAATCATAAACAAAGCCTCAATCAATTTATAAAAATAGTAAAAGAAATAAAGTCGATGTGGGCTCCACCCCGAAAGAAAAATGGGTATGAGCTCTACCCTTATACACATTACAAATGAATAATTACAATTTTAGAATTCATGTTATGGGGGTCTTCATTCTTCATTCTTCATTTCTTCCTTTCTTCATTTCTTCATTTCTACATTTTTGATTTTACTCCTTTTTTTCTTTCTTTTGATTTGACTTGGGATGCAGTTTGCTCCAAGGCTTCACATGGTACATAAGACATCGTCTTATGACCAATGTTCACCTTAATTTCTCCCATAACATTCATTCTAAATCTTAATTATAAAATTTATATTAAAATGGGAAAGATAAATCTAACTAAACTTACAAAATAGAGATTAGCTAAATATACCACACAATCCAAGAAGTTATATGAATAATTTGGACTTAACACCCCACACATGGATAACCAAGTTCACCTGTCCCAATTTGGGTTATGCTTAGGGGTATAAGCAACATGCATAGTAAAAGCATTTATATTTTTATTACAGTATCCCTTAGGCACAACCCTTGCGGCATGATTAAATTATGCTCATTTAACAACCTATGCATATGCACCCTAACACCCAGTCTAAAACATTACGATATAAAATAAAATCAAGCATCAAACCATGCACCACCCTAACATAGAGCTAGAAATGGTGACTTAGCCTAATATGTGTGTCATTTAAGGCTTCTGTGGCATGTCTTAGCTTGGCTTTAAGGTTGAAATTTTCTAAGTATGAAGATTCAACTTAGAGGGTGGTTTCATTTTAAGTGATTTAGTTAATTTGTCAACTTCAGTTGATGGTTTGATTTAGTTTGAATGAACCTACACTTAGTTACTAAATATTGTAAAGAGAAGAAAAAAGAAGAGAACTTCTCTTTCATCCCTACCTTAAGTAATTTCTAAGGTAACATCCATAATGATTTTTCTTTAGTGAATGTTTTATTCTGTGTTTTAATTAATCCTAAGTTTAGATTTTCTCTAAATGCCCTATTCAATAAGAAAGATATCTTAAGATTAATTAAGGTGTCCACCATGTATACCATGCATATATGATCCTAAGCATAGCTATCCATGCAATACAAACTTTAGCACACTTTGATGATGAATGCTAAGAGATATTATTTGTAAATTTGGATGTTCCATTGATGCATGTTTTTATTATGTAGAAAAAGGGGGATTTTCCATCCTTTAACATAATGCACATCCACATGATAAAAGATATAAGTGAGTACAATGCCATTGTTTTCTAAGGGGTGTAAGATACAAGACCTACTTAGGGCTACTTAAATCCTTCCAGTGTTGGGATGTCCAGACTAATATTTAGCATACTTGGAAAGAAATAAAGTGATGTGAGCATATGACTTCATTCACCCTAATTAATTCCTAAAGACAATCCTATAAAATAAGATCATTTAAAGTGAATCAAAATTCTTTAAGTAAATTTTTATTTTTTTTTTAATTTAGTTTGACTTAGGAAATGTGAAAAGGGTTTGCTGGTCCTAACCCATTTCCCCCATGTGTGAATTTGTTTAGTTTAATCCTTAGAACAATTTGGTTAATTTTATATTTTATTTAGGTTAAGGTGTGAATTAAATCTATTAATTACCCCTTACTCACCACTTATAATTAAACAATTATGAACCAACATATGATATGCAACCACATTGAATTTAAATCAGTAATGCACCTAAGAAATAAAGAGGCCTAATGCAATTGGCTTACAATTATTGATTAATTAAGCTAAATGGTTTAATTAAGTACTTTTATAACCATCCTACACATGTAGTTTGATTATAATTTCTTTGAAGTCTCTTAGGTTATTGAACACTCAAGAATATACCTAAGATTAAGTGATTAAGTTCTGGAATAATTTGATTTTGAGTTTGGTTAATTAATCCTTTTAATGATGTGATTAAGTCATTAATCAATTTGCAAATTAATTAAGTGTTTATCCAAATGAAATGAACTCAAGAGAAAACATTAAAAAAGAAATCATATTCTCATTCCCTAAGTCCATTCACTATTTCATGATGATTAGCAAGCTTAATTAATGAATTTATCACTATTTAATAGGTTAATTAACCATTTAATTAATTAAGAAAGTGATTAGGGATGAAATAAGCAATTCTCCTAATTAATCCAGTAATAAATTCCAAGAAAATCATGGGAGGTAGAGGCCATCCCACGAATCAACCTTAAGAAGTTTTGAATTAATTACTGAAATAATCAAGGAGTAATTAACATAATTATATTTCCAATAAAACCCAAATTGTGTTAAAACTACTATTCAAAATTAATTAATTAACTTGAGTTTAAATTTTTTTTTTTGGATTTTTCTATTAGTCTTCTCTGAATTATCTTTAAAATGAACTTGAGTTTATATTTTTGGGATTTTTATATAATTAGTTATGAATTTTGGAAGTTCTAGCATTAAAAATAAATTAATTAGAGCTAATTAACCCCCTAATCCCATCGGCCATGTGGTGGCTAACACGGCACACTGACATGGTGTGCTTTCCACATGACACGATGGGATATGTTATTTAAGTTGTCACATCTATGGCTGAGTCAACCGACGGCGGACACACTTTCTACATGAGCCACCCAATCTAAGATTGGTGGCAATGATTAATCCTGTAGTTTAGGCATAAATTAGAGGGAGATATATTATCATTTAATCATAACTGTTCCAATCATGCAAAATAGACAGTATGTGATCTATCTCCTTTCGAGTGGCGAGAGACGGATGTCGTTCGTTGATCATCTCTCGATTCGAGCTCACCCGAGCTCGGATGGAGTTCAAACTCACCCCACACCTTTGGGGAAACACAAGCAAGGTATCTAATGGGTCAAGATTTAATAGGATTGCAATTTCCTTCACACAGGACCAAGCAATTTTTATCCTAAGATCAGTTTTGAGCAATACCTCACCGGAGGCTATCACCGGTGCCTCCAACAGAGGAGGAAGCTTGTCTAGTAGAGATGAAGCCCTGTTGAAGGTTTCAAGTCTTGATTTGAAGTGTATGGCTCGGTTGACCAAGCTCCCCTTCAATGGTGATCGGCCTTGATCAAAGTCCTCCTTCCCGTAGCTTGGTGACTTGGGAAATGTCTTGATTGAACTCGACAAAGTCCCTTCCTGGTGCTTGCAAGTTTAATTTGGTTTTGATGGAGAATTGGATGAGTTGGAATTGGGATAGACCTCCCCTATTTCAGCTTTAAGCAAAACTGAAAAGGAGAAATCAAGGGAGCTTAGAAATGGCCTTGGGAAGCTTTGGGATGTTTGGTTTTGATTCCTAGAGCTCAATCAAATTCAGTGCTTCTCATTTGAGTGGGAATTAGGGGGAGTATATCTCCACTCCTTGGATGATGGAGGAGTAGAGTTTCCATTTTGATCAATTAATTGGGTTGGTTAGATTTGTTAGCATCCCATGTGATTTGTTTTAGGGAGGGAGAGAAGGAGAGGAGTGCCCATGTGTTAGTGAGTATGGAGTGATCCAAGTGTCCAATATTGGAGGGTGATTTGGCCTTGGGTTGGTCATGGCCACTCAAGGTCGGGTCATGTTCACCACCTCCTTGTCCAAGTGGACCACTAGAGGATGCCAGTGGCCATGAAAGAATATGACCAAAGTGAATTTATTCATAGGATACCTTTGACCTAGGGTGTGGTCATTTGGCCTTGATTTTGATTTGTATGATTTGAAATGATTCAAAAATGGGTTGGCCAAATTTCAAGTGATTTGGAGTTCATTTGGTTTGAATTGATTCAATTTGACCCATTTAGGTCAAGGGTCAAATTGGTTAGTTGACAAAAATGGTCAAACCATGGGTTAGGTCAAGTTCAAATGATCATTTGGAGCCTATGGGTATCATTGGTTTGGTTCAATTTAGTTTAGATTTGGTTTTGGTTCATTTAGGTTCATTTAGGTCAAATGGGTCAAGTTGACCAATTTGACCTATTTGACCCAATTGGTTTAGGTTAATGGTTGGTTTAGGTTTGGTTGGTCATTTAAAATATTTTGTAATCTTTGGTTTTAATTAATTTTGGCTTGGTTTGATTTCAAGTTGATTTGACCTTTTAGGTCAAGTTGGGTTCATGGTCAATTTGGTTGGGTTGGGTTTAGTTGGCCAATTGAAGCTTTGGTCAAGTTCAACAATCAATTTTGAATGAATTTGACTCATTGGTTGCAATCAATTTAGCTTTGATCAAGATTTGACACATTTTGACTTTTTAGGTCAAGTTGGGTCAACTTGGGTCAAGTGGCCAATTAGTTGCTCAAATGATCAAGTTCAACATTGATCATGAATTAGTTTTGATCAATGGTTTCAATCAATTTGGCCTATGGTGGATTTTGGCTAGTTTAGTTTCATTTGGTGTTGACTGGTCAAACCCTTAAGTTTGACTTGGTTTGACAATTTGAGTGATTGATCATCTCATGATTATTGTTGCTCATAATGTGAGGATTAGTTCGGCTTAGTTCAATCCAATTTGGATACGATTAGAATTTGGCTCAAAAGGGTACTTTACTCAAGCCTAAGGGGTCAATTGACTTGATCAAGGCTTGATTCAAGTTTGATTGAACTCACATATGGACTTATGATTGAAATATAAATCCATTTGCAAGTGATTTGGAGTCAAATGGGTTTTGATTCATTTGAAAAATTTCAAGGATGAACATGAGTTTGACAGGTTTGATTTGGATTTAATTTTGGTTTGATGATTGAAGTTTATGTTTATATTTGGATTCAGATTGAAGGATTGATTGAATATGAAGAAAATCAAGGTTTGGCTTGATTTGAGTTTGATTGCTAAGTTCAAGAATTTGACTTGAAAGGCTTGGTTGAATTTTGGTTGAATTTGGATTTGAGTTTTGAATTTAGTTTTGGTTTGATGATTAAGGTTTATGTTTATATTTGGATTCATGATTGAAGGATTGATTGAATCAAGAAGAAAATCAAGGGTTTGACTTGAATTGAGTTTGATTCAGCTAAGTTCAAGAATTTAACTTGAAAGGCTTAAATTAAATTTTGGTTGAATTTATTTTGATATTTGAGTTTATATTTCTTTTATATTTTGAATAAAAATGAGAATATAAATGGGTTATGAGAAACTTTTTTGAATTTGAATTGATTTGGATTTGATTTAGGCCAAGACCATAAGATGAAATCAAGATGGCTTAGGAAAGATTTTTTGGAATTTGGAATTCAATCATGAGTTTCAATCATTTGGAATTGATTCATGATTTAAGAAAATCCATCAAGTTGGAATTGGCTTGAGTTTGGAATTTGATTTGATTTGGAGTTTGACTTGAAAGGAGGAAGTGAGGATTTGGTTCAGGCTATAGGGTAGGCAAATTTTCCTAACACCCCTAAGGCATAACCTATTCCTATGGCTAACTCTTCTAAGTCTCCAGGGTTAGCGTAAGTGTTCACCTAATCAATAGAAGTTTCTTAAGACTAAAGAAACTCTTAGTGGCTAAGAGGAGTCTTATGTTTAAGATGGAGGGGTTGGGAGCTCATTCTAAAAATGAGATCAACACGGGGACTTCCATTAAATTTTAAATATGCTCGATCTAGTTAGTGTATGATGGCAAGTTCAAGAAGAAAGCATGTAAGCTTACATCCTCTTAAACAAAGTCAACAGGGTAGCTGCAGGCAGAAGACCTACCAAACTAACAAAGTGCTCGGATTTACAATGGTCAAGTTAGGAAGAAAGTGGGGACTCACATCGCTTAAAATGACCATTGGGGTTATACAAGCAAGGTAATATATCACCAAAGTGTAATGAGTGAGTGCCACAGGGGCTTGCTCCCACATCAAAATAGCCTGAGACAAAAAGATATGTGTTTGTTTGTGTTGTGGGAGAAGGAATAGGATGCCGCTTGGATTCTCTTACACCTACCCTAAACACGTAAGAATGTTACTCCAATAAGAAAGGATATCTCTTAGGTTTTCTTATACCTAACTTAGTTGTACTAGTAGAAGTATGGATGCCTCTTGGGTTCTCTTACACCTATCCTAGTAGCATTGGAGGATTGAATGTAGTTTGTGTTTGTTGTGGAGGGATGGGATGCCGCTTGGGTTCTCTTATACCTACCTTAAACACATCGTGGTGGATTCACAAGCAAAAGGTGTTTCTAACACATAAGAGGTGGAATTTGATATGAAAAGAAGTTTTATTGATGATTATTTTCAAACAAGATTTATGGGTAATATTTTAAGTAGAGCCCATTGATTGGAAGCATAGGGCACTCTCCTTTACAGTTTATGAGTTGATAAGATCCTCCTTGGTAGACCTTTTCTATGGCAAAAGGGCCTTCTCTATGGCAAAAGGGCCTTCTCAAGTGGGTTCAAACTTTCCTCCCATCTTTTGACAGTAAAAATTGGTCTCCTTAGAACTAAAACAAGCTCTCCTACTTAAAAAGCTCTAAAATGGACCAACTTATTGTGAGCTTGAATCATTTTGGCTTTGTACAACTTGAGGTGATGGCATGCCCTGAGACATCTCATCAAACCTTCAAGTTCTTCTAACCACAGCTTGGCATTCTATTTCGTAGTAATCTTCCTACCCACAGCTATCCTTAGTGATGAGAGTTGGACTTCTAATGGTAGAATGGCTTCGGATCCATACACTAAAGAGAATGGGATAGATTGATTTGGAGTTATGTATGTGGTGCGGTAGGCCCACAAGGCTTCAACCAATTGCTCATGTCGCTGTGTCTTATTGTCATCTAGTGTCTTCTTTAATATTTGGATGAGAGTTTTGTTAAATGCTTCTACTAGACCGTTTGCCCTCGGGTAGAAAATGGTGGAATATCTCCAATCTATGTTGTGTCTTCGGGCAAAGCTGTTAATATTGGTGCTCTTGAATGTAGTACCATTATCTAATATAATTCATTGAGGCACCTGAATCTATATACGATATGGTTCCTAAAAATTGGAGCACATGCTAAGCTGTGACCTCTCTAAGTGGGATTGCCTCCTCCCACTTGAAAAGTAGTCGGTGGTAGTTAGAATGAATCGGTGACTCTTGGAAGAAGGAAGATCGATCAGACCCATTATGTCCATTCCCCAACACTCAAATGGCCACGAGGCCAAAGTAGGATGTATAATGTTGGGTGGTTGATGCAGGACCACACAAGGCACCTGATATTGGTGGCATCTCCTAGCTACATTCATACAATCTGTAATCATTGAAGGCCTATAGTATCCTAGTCTTTTAATCTTGGCTTTCATCTTCAGACTAGACTGGTGAGCTCGCATAAACCTGATTATACCTCGGTCATAATCTTATGAGTTTTTTATTTGGCTAAACAACATAACCACATATGATCGAAAGACTGTCAATACAAGGTGCCACCCATGAAAGCATATGAGAGAGCTCTTTTCACCTGATGGTCTAACGACTTCTCTTGAGGTAGTTTGATTGTGTTTAGATAATCCATGAATGGTTTCCTCCAGGCTAACTCATCATCCTCTTTGAAATGGCAGCCTCCCCTTCAAGAGAGAGTCTCTTGATGAGTTCAGCATCAATATGGGTTACGACTAGTCTATTTTGAACCTTTATTGGAATGGACTCATCTTCTGGGCATTCCAACTCCTTGGCGAGCTTGGCCAAGGCATCTACTACAACATTATCTCCTTGAGGAATCTTGTAGATAATGACCTCTAAGATTTGAGCCAACAACTCCATGGTGTACTTGTGGTAATGATGGAGCTTAGCTTTAAAACTTTGTAGGACCTAGCAATTTGGTTGATGACGAGCTGAGAATCCCTGAAGATGTTGATGCGGATGCATAGTGTACATAACTCTAGATCAATTAGAGCCTCATATTTGGCTTCATTGTTGGTGCATGGATTGGACAAGATGATATAAGAATCACATCATGGTCCGAGTTAGGATGACTATTCCTACCCCGCCTTCCTCGGAAGAGTATCGTGGCTTCTCTCCTTTTGAGAGGAAGCGCACCATCAAAATATATCTCCCAATGGTGAATGCTAGTGTCCCCTAAGTTCATGATTTGTTCATCAGGGAGGTCATCACTAAGCGGAGAATCAGCAAGAAGTGGTTCACTGCTAAGAAATCTGCTAGTGTCTGTCCTTTCACAGCACGGAAGGGTACGAATGTGAGGTCAAACTGTGATAAAATCATAGACCATCACGCCAACTATCTAGATAGCATTGGTCGTGTCTTGAGATACAGTGGATTGATTATAAATTTCATATTAATGTTGTGAGAAAGCATGTAGTGTCATAGCTTTTAGGATGCAAAGATTAAAGCTAGTAAGGCTTCTCAATAGGTGGATAGTTTGCCTCAGCAGGAATTAGATGATGACTAAGGTTGTAGAGGGAATTTTCTTTCCTTCATCATTAGTTTGAGCCAATAATTGGCCAAGGGAGTCATCTATTACAGCGGTGTAGAGGATCAATGGTTCACTCGGGATAGGGGTTGCTAGAACTGGCACCATCATCAGATAGTACTTGATGTCTTCAAAAGCATGTTGACACTTATCATCCCACTTGAACTTGGCATCCTTCTTGATAAGTGTTGAGAATGGTTGACATCTTCCTGATAAGTTGGATATGAAGCATCTTAGAAATGCCAACCGCCCCTAAAATGATCTGAGTTGAATTATACTTTTAGGGGGTGGCATTTTTAAGGTAACCTTGATCTTCTCTGGGTCGATCTCTATTCCCAAGTGTCGAACAATAAACCCAATGAATTTCTCTGAAGCTACTCCAAATGCACACTTCAGGGGATTCATTTTGAGGTTAAATTATCTTAACCATTCAAAAACTACTCTTAAGTCAAAGAGATGGATTTTCTTTTCTTTTCTTTTGACTACTAGATCATCAACATAGCATTCAACTTGATGATGAATGAGTTCAAATTGAAGTCATGGCCTTATGTAGCACCAATATTTTTAAGGCCAAAAGGCATGACCTTATAATAATAGATTCCGATCAGGGTTCAAAAAGTAGTATTTATTTCATTCTTAGGGGCCATCTTGATTTGGTTGCAGCCAGATGACCCATCCATAAAGGAGAATACTGTATGAGATGAGGCAACGTCCACCATCAATTTTAGTGTAGGAAGTGGAAATTCATCTTTAGGACATGCCTTGTTCGATCCCTAAAATATGCAATTTAATCATTTTTCTTAGATGACACTAGCTAACAAGATAGGTAATTTTTCTTCCGATAAATCGATCGATCAATTTCTTAAGTTTAGAAGTGACCTATTGTTTAATTTCTAATCACATGCATCTAGGAGCTTGCTTGATAGGGTTAGCATTAGGTTCTATTGCTAATTTGTGGACTGCTATGTCAAAAGATAAATAGGCATTTCTTTGTAACTCCATGTGAAGCAATCCTTAAACTCAGCTAATAGCCTAACTAAGTCATTGGTTTCTTCTTCATTCAATAAGAAACTAATGTATGTCGGGTGTGGATCTTCTTTAATTTTTGAGTTGATTTCTTTGAGTTCATCAATGCTTGATCTAATTTCTTCTTCAAACTCTAGTGGTGAATCTTTGACTTCAGGCACATTTGAGTCATATGAAGTCTCTAAACATGCCTCCTCATAAGAGTTAACATGATTTGAGAAGAACATATCAGACCCCAAATGAGTGGTGATGACTAGGCAATGGTTGTTATCGTCAACTAGACCCACTGAATCCTAGTCTTGATCTTGATTGAGAGTGTCTGCTTTGGTTGTCCCATAGCTTTTCAAAGTAGTCCAACTTATGTTTAGACCAAGTATGTGGAATTAATCCCTTCTTTGCTAAGTTAGTAACACAAGGTGAATACCAATCAAAAGGTAGTTGTATTAAATTTTTATATGAATCATCCTCAAGTTCTACATCAACATCTTGACTTGAGAATTATGTTCCCAACTAAAACCACTTTGGCCTGATATCTGTGGATGACTTGGGGACCTCCTTAATTAACAAACCTTCAACTGGGAAGAAAGTGAGGTTAGAGCTAAAGTTCCCACGCTAACTATTCTACATAATGATGATTTGGATACATTCATGCTTTGCTTGGAGGCCTGGTCTTCACCACTATCTTGCTCAAACTTCACCTCCAAAGGGACCCGCTTAGACGGGTTGGTTGCAATGCTAATCACATGAGACTCATCCTCCGAACTAGACTCTAAGTCTATGTGGATAGTGGGGGTACTCCTATGAACTAGAACATATCTCCTACTGGCTGGCCACCAGCAAGGAGGTCTACCACCTCTAGAACTACCTCTTGACTTGCCTCTTCCTCTACCTGGTGGAGGTTGAGTCATCCTACCCATGTGTTCATATGGAGGAACAAACTATGGGCAAAATCTAACATCTGGCTCTACCTCTTCCTCATGTCTGATTCTCTCTCACTTGTACTTTCTTTTTCTTTTCCTTTTTTTCTTTTCTTTTGCTTTTTTAATTTCTTTTTCTTTTTCTTTTGATTTTAAACTTTCACCAAGTTCATGAGAATATACTTTTTAATTTGGAGGAAGATAGTAGACTGCATCTTCATAAATCTCAACCTCTCTAACTGAGAATGGCTTCAAGTCTCCTTTGACATAATACTTGATTCCACCTCTTCTGAATTTGATGCACTGATGCAAAGAGGATGGAACTGTGTTGTTTCCATGTATCCAAGGCCTACCAAGAAAAATAGTGAAAGATGTATCTGAATCGATTATGTAGAACTTGGCTTCTGTCTTCTAGTCATCTATCTTTAGTGGTAACACTATGGAGCATAAAGCCCTCTCACCTTGTTCATTGAATCCTCTCAACATCATCTGATCTCTTTAAAGTTTAGAGATATTTATCCTCAAGTAGGCAAGGGTTTTTAGACTCATAATGTTCATTGATGCACCTGGATCAACTAACACCCTAGAGAGTCGAATCGCCCATGTCACTGATGTAGGGGATGGTTCTCATTGTCAAAGAAGGTCTTCATGAATGTAACTCCATGGGCTTCTCTTGAAAACATGCCTCCTCTCCAATAATGGTCAACTGAGCTAAGCATATTTCTGATTTAAGAAGAGCTTTGATTAATGACTCCCTCATCTCTTTGGATAAGACAAGGGCATCATATATGCTTAGTTTACGGCAACTTTCTTAAGTGAGTGAAACATTCGTCCTCCACAAGCATATCCATAGGTGGAGCATCCTGTGGAGGGGCTTCCTGATCGCTAGAACCAATGACTTATTTACCTTATCCTATGGTGCTACCCTAGGAAGTAGAACTTTTCCACTATGATGGTTGACTTCAGCGACTTCATGAGATGGTTTAACAAAAAGTTCTTCCTGCTCATCAGGTTCACCTATAGCTTCCCCTATAGGATCATCAGAGATAGATGACCCCAAAACTATCTCAATGGGTGAACCCAAGTGATTTAGGGATGGGTAATCCATTTCAAAATCAGAAAGGAGTGGATCAAAATTATTATAATTATTAGTACTTGAGAGATTTCTATAGGAAAAATCATCAAGATCATCAAAGTGAGAGGATTTGTAATCAGTCTTTCTTCATTGATTTCTTAGATTTGGATGAAGGTACAAAGTAGACATCAAGTAAAAGTAAGAGTGATTTGACACCTCCACCATACAATATGGAAGCTAAGAATTGGCAAAGAGGTAAACTGCAAGCAGGGGAGTGCTTGACTCAATGTGTTATTATCCGGGCAAGTGGAAGCCGCTACCCCCGGGGCTTCTTCCTCCTTCAAGTTGTCCTAACTTGCAAACCTTCTAGAGTGAGGTGAGCTACTGACCTACAAAGGAAACTTTTGATCTAAAATTTTCGAGGTTTAGGATAGAGAGATATCCCAACATTCCTCTTTCTTGAGAAGATCATGTGTATCCCCAAGGATTACCTAACATTTGTTGATGTTATGGATGTGAATGTCAAGTGCATCGGTGGAGAGGGTGGCAGGAGGTGGCCATGACGATCGACGTGATGGCAAAAGAGGTGGTAGAGGAGGCTACTAAGCTCGAGGTCTGCGACCAACCCCGGGTCGGGTTCCCCTATCAACTATTATGACTACCCCCACTTTTCTCAAATGCTGGTTGGCTGATGATTGGAAAAGGTAAGCTTTGACCTCTCCTTGTAGACTAGCCACCTTGTTGATTAATTTCTCGAATGTCTTAATGGTAAACCTTTTAAGCATAAAGGTGACTAAGCCATGAATATTATTTAGTAGAATTTCTATGGCATGATGTTCAGACAGTTGTGGTTCTCATTTCATACTTAAATTGAGCCATCTAAGAATGTAATCAATAAAAGACTCACCGGGATATTGTTGAGCTACAATGAGATCACCCACAGTTACCCTTTGCTAAGCTCCAATAAATCTCTTAATAAAGAGCTACTCCAACTTAGCAAATATATTCATTTAACTATTGGGTAGTTCAGCATACCAATCAAATGCGATGCTTGTCAAGCTGCTGATGAAGAGGCAAAATAAGAGTGCATCACTGCCACCAGCATTGCAACATCTAGCCTTGAAATATACTATGTGTTACCAGGGGTTCTCATGGAGGCACAAAGCCCTTAGGGTATTGGACACCATCAAATTTCTTCGGGTAGGGTCTACCCTTTGGAATAGATGAACCACCTCAGGCTTGTATCAATGCATCCCTCACCTATTACTCCATCATGTGTTTAATTTCTTTTTCATGCATGGAGGTGCTATCCACCACCTTCCTATGCAAGCTACCACTATCTCCCTCTGCAGGAATGCATCTAGGATGATCTAAAGTGTATGACAACTCTACTCTGTCAGCTACTACAGGAGAAGGATGTGAAACATGAGCTGAATTCTATGACACCACTGCCATCAACTCTTCGATCTTTTTCCCCATTTGGTAAATATGATCATCCTTCTGCCTAAGCTGGTGGAGGAGGTGCTGAGTTGAATGGATGATGTCATCATCTTCAACTATAATACCTTTCTAACTATGTTGATCTCTCTGAAGGGAACTCCTAGTATCAACCATGTGAACTTCGATCGAATCCTCAAGAAGATCATCCTCATCTAGATCAAAGCTGGCCTTTCCCTCCTCATAATTTTACCGATCACTTCCTAGAAGTTCTCTCTTCTCTGAAAAGTACTGTGCTAAAATATCATTTAGGAGGTCTAATCATATACAAATATACGGAGAGGGGTCAGGCACAGAGATGCACCTAACACCGCCTGTCATTAGAGTGCTGGCTCTAGGAGGGTCATGCTCATTGGATGAGATATGCTCGTGACTACTCATGGGTGAAGTAGTGTCCCTAGGGAGATCCACTTCCATGGAGACCAGAACTCCCCTTCCCCTCTGCTACTATCACCGCTCATGGTGGTGGTGGTGGTGGTGGTGACCACATGATGCTGGTCACCACTCTCTTCACCAAGAAGGTAGGAGGTCGAGAGTAGCTTGCCCTCACCTTAATCAATGTTGTAGATGAAGTGGGATCCTTTGGCCATAGCCGTATCACCAAGGGAGCTTTCTCCCTGATACCATCTTCTTGTGACATGGGAATATGGATGACTGAACGGTGACGTCGAGGAGTGGATCCGTGTGGTGGATACAACACTAGTTCTACACCGGGCTTTCCCCATGATGGTGGTACCCATCAACACTACAACTATCGCCTATCATCTGGTGGCCCAAGGACTGGGAAATCAACTAGAGCTCACCTGGCAAACCTCATCGCTCCTAACTCCACGACCGCTACTCCTCGATGCTCTATCACAACAAATATGCCTTGTAACACTCTTGGGGATGATGGACCTTAAGTCAAATTATGTGCCAGACTCTAAATGTCTACCTGCCCTGCCTACCTATCGTAATACCATCCATAAACCGATAGGACTTCCTCACACCTCATATGGTATGTAGGTGGAGAAATGAGCTATCCAGGTCTTCCTTCCGCCCTGATTCCAAGAGGGGGAACTGGTTGTTAGTCAAAATGGAGAAACATCATGGGAGAACCCTCTCTGGGATGATCTATCTCTCATGTGGTGCCGCTTGATCTTGTGACTCGCACCGTCAGGCGGCATGGTGTGTAAGGTGGTGTGAGAGCTAGATCCTACCTCAAGGGGAGGCTATCTCAAAGTCGGATAGCCTTCCCTTAGAGGGAAGCAACGAGGCGATGCACCAAGCGGGAGAACCACCGAGTGGGAACTGAACTGGAACCACCTTCCTCTTCAAGGAAGGATACTCAAGGCAAGTGTCGATGATGGCTTCTGCCAACCACCTCATCCGAACAGTGGTGAGGGTCGCCTCATAATGCGGCTCCCTCAAATCCAAAAGAATGCTAGATGGGTAGAGTCAGTCTGAGGGAGGTTGGCCCGATCCAAGGCCAAATCCATCCCGAATGGAAAGGTGAAAACAAACTTCTAAGAGGCCATGTACCATGTAAAAAGAATTGACAATCGACCAAGCATATGTTGCATATGTTGAAATATAACTTATATCATATTTCAATCTGATATTTGTTCCAAGAGGTTTGGAGTTTTGAACCCACACTCAACAATTCAAATATGTTAAGTTGGGTTCATTAGAGAGATTTGGATGTTTGAAGGAGAGTCTTTTGCCATTTGATTTTTGATTTTAGAAGCCATACTCAACCAATTTAGGTAGGTTGGGTGGGGTTGAAAATTTTGAGGAGAGATTTCTTTCTTTTTTTAAGATTGTTTGCATTTTATGTTTCTTGTTTGAAAATATGGATAGTTTGAAAGAACTTCTACTTAGCAAATTTGGGAATGCTAAGAAAAGGTTATGATTGTGTGTGTTTGAAATATCTTTGCTTGTGAAGATTTGGTTGTGTGATATTTTGATTTGAAAATGGGGCTTCTTACTTAACAAATTTGGTATGTTAAAAAATGGGGCTTCTTACTTAATAAATTTGGTTGTATGATATTTTGATTTTTGTTTGAAGATGAGACTTTCACTTAACAAATTTGGTATATTAAGTGAAAGCCAAATGTGATTGTGAGCTAGATTTGTTTTTCTTTGAAGATGGGAGTCCCACTTAACAAATTTGGTATGTTAAGTGAAAGTCCTAAATGTGTTAAGATATGTTTTTCCTTGAGATTATCTCACTTAACAAATTTGGTATGTTAAGTGAAAGCTCAAGTGTGGTTGATATGAAAAATTGGATCCTTATTTAACAAATTTGGAATGTTAAAATAGGGATCAAATGTGTGTTGAAAAGATACCCTCACTTAACAAATTTGGTATGTTAAGTGAAAGCCTAAATGTGTTTGATATGTTTTTGAAAAAGGGACTACCATTTAACAATTTGGTGTGCTAAGTGGAAATCAAAGTATGATATGACTTGAGAATGGGACTCTCACTTAACAAATTTGGTATGTTAAGTGGGAATCCAATATGGCATGATTATGTGATTCTTACTTTACAAATTTGATGTGTTAAGTAGAATCAAATATATGCTTTGAAAATGAGACTCTTACTTAGCAATATTGGATATGCTAAGTAAAAGCTTAAATGTATGTTATGTTTTTCTTTTTTTTTTTTTTTGAAAATGAGACCCTCACTTAACAATTCATAAATATTAAGTGAAAGTCAAATTTATGCTTTGAAAATGAGACCTTCACTTAACAAATTGAAATTATTATGTGACAGCCAAATTTATATTTTAAAAATGAGACCTCCACTTATCAAATTGAAATTGTTAAGTGAAAGTCAAATTTATGTTCTGAAAATAAGACCCTCACTTAACAAATTGAAATTGTTAAGTGAGAGTCAAATTTTATGTTCTGGAAATAAGACCCCCACTTAACAAATTAAATATGTTAAGTGGCGGTAAAATTTATGTTTTGAAAATAAGTCCCTCACTTAACAAATCAAAATTATTAAGTGAAAGTCAAATTTTATGTTTCGGAAATGAGACCCCCCACTTAACAAATTGAATATGTTAAGTGAAGGTCAAATTTATGTTTTGAAAATGAGACCCCCACTTAAAAAATTGAATATGTTAAGTGAAGGTCAAATATTATGTTTGATTCAAATAGAGATTCTCATTTAACAAGTTTGGATATGTTAAGTGGGAATCAAACATGGCATGATTTGCTCTTGCAAAGAGGGAAGCTTCAACTCCAACATATGTGAAATTTGTTAGATCAAGTTTCAATTTATTTGAAAAATGGATTCCTCATTCAATAATTTTGAGTATGTTGAATGGGCGTGATTATTTCTCTAGAATGTGCTTTTGAAAAGAACCTCCATGTAGAAATCATAGGGATCGTTAAATGGAGGGGTTTTGATTTTGCGATTTTATGAGTTTCTTGAAAGGTGCTTTTGAAAGTCATTTTGTGAAAGAATTATTTTCTTTAAATTTATGATGAACCTTGCCTCACCAAGCTAGTGGTGAAAGGTTCTAAATTTTATTATCTCCCTTTCATTGATAAATTTGTTCTCTAGGAACCAATAGGGGTTTCAAGACCTACATGGTGAGGTCCTAAAACCTAAAGGATGTTGGCTGACTTTGCTTAAGAAGGAAATAAGCTAAGTGCCAATGGAAGAAAATATAGTCTTGGGCTCACATGAAATGCAAGTCCACTATCGATGCTTGGAGACAATAATCATCTACTAGAGATGGAGAGAGGAACCATCCCCAGCGGAGACCCCAGAAAAATCTATGGTGTTTATTTTTAGTTTATGTATTTTTTATGTGTATTTATAAGGGGACACCATGCATATTTGAGGATGTACTTATTAAGATTATCGGGTATGACATTAAGGAATAGTGTACTATCTCAAGAGATAGAAGTCACTACTCTATAATGGACCTAATCACTAATGGACTCAGGCATGATGGGTCTTCAAATATGCAGATTTTCCTACTTTACATGAAAAGTAAAGTAGGTTTATTTAAACTAGGTTCATTAAGTTTCTATGGAGGCAAGCCTCCATAGTTAATTATATCTTAGAAAATGAATCCCTTAAGAATACTCTCGATTAAAGCAAGAGATTATTATCTCCAAAGAATCCAAAGATAGGACAATCAACAAATTGGTTATATTTTAGAAAATCAAATGGGAGATTTCAGAAAGAGAGAGTTATTATCTAAACTGAAGGAGATGAGTAGGGAGTGCTCATGATATTAAGAAACCTAGTGAGCACTCCAATCTATCCTATGGTTGGGCTTTATATATTTGAATTGAAGAGATTTATTTATTTGAGTTGAAATTTTTTTAGAAATCTAGGACTTATAATTCCATACAAGATTATGAAAATGCTAAGAGTGAGGATTTATGCTTAAAGGAAACAACAACTCAAATCCTAAATCTAGGGCTTTGGGCAAAACATGACTAAATCTAAGGCAAAGTGGGTATATGGTTTACCTCCATAAGAGAGAGAGTAAACCACATCTGGACTTATTATGCTAGAGTGGCCTAACTATGCTTTAAATCATGTAGGCAAGTCATATGCTTTTCAAGATGGTTAATTATTTATTTAGAGAAACTAAGTCCTTAAACCCACTCCTAAGAGACTAGATCATGAAGGGCATGAATAATGACTTAAATCTAATGCAAATTTTATCAAGTTTTATTTGATTTTGGACTTTTATTTTGACATAGCTATGATTTGTATGCCTAAATGCATGAGAAATTGATTATGGGCAAATCAAAAGAGAAAGAGGTGTCTTTCCATCAAGGCTCTTAAGGTTAAGCCTTTATCTCGCAGATGGAAGCCTCTCTTAACAAGAGTGGAAGAATATGGCATGCATGATATTATACATACAATCATCCGACTAAGGGGTTGCTAAATATTTTATTATCTTGATTTAATTCTAGGCTTTTATGTGAGGTTATGAGTTATTTTAAAATTTTAGTTATGAGTTATTAGTGGGGTAGAAAATTTATTTTTTATCATAAGAGTCTAATTGCATCCAGGCCACATAATAATCACCAATAATAAAGAAACTATGAAAAGACATATTATTTCTAATGCACAAGCTAAATGGAACATCAAATAATTTTATAAAGCTATCACAAAAGAATAAGAGGCAAATGCGGTCAGGTACCGCTGTACAACCCAAAAAGAAATGTCGATAGCCGAGCTCTACCCTTATACATCTCGGTATAATAAAAGAATAATTATAATTATAAAATGATAAGTGTTATGGGGGTTTTATTATTCATCCTCCATTCTTCACTCTTCATCTTTCATTTGCTCCTTTTCTTTCTTTCTTTTGGCTTGATTAGGAGGTTGTTTGCTCCAAAGACATCACATGATGTATAAGACTTGATCTTATAACCAATGTTCATCCTAATCCCCATAACACTTATCTAATCTAATGCAAAATTACATTAAAGAAGGAAAGTAAATCTAGCTACACATAAAATAAATGTTAGCTAAACACATATACAAAACAATTATATGAATAATTTGGACTTAGCACACATGGGTAACCAAGTCACCTATCTAACTTGGGCTATGCTTGTATAAGCAACTGCATAGCAAAAATATTTATATTTTTTATTACAACGCCCAAGCACAACCCTACATAAAATATGATTAGGCTATATAACATAGATTCACTTACACATAACATCCCTAAATAATATATCACAAAACTAAACATTCATCAAACCATGCATCACTAACATAAAGCTAGAAATGGTGACTTATCTAATGTGCATGTGTTAAAGCTTATGTGGTATGTCTAACTAGGCTTTAGAGTTATGATTTGCTAAGTGTGAGGATTTAATTTATAAAGGGTTGATTTCTCTTTAAGTGGTTTGGTTGATTTGAAGATTTTACTTAGTGTTTTCTTTTTGTTTCATATAGCTACACTAAGTATTATAAAGAGAGAAGAAAGAGTCTCTCTTTAATCCCTACCTTAAGTCATTTCTAAGGTAAGTTAACTAATGAATTTCCTTTAGTGAATGGTTTATTATGTGTTTTAATTAACCCTAAGTTCAGGTTCACTCTAAAAAAACCCTAATCAATAAGAAAGGCATCTTAGGATTAATTAGAATGGATTAATATCACATAACACACATTCATTCATTTCTTTTCATCATGTATATCATGCATATGGATAATCCTATGCATACCACACTTTGATGATGAATGCAAAGAAGTGTATTTTTAAATTTAAATATTTCATTTGTTGATTGAATTATGAATGCATGCCTTTATTATGTGAAAAAAGAGAGATTTTTCATCCATTAACTAAATACACTTTCACATGTATAAAAATTTTAAGTGAGTACGGTGCTATTATTTTCTACACCAGGGGTGTAAGGTACAAGACCTACTTAGGGCTACTTAAAACCTCACAGTCCTGGGATGTCCAAACTAATATACCACTTTTCTTAGATACATGTAAATGTATGAATAACTATAAGAATAGGAAAATCCATGCAAAAGGCTATATTGATTTATTTTGATATTTTTTATTCTTATTCATTGGCCACATCATACATGCATATGTATAAGAGTTTTAAGTGAGTACGGTGCCATTTTTTTCTACAGAGGGGTAAGGTAAAGACTACTTAAAAACCCTGATGTCAGTAATATACCACTTTTCTCAAATACATATGAATGTACAAAAAGAATGACATTAATGGAGAATCATGCAAGAAATTATGTTTGATTTGATTATGTAATTTACATATGTGATATGAGATTCTTCCTAAGTCTTAACATGAAGATGCATAGGAATAGATTTAGGCAAATATTGTGTTCTTTTCAAATGAACTATACACTTGTAAATCCTATGTGAATTTATGTTAAAAGAGGAAAAGAGAAGTTCATATTACACATCTTATACTATCATCACATGCAAGCTTATAGATATTTGTAATAAACATCACTTCATTTATAATAATTGATTTATAAGTTTTGAAAATAGCTTTTGATTTAATAGTGATAATAGCCACACATATTTTAATTTAAGTCAACATATGCAATTTGACATAAAAGAAAAAATATTTCATTTAATTAATTTTAAAAGAAATTAATGCATGATTTCATATGGCAAGCAATATTTAGCACGATTGGAAAGAAATAAAGGAATGTAAGCACATGATTTCATTCACCTTAATTAATTCCTAAGAACAATCATACTAAATAAGGTTATTTAAAGACATTCTTTAAATTTTAATTTTTGATTTGAAATATGAGAGAGGTTTCTAATCTAACCCAATTCCCCATGTGTGAATTAATTTGGTTTAATGAAGAATATTTAAGTTGATTTTATGTTTTAATTAGGGTATGAATTAAAATTAATTAACCCTTACCTATATCACCTTAAGTTAATTAACTAATTAATAATAAGCCAATATGATATGCAACCATGAAAAGTAAATTTGCAATGCTCTAGAAATGAAAGGGGCAATTGGTATGATTAATAGTTAATTAAGCTTAAGGGATCTCACTTAATTACTTTTATGATTTTCTCATACATGTGAACCAACCATTATTTCATTATCTCTCACCTTTGGTTATTGAACACCCAATGAGCTACCCAAAATCAATTAAAGGTTGCTTAGGTGTGGATGAAGTGATTCTTAATTTAAATTTCATTAAGCCTTTATTTAATTGATTAAACACTTTGGTTATATTTTAATTTGAATGATGAAATTGATTTAGGGGAAGGGATAAAGGGCAAATCTCCAATCCTAATCTCTAAATAATTTTAAACATTTGATTAGATTTTGATTTCCTTATTTTAGAGATTAATCACTTAATTAATCAATTATTCATTCCATTAACCATTAATTAATTTGATTTTTTAAAGATAAAGAAAACTTAGGAAAAGATCCCCAATCACATTCCTAGTTATCTTACTATTCAATAGAGATATTATGTTTAAATGATTAATCAAGTTCTGTTCATTCATTAATTAATTATTAAATTAAGAGAGTGATTAGGGCTTAATCAAGTAATTTTCTAATTAAGCAATCAATAAAATCCCAAAAAAATAGGGAGGTCATCATCTCTCACAAAAAAATTTGAGATTAATTGCTTAATTAAGGTAATTAAGCTAATTAAATTTTGATAAAACCCTAATTAAGCCAAAATCACTTTCAAAATTAATTAATATAATTTTCTAGATTCTACTCAAAATATCTTCAAAATAAGTTTTATATTTTTTTTTTTTTACAATTAGTTATGATTTTAGAAGTTTTGATTAAAAAATAATTAAAGCCTTAATCCGCCGGCCATTGGCGTATGCGTGCACTTTCCACGTGGCGCGATGGGATTGGTTATTTAAGTAGTCACATCCGTGCCCTGACTCAGTCGGTGGTGGATGCGCTTTCTCTGTGGAGTCTATCCCAAGATGGATGGCCATGATTGATCAGTTTAGGAAAGGGTGAAGGCTCTACATGGATTTGATCATTGTTCAATCATGGGATGGGCGGCTCATGATCTATCCATTCGTGATGAAAAATGATGTTGTCCATCTTCCCTCATTTGATCAAGCTCACGAGCTTGGGATCTCAAATCCACACCTTGAAGGAGATGCACACATCCAATGGTCAATCATGGTGAATTTACTTCACAAAGACCAACCCACTTTTCCATCAATTTTGAAATTACCTCACAGCTAATGTCGTGGTGCATGAGGTAGCTTTGCTAGATAAGGCAGGCCTTGGAAAACTTTGAGCTTGATTTGGTGTGGAAGGCTGGTTGACCAATCCACCCAAGCATCACTCACTCTCCCATGGCTTGGAAGCTTGGGAATTTTTGGTTGGCTCGATAGGTATGGTGATGGTGTGGCTAAGAGGAATTTGATTTGATTTAAATGAGGGAGTATTGCTGGTGTCTCCTATTTTGCTTTGCAGAATGGAAATCGATTTTGGAGTGCTTGGGAAAGGCTTGGGAATCACTCTATGGGATTTTGAAAATGTCTTAGGAGACTGATAAAGTGTGTGTGAAATCATGTTCAAATTGAGGGGTATACCCTCAATTTCCATCATGGATGGATGTGTAATGTGCACATTTTCTTGCTCGCCTCATCAGTGGGTGGACATGTCTTCATGGGGTGTAGCATGGGATGGGAGGAATGATGGGAGGGCTGCCATGGATTGTGCAGATGCAAGGCTTGATCCTTGGGTGCTGGTTGGAGGTGAGTCAACTCACCTCCCAAAGGTCCTTAGACCTAGGGTGAGTTAGGTTGGCTAGGTGGGTCGGAGAAGGTTCCTTGGAGTGCTAATGTCATGGGATGGGAAGTTGACTTTGCTTGGATCCAATGGTTTTAAGGTTTAAATCCATGGTTTGATGGTAATCCCTTGGTGGGCCCACTTGGATTTTGGATTTAGGATGAATTGAGTTTTGTTGGGTCCATAAAATCCAAAGTTGGTTTGAGTGGTTTGGCTTGGATTGGTCAAATGGGTTCATTTGGGCTAGGTTGGGTTGGGTTGACCAATTAATCAATTTGGATCAAACTAAGGCTTGGGTTAGGTTCATATGATGATTTAGGATGTTTTGGTTCAATTAATTTAGATTGGTTTGGCCTAGGTTTAGATTTGACTCATTTGGATTCAAAAGGGTCAAATTGGTCAAGGGACCAATTTGACCAAAATTGGGTTAGGTGTTGAGTCAAGTTCAATTGGTTGATTGAAAATGATTGTAGGCTTTGGTTTGGTTTAATTTAGAATTAATTTGAATTTTGGTCAATTTGGGTCAATTGGGTCAGGTTGACCAATTGGTCAACTTGGGCTCAATCATGGCTTTGGTCAAGCTCAATAAGTGATTTGGAATGAACTTGAGCCATTGGTTGCAATCAATTTGGATTAAATCATGATTTGACCCATTTTAGCTTTTTAGGCTAATTTGGGTCAACTTAGGTCAAGTGGCCAATTAGGCTTGGTTTGGCTCAATTGATAGTTTGGTCATGTTCAATCATTGATTATGAATGGGTTTGAGTCAATGGTTTCAATCAATTTGGCATGATGGATTTTGGCTAGTTTGGGTTTCATTTGGGCTAAGTTGACTTGGTCAAAGGCTAGGTTTGACTTGGTTTGACCCAATTCAAGGTGGTTGATCACCCCATGATGATTGTTGATCATGATTGAGTTTAGATGGGATTATCAATTTGGGCTTAAAGGCTTTTAGGTCACTTTAGGTCAAGTGAGCCTAAATGGGATTGGCTTGATCAGGTTTGATTCAAGTTTAGTTGAACCCATATGAGCTTAGGATTGAAATATAAATCAATTACAATTGGTTTGGAGCAAATGGGTTTTGGTTCATATGATAATTTCAAGTCAAAAGGGTCAATTTGGGCTTGATTTGGGTTGACTTGGATTTAGTTTGATAATGGTGGTTTATGTTTATATTTGGATCAATGATTGAAGTACTGATTGAATCATGAAGAAATCCATGAGTTTTGAGTTGATTTGGATTTCATTTAGGCAAGTTCAAAAGTTTGGCTAAAGAGTTAAAATTAGGAATTTGATTTGATTTGAGTTTGGTTTTGGTCATTTGAATTTATATTTTATTTATATTTGTGAATATAAATGAAGATATAAATGAGTTATGAGAAAATCACCCAAGGATTAGTGATTTGGAAGCAAATTTGATTAAGCTTAGGGATGTAGGTCAAAAGGGCTAACTTAGGTTTTGATTTGGTTTGGTTTATTTTGGCCATTGGAGGATGGATTTCATTTATATTTATGAGTATAAATGAAGGAATGATGATTTATAAAGGAATCAATCATGTTTGAGTTGATTTGGATCAAGATTTGATTAGGTTTATGGAGGTGAGTCCATATGGCTTAAGAAGGTCTTGATTTGGTTTGATTTATTTTGATTTGATTTGAATTGTTTGAAATTTGATTTCAATTATATTTGTGAATATAAATCAAGGAATGATTGATTTATAAAGAAATCAACCAAGCTTGAGTTAGTTTGAAGGAGTTTTGGCTACGCATATGAAGGTGGTTCATATGGCATAGGGAAAGATTTTTAAATTTGGACTTAATCATGGGTTTTAATCATTTAGAGTTTGGAATTGATTCATGATTTAGATTTTGATTTGAGATTGAATTTAATAATTTATAAAATCAATTGGATTGGGGTTGATTTGGATTTGGTTAAGGCTAAGTCCATAAGATAAAATCAAAGGGCTTAGGAAGGGATTTAGAGTTTGAATTTAGTGATGGATTTCAATCATTTGATTGTTGGATTTGATTTTGGGGTTTGGAATTTGAATTTGAGGTTTGGGTTTGAAAGAGGGAAGCAAGGATTGGGTTTGGGCTATAGGGTAGGCAAGTCTTCCTAAAACCCTATAGCACAATACATTCCTATGGCTAACTCTTCTAAGTCTCTAGGGTTAGGTTATGTGTTCACCTAATCACTAGAAGTGTCTTAAAGACTAAGAAACTCTTAGTGTCAATGAGAGTTCTAGATCTATGCTGAGAAAGTTGAGTGCTCACTCCAAAAGGTCAACAGTAAATAATATTCAAAATCTTATCAATCACTTTCTTGAACACCCCCTTCAATTTGGCATTCATCCCAGAGGTGACTACCTTACTCGCCAAGAAGAGGGTAGGAACTATTAGTAGAGGCCAAGGTGATGAGCTTTTGACAAATAAGAGCTTAGATTAACTTCTTGATTTTGTTGGACAGACCTCATATTCTCAGCAGGGCAGTCAAGAACTAAATGTCCCATCAATGTGCCCCCTTCACGATGAAGATGTGGTGGAAGAGAGTCAAGTTCCACAATAATCAGCCCTCTCTCAACATCATCAAAAAATTAGTTATACTCGTCATTATAATCTCAAAGTAATTCAAAATATCTACCCACTCGTGAGGCAAAGAAAGCATGAAGCTGAGTCTAAAGTGGTTGAGTGGGATGCACAACTAGTCCTACTTGGTTGAGTTGAACCTCCCATCAAAGTCAACCACCCTCACTGTATAATAAGGATAGCAATGGCAATAGTTATGAAAGACAAAAGGTTGTTGTTCTAGGGTCAAGGCCAGGAACTTCCTTAACCTTAGACAGCATGAACGAAATCATCACTTTTTTATAGATACCATCAAAGTTACTCGATTTTAACAAATGAGAAAGTATAATGCACTCACTTAAAAAAGAACATCACTTGGTTAGCAAAAGGTTGCAATAAAAGTTTCAACTACCCACGATGAAACCACATTTATAGGTGTGGTAAGTATGGCTCAATAACCTGGACATCACATCAAACATTTAATAAAGAAATCATTATTAAATTCTTTGGAAAGTTTAAATGATCGATATGAAGACAAAATAATAATAAATGAATTTTGACTCATAATCATCAATGATAGGAGAACACTCAAAAAAGAATAGGTGAGTATGAGATAAAATTTGTATTTAAATATTCATTTATTCCTTTCAAAAAAATTTACAAACACCCTCACTATGACACCCACTACTACTTTTTGAACTATTTCACAATGAGATCCGAGTGCCACTCATTGTTGAGCTTTCCTATCTCCCACATATAGGCAAATATAAAGTACTAGAGAGAAATTAGCTCATCTCTCATTATCGCTAAGTCTTTCTAAAACTATGCCTCAGTAACATGCACTTCACTACAACTCTACCTCTAGCAAGGATCTGAGCTCGCCCAGCTCTTACTTTGATGAGCTTAAGTTCTTCTTCAAATGGTGACCTTCCTTTGTAGGTTGGCGAGCTCGAAGTCTGCAACGTGTCCCCTTTGCATTTTCCTCCTCTAGAGGTATCACAACTAACCTAATGTAAACCGTCATACCAAGATGGATCACATCATGTCAAAAGGTAACAGTTAATTAAATACCTAAGATCTATTTGGAATTTTTTTTAATTACACAAAATAGAGCCACTATTATCATCAAAATATCATAAAATAAAAGTCATCACATCATATTATATCATAAATGTACATCAAAATAACAATCATGGTAAGATCTTTTCACCAACAAAATATGTATACTATCAAGACTACCAAAAGAGTATATCTAAAATAGAAACATACCTAAAGTAAGGCTCTCTGTAGTAACCAAAAGCCTCTAATCAACCTAAATCTTACCCTTTCCTAAAATAACATATGTAAATACGACAGGGGTGACCAATAATAGCTCAGTAGGCTACACGAAATTTACTATAGTTTTAATACACAAAATAGAAAAGAATAGATATTTATCAAAAATATCATTTCATAAATAATAAAATGTGCTTTGAATGAATTAAAATTATATTTCAATAAGTCACATGTTGTGTCAATCAAGTATAGTGTCAGTATAAAAAACTAATATCTATCGCAAGCAATGTAACAACATGATACCATAAATAAAAATAAGATAACAAGAATAGTTTTTTCTTTATTTATATTATTTTATAGTTTTCCCTTCACCATTATACCTCCACATTTTCATATTTACCATTTTCCCCTTATATCTCCACTTCCACTTATACCTCCACTTGTTCACATCTATTTAGGTGTATAGAACACACGAATAGATAATTTTATAGTTGCACAGCCCTTATAACTTCACTTGAATGCACATAATATACAGTCATCCAGCCACCTACACTTCCCAACCTTTTTCCCCCTTTTACACATATACTTTGATACTTATGTGTTGAATATTATCATTTTTAACATATATAAATGTTATCAAACATGTTGCAAAAATATATAAATATCGATAGTAGTAGAATTATAGATAAATTTTTTTGCGTATATCAACAATCACAATTTATAAAATCATTATTATGCAATATCCAAAATAATATTTTGAAGCTTTTTTATCTTTACATCAATTTTTCAATATACTCAATATACTTTATATAAAATGTGAAAACTTTCTTTCTTTCTATGTCAATATATTCTATAACAAATCAAAAGTTACATGGTAAAAAATTTGTAAATCTCCATAGATAGGATTTTGTACAAAATCTAACCAAATAAAATGTCAAAAATATACACACACAAGCGATGAAACTAAAATCTATAGTAAGTAGATTGTCTAGAGCTGGATAATTTTTTCAACTAGCGACAAACGAAATTAGCTCTACACCCGGACACTTTCTCTCTCTCCCTCTCCCTTTCCTCTCCCTTTCTCTCTCTTAAACTTTTATGTTTAGGAAAATGAAAATGAGAGAGAGTGGTTGGATATATATATGAAATTCTTTCTTTATTAATTAATATATTAAGGGATATAATGGTAATTATTTAATTTATTATATTTTAATTAGAATTTTATATAGATTATCTTATATATTAATACATGGCAACTCTAAAAATTATGGAAAAATAGTCAATGGTTAGAAAATAATATCCAAAACATACTGGTGAAAATGGTTTGTAGAATAAATACTAGATGGTAGCAAAAAACCCACTTTTATAAGGAGGTACAAATTTCTTAAAGATGATAATTCTAATAATTTTTATTTTATTTTTCATACTTATGATGCTCATAAAATAGATGCTTAAAATAAAGTAAACAATGCTCTAGAATGTGATGAGGATGATTTGTGAATCAATAATAAAATAAATCCTGAAAATTCAATTAAATACAGTAAGGTAAATCTCGACAACAATAAGCCTTTATCCCACTAAGTGGGGTCGGCTACATGAATCCTTCATCTCCATTGTGGCCTATTATGTCTCAAATTCTCATTTAATTCATGTATACTAAGGTCATTTTTTATACATCTTAACCAAGTGTTTTTAGGTCTACATCTACCTTTCTTAACATAAAAGGAATCTAATGCATCTACTCTCCTAACCGGTCATCGGTACGCTTATGTGGCCAAACCATCTAAGGAGACTCTCTCTAATCTTATCCACCACTAGTGCTACTCCAACTTTTTTTTAAACATACACATTTTGCATTTTATCTCTAAGAGTAAAGCCACTCATCCTCATCTCTCAAACACTTAACTTTGTCTTATGCTTCTCTTTTTGGCCAACATTACCATAAATCATTGTAGGTCTTACCACCATCTTATAAAATTTTTCCTTAAGTTTAAGCGGTACTTTTATATCACACAACAGGCTAGATGCATTCCTCCACTTCAGCCATCCAACTTGAACAATAAGGTAAATCTCAATGCATTAAAATTATGTCCAATCAAAATTATGAAAAAATCTATGAATAAATTAAACATAAAATTAACTCCACAACTTAAAAAAAATCAATGGTCACAAAATTAATATGTGAGTCTTACTAGATCAAATTACTGCAGAATCAGTTGTTACAAGGGGAGTCGATGCATTCCTTTCAGATGCATTATTGTAAGGAGATAAACTGCCAACATCTCTTAGATGTCAATGGATGTGAAGCTGACCACGACTCCAATGGATAAGGCAATCATCTTGGCTGGCTTTCCCTGTGAAGTCAACCCCTAAATCAAGACAAAACTCGATGCCTCCACCTCAACTAGCAGTGAGTCTAAAGTCACTCTGAAATGATGAAAAATAAACTCATTAAAAATGGGTAAGGGGAATTCTATTAGGCAATCAACTACGGGCAGAATCCTCAGAGAAGAGAGCCATTGTTTGAACAAATAAACTTCCACTTCACTCGGACGCTAGCTTAATAGATCACCCATAAAACTATAAATCATCCTTTCATAACAATAAGAGCTATCCAAGTGAATAACTAGTGGAGACATGATGCTCTCACTATCACCCTCCATTGCCTCCTAGAAACTTGCCATTATTAGTTGAATGCTACCATAAATTATAAAAGTGAAACCAAATTAGCTCTCCTCGATAGAACTCTATTTTAAGATGTTGGTCAAAGGGAGGTGACCACTTGCCTTCTCACCACCACCTTCTTGTGGTGGATAAGGGGAGTGATGGCCTCCTCCTATGCATGCTCTCCTCCCTCAAAGGGGGAATATTTTTCCCTAGCTAAAGACTCAGCAGCACTACATTTGGTGGGAACAATGACCATTCTTGGGGAAATAGTGTTAGAAGAACTCATCTATGTTGCATGAATAGTTGTGATTTTCATTACCTTATTGAACTCCTTCAACTTTTTTGGGAGGTTAGCCACAATTCTGAAGAGTCAATATCATAGTACGGTCTCACAGAATCCATAACAAGGACGTATGTTATACTCACAATAACAAACTTGAATGAAAAAGGAGTGTATATCTAGTTGAGAATGAAAGGCTCCATAAAATTTTGTAGTTAGGCCAGTGCCCTTTTTATAGCTTGTAGAGTTGGGGATAGACCAAAAGATTGAACCCAATCAAAAGGTGATGTAGCATTTAATGAAAAATCCTCCTTTATTTTCTACATTTATTATAAGCTAATTGACTTTTTAATCTTTTTTTGTGAGTTGTTGTTGACCTCCATATATGTGTCATAAATCAGACAAGTCCATAAATCGAATTCGGCGGACTTTGGAGGTGACAGTATGTAAATCGGGTCAAAATGCATTGGACTTCACTGAAAATAGTCAAAATGATCTCCGAATGATAAACGGACTTCATCGTTGCATTTAGAAAATCAAAATTGATCAAAATATATATATATATATATATATATATATATATATATATATATATATATATATATATATATATATATATATATATATATATATATATATATTGTAAAATCTAATGATCAATTGATTGGGCCGATCTATAATGCGTGTATATATAGTGGAAAGGCGTGATGATGACAAAATAACCTCCGCTCATCAAATTGAACATGTCGTTAGCTTCAAAATATCAAAATCTATCAAATGAGATTGTACATGCTCAATTCAAATAATGATGTGTAAATGTTGAGTGAATTGAAGTGACAACGCACAAATCGAGAATGAAATGCACAGGACGTCATCGAAATCAACTCAAATGATTTCCGATCGATGAATGGACTTTTCCATCGCATTCAGAATATTGAAATTGGTTAATATGTAAATATTGCATGACTTGATGATCAACTGATCAAGCGCTCAAGTATCAATGCGTTTGCACGCATATCAAGGTCAAGAGGCACAAACGAGAATCAAACCACCTCTGTTCATAAAATTGATCATCCATTAGCTTCGAAATGCCAAAATCTATCAAGTGAGACTGTTTGCACTCAATTCAGATGAGTCTGCAAGAAAATCGAGTGGTCGAAAGCTGTGATGCGCATTTTGAGCTGAAATTGAATCAATTTGGCGCCGACTCGAACCAAATGGCCTCTGATTGCGTAACAGATTGTGTCATCGCATTTAGAACATCAAAATTATCTTAAATTGATATATATATATATATATATATTGACTATGTGCATTTATCGGCATGAAATTCACATTAAAATCATTTAATAAATTTAAAATTAATTAAAAGATTCCTTAATTACCCTCATGCTCAACCGTTCCCTATATTTTCAATTTTTTGAAAAATTGCAAAAAATAAAATAAAATATAATAAAAAATATAAAATAAAAAGAAAAAAATTGAAAAGAAACCACTCCCCTCTCCTCATTCTTGCCTCCCACGTTTCTCTCTCTCTTGCATTCTCCCTCTCTGCACACAAGTAAAATTATTTTCCTCTCCCACTAAATTTTCCTCCATTCTGCGCAAAACCACGCCGTCGATGACATCCCGTTCTGCCTTCGCCGCCGGCCAGCATGAACCACGCCGAGCAAACCCGCTCTCCCGATGCGCATCCCAGCGGTGCAACTCCGCCATCCGACCGCTTCTCCGCCCATTTCAACAACCGCTTCGCTGAATCCCTCTGGCGTCGGGCCGCTGCAGCCATTCGATTACGATGGCAGGCACCTTCATTGTCCCGACCCATGGCGAAACAAACTGCCAACCGGCGACCCGACTGAATACGACCAGCCGTGCACCATCCGCGATCCGGTCTGATGGTTCCGCGTTCTACCTCCACAATCCATGATCCGCACCGGCCCATTCCATGTTCGTTTTGTAAAACCCTCATCATTCCTCTGGCTGCCACTGCCAAATCAAACCCATCGGCCCTCTTGCCTCTGACCCATAAAAGCGCTCATCGCCGTGATGATTCCCGAAACCGTTCTCACCGTCAAAACTGCAATCGCAAGTCCAGTGACTGAAATCCAATTCCAACCCTTCAAACCATCCTTGACTGTGCATTACCGACCTTGTTCTCCAACCATCCAAATTTTGTCATTTTCACATGATCGAGGAAGAACATCGTCAAGGCAAATTCTTCTTCTTCGATCATGCGCTTCGCTACCGTCCGTTTTCACTACACCGCGATCGGGGGAAGAACATCGTCAAGAGGTGAATTCTTCTTTCGATTTCTGACGTCGCACTCCCCATAACCCTTACAGTTTTCACTTTGCCGCAAACCGAGGGAAGAACATCGTCAAGAGGCGAATTCTTCTTTCAATTTTCAGCATCGCATTCCTCACCTTTTTCCCATCCCGTTTTCGCTTCACCACAATCGGGGGAAGAACATCGTTAAGAGGCGAATTCTTCTTTCAATTTTTGGTGTCGCATTCCTTGCTTTAGCCTTCCTACCTCCGCTTCACCACAAAATTGGTGAAGAACATAGTTAAGAGGTGAATTCTTCTTCTCGACATCGCACTCCTTGCCTTACACTCTCAATTACCTACCCAACCTCCTTTACCGAGCATTATAGCGTGCCGAAAAATACAGAAATTTGTGGGCTCCAAAAATTTGCTACTGACCTCTCAATAATTTATTGATATTGAATTTGAATTGAAGAGAGTATGATTTGAATGTGTCGATGTAATTTTCAGAAGGCAGATGGAATAGTAAATAAGACATTACCCATATATTTCACCCTCATTTTGTGAGAATTTTAGATCTGGTTTCAAGTTTCCTATAGGCGCAAGCTCCTATAGTTAATTACCTCTTCAATAAGTGAGAGAGAACTTTCGATTAAGGCTAGTCATTATATCACTTAATGCGTAGCGTATAGTAGCAGCATGTGGAGTTTTAGAATTTAAGATGTGAAATTCTTCATTTTAGCTTATACTTGGATGGTTGGAAGAATGATGACATCCCTGATCTAGATCTCATGGTTCCATCATCTCGGGAATTCGCGGTCCCTAGTCTACTTAGTCAAAGGAGGTAGTCGACCCAACCTGACAGAAGGATCCTCATCAGCAACACATGGGTTACGTCGTCTAAGAAATCCTTGTAGACTTGGGGTGATGTTTGTTTAAGAAGACAATCTTAAGTCTACCTTAGCTGACAGAGGGTTGTTTGCCTATCAAGTATACCCTATGATTCACAACTCGGAGGCGAGCCATTGGAGCATCTATGGTGCTGATCAATATAATGGAGCGGGGCCAAACCACCCGTCGGACTGGTGGCTTCATCTATGGAGCCTCTTGGCCACGCAGTTAGAACCGCACGCGTCTTGGTTTGAGATTGATTGAGAGTGAACATAGTAGAACACTTGATTTGACATTGGCTCCTTTGTGAGCTAGAGTTTTCTTAATTTTTCACCCTTGACAAACTGTTGCGGAAGGTGGATGGATTGAGTTTGATTTAAGTTTTTAATGATAAAATTTCATTTAAGCCATTTCAGATTGATATTTGATTTGAGTTGAAAATTTGATTAATTTGAATATGTTTAAGAACTTTAGATCCTTCAAATCTATTTAGCTGCTAATAGAGGATTAGATCTACTGTCACATGACATAATTAGTTTCTCAAATATTTTATTGATTTGAAACTCTTATTATAAGTTTTTAGTTTTTGTTAACTCGGACCCAGTCCTAAGACTAAACAGGGAAGCAACCCATGTAGCATCCTCAAACACTTGAATTTAAGCATTCAACATAGTGTCGGGGCCCATGCGGTATATTTAAGAAATTAGGGAATTATGAGATTTATTTATTTAAGTAGTTCCAGATTGCTACTTAAAAATTGATTAATTAGAATATGTTTAAGAGCTTTAGATCATGTCAACTCTGTTTAGCTGCTAATAGAGGATTAGATCTACTGTCACCTGATAGAATCAGTTTCTTAGATATTTCACTGATTTGAAACACTTATTATAGGTTTTTTGATTTTGTTAACCCGGACTCAATCCTAAGACTAAACTAGGAATCAACTCGCGCATCATCCTTACACACTTGAATTTAAGCATTCAGCGTAGTGTCGGGGCACATGGAATTTATAGCTTAGATAATTTCACCTAATTAGTGATTTCATTGATTTTAAATATCATAGTTAGGATGAAATTTCTTACTTTTTGATTGAAGGAAGAATTATGATTTTTGTAGATTTTGGTGAAGAAGGCATTTTGTAACTATAGGTTCAAAGGATAATTTAATTTGTTATTTCAAGAAGAAGATTTATTCCTCGAAGTAATTCTCTTTTTTTATCCTATTTTTATTCGAACATATTTTTTTCTTTCATTCAAACTTATTTTCCCCCTCTTTCATTCAAACTTGTTTTACCCCTCTTTCATTCAAACTTGTTTTCCCCCTCTTTCATTCGAACTTATTTTCCCCCTCTTTTATTCGGTGAATAAAAGAACCCAAAGTTTTCTGCCCTTTTTCATTGAAGCTATGAACCATCAACTTATCTCTCCCAAGATGTTGGATATCCCATGATAATCCTCTTAATACCTTTAGACTCATAAGATTGATAGAAGAATCCGAATCTATCAATATTCGGTTGATCAAGATGCCATCACTCTCTGCAGTAACATAAAGAGGATGATTATGATCCGTTGCTAATATAAGATCTTCTTTAGAAAATGTGATTACTGGGAGATCTTGACTTTGCAATGCTTCAGTCATGCATTTTTCAGCAAAGTAAGCTTCATAACTCTCCGGATCTATGAGAGCTTGTATCAACATTTCTCGGAGGTCTTTTGACATCATGAGACCCTTGTACACACTTAATTGTGCAGGAATCTTTCTCAGATATGATAGAATATTATAATCTATCTTCTCACTTGATTTAGGCTTTATTCTAGGATTTCTAGGAATGATATCTTCGTTGACTTCAATTTATTTACCTTTGTCTTTATTTGCATTTACCTTCTTTAATGAAGGTGGTAAAACTTTACCATTTCTTAATTGAACTTGAATCACCTTATCTTGCTCAGATTCTTCTGAAGAGGTAGTTTCTTTAAATTTCCTTCTTACTGGAAGATTGACTAGAAGGGCTATACTCATTTTTCAATGTCATACATTTCATACGTGATGATATCGATGAGTCTGACTTTTCTCCATCAGGAAAACATAGATCTTCATCTGAATTATTATCATCTTGTTGAGTCATTAAACAGAATTCAGACATTAGCTCCTCAGGCTATTCTTGCTTTCTTGATAAAAATTTTGATGGGTTGGTCGAGTTTGTCCACCAATTCTCAAAATGTAATAACAAGAAGTAAAAAACAAAAGAACAAAGATGGGGTGAGGTAGAAAGAAGAAAGCCCAAAAGGTCAATCAGTTTTTAACAAATGTGACTCACTCCATGCACAAATCACATTTGTTGGGGGGCATTTGTTGGCCTCCATATATGTGTCATAAATCAAGACAAGCCCATAAATCGAATTTGACGGACTTCGGAGGTGACAGTGTGCAAATCGGTGTCAAAATGTATTAGACGTCACTGAAAATTATCGAAACGACCTCTGATTGATGAACGGACTTCATCGTTGTGTTCAGAACATCAAAATTGATCAGAATATAGATATTGCAAAATCTAACGATCAATCAATTAAGCGCTCGAGCTATCAATATATTGATGCGTATTCGAGTCGCAAAAATTATGATGATGATAAATTGACCTTAGTTCATGAAATTGATCATGTCGTTAGCTTCAAACATCACAATTTATCGAATGAGACTATTTGCGCTCAATTTGGATGAGTTTGTACAAATGTGGAGTGATTTGAAGTGACATCGCACAAATCGAGGATGAAATGCACAAGACGTCACCAAAATCAACTCAAATGACCTCTGATCGACTAACGGACTTAGCCATCACATTTAGAATATCAAAAATAGTCAGGATGTAAATATTGCATGACTTGATGATCAATTGATCAAGCACTAGAGTTGTCAATGCGCGTGCATGCATATCGAGGTCAGTGGTGCCGATGAGGATCAAATGACCTCTATTTGTAAAATTGATCGCACCATTGTCTTAAAATTATCGAAATCTATCAAGCGAGACTATTTGCACTCAATTTGGGTGTGAAAAATTGAGCGGTCGAAAGCGGCAACGTGCATTTTGAGATGAAATTGACTCAATTTGGTGCCGACTTGAATCAAATGACCTCTAATCGTGAAACAGACTGCGTCATCACGTTCGAAATATCAAAATTATCTTAAATTGATATATATTGACTATGTGCATTTATCGGTGAAATTCACATTAAAATCATTTAATAATTTTAAAATTAATTAAAAAATTCTTAAATTACCCCCATGCACAACCGTTCTCCCATATTTTTAATTTTCTGAAAAAATTGCAAAAAAAATAAAAAAGAAAAAGAAAAGAAAAATCGAAGAAACCCTCCCCCCTTCATTCACTACCGTTTCTCTCTCTCTCCCTCTCACTTTTTACTTACTTTTCTCTTTACTCTCCTCATAATTTGATGACATCGTTCGCCTTCGCTGCCAAGATGAACCATAGACAAACCATCTCCGGTGCACGGCGCCGTCCACGGCCTCGGCCTCGACATCCTGCGAGCCCAGCTTCTACTGTGACTCAGGAGGCTCGTCTTCAGAGATCCATCTGATGATCGGCTGGTGACGTTCTGCTCAAACCCTAGCATTGGCCGCAGGCCAGCATCTTGATCCAGGCGCGACACCGATCCGTAGCCGTAGTTCCGCGTTCCGACCTCCATCTTGAATCCAGCGATCCTGTAGGCTGCGCCATTAAAACGTTCGTTTTCTTACCCCACCGCGTTCTTCCCACCGCATGCAAACGTCAAACAGTCAATCTCTTTCCTGCAACTTGTAAAATAGCTCTTGCGTGATTCGTTCTCAAAGCGATTTTCGACCCTCCATCCAAAACCGGCACTTGGAGTCGAGGCGAAAAATCTAATTCCAATTGCTACTAGCACGGCATTCCTACTTTGCGGCCTTCCCTGACGTAACCCATCCAAATTCTATTGTTTTCGCTTCATCGCGATCGAAGGAAGAATATCATCAAGAGGCAAATTCTTCTTTCGATTTTTCAACATCATTTATCCATTCGCTTTTCGCTTATTAATTAAGAACATCGTGAATTCTTCAATTTAACTGTACACTGCACACTCTTCGTGAAGAACATCTTTTGCTTCGGCACAAACCGGGGGAAGAACATCTCAAGAGGTGAATTTTTTTTTAATTTCTCATCACATTCCTCACCTTTTTCCCGTCCCGTTTTCTCTTCGCTACAATCGGGGGAAGAACATCATCAAGAGGTAAATTATTCTTTCGATTTTCGGCATTGCATTCCTTGCTTTAGCCTTCCTACCTCCGCTTCACTGCAAAATCAGGGAAGAACATCATCAAGAGGCAAATTCTTCTTTCGATTTTTGGCGTCGCACTCCTTACCTTACACTCTCAATGGCCTACCCAACCCCATTTTTTTGTCAAGCATTACAGCACGCTGAAAAATGCATCAGAACATATGGGATCTGTGAATGTGTATATATATATATATGCTTGTATTTTTTGTAGGTTTGAAGGCCTCATTGTGCTCAAGAGGGTGTGACAGGATGAAAAAAAATAGGTTGTGGTGTCGCAAAATACCGCTCACTACGCTCAAGAAGGCGTACCGAGTAAGCCAACACTTATTAGATGTTGCTCCCCCTAAATAAAATTCTGCTGAAATTTTGTCTAATTTACAGACTTAGAAAAAAAATGGGGGAATGAATATATATTGCATTTGTCTTCTTTCAGGTTTAAATGCCTCGTTATGCTCAAGAGAACATGACAAGATGAAAACTGATTGGTGTCAAGACACTCGCCACGCCAAGAGCACGAGTAAGCCAAAACACCGATGCAACCCCCACACGGGATGATGAGAGGTCAATGCCCAAATCTTTTGACTTAGAAAAAGTGGAGAGTGAAATGAAGTAACGTAAGAACACTAAGTAAGAAAATTTGCATCTAATTTTAAACTAAAAGCGTCAAAAAAAGAAGGGGGAAGGTAAAATGGCATACAACAAACATAAAAGTAAAACAAAATAAAAGAAGGGTGAAAAGCACTTACAAAATTTATCTGAGCAGAATTGAAAGCCCACTAAAGTTTCTAACCACTCCCTTTCTAATGTCCTAACGCCAACCCTTCAAACAAATGGAATAGGATAGGAGACTCTCCCTTGGTCTTATTTATAGAAACTAGAAGAAGTAATGAGTGGAAATTTTGAATAAAAGAGGGGGAAAACAAGTTTGAATGAAAGAGGGCGAAAATAAGTTTGAATGAAAGAGGGGGAAAACAAGTTTGAATGAAAGAAAAAAAATAAGTTCAAATAAAAATAGGGTGAAAAAAAGAGAATTATTTCGAGAAATAAATCTTCTTCTTAAAATAACAAATTAAATTATCCTTTGAACATATAGATACAAAATGCCTTCTTCGCCAAAATCTATAAAAATCATAAGGCTTCCTTCAATCAAAAATTAGGAAATTTCATTATAACTATGATTTTCAAAATCAACGATTCATTAAATGAAATTATCCTATAAATTCCTACATGAACACTATAATGCTTAAAATCAAGTATTGAGGATGCTATGCTTAGTCTTCGGGTCAAAAAATAAAACCTAAAACTTATAATAAGAGTTTTGAATCGCTGAAATATCTCAGAAACTAATTCAGAGATTTAATCCTTTATAGCTAAATAGAGTTCAATCTAAAGCTCTTAAACATATTCTAATTAATCAATTTTTAAGTAGCAATCTGAAACTACTTAAATGAATCAATCTCATAATTCCCTAATTTCTTAAATACACTCGCATGGGCCCCGATACTATGCTGAATGCTTAAATTCAAATGTCTGAGGATAATGCGCGGGTTGCTTCCCGGTTTAGTCTTAGAATTGGGTCCAGTTTAATAAAAACTAAAAACCTATAATAAGATTTCAAATCAGTGAAATATCTGAGAAACTGATTCTGTCAAGTGATAGTAGATCTAATCATTTGTTAGTAGCTAAACAGATTTGACAAGATCTAAAGTTCTTAAACATATTCAAATTAATCAATTTTTTAACTCAAATCAAATATCAATCTGAAACTACTTAAATGGAATTTTATCATTAAAAACTTAAATTAAACTCAATCCATACACCTTCCATAACAGTTTATCGAGGGTGATAAATTAAGAAAACTCTATCTCACAAAGGAGTCAATGTCAAATCAAGTGTTCTACTATGTTCACTCTGGACGTGGCCCATGTCCTCTGACTGCGCTTGGCTAGTAGGCTCCACAGATGAAGCAGTTACGACCAAAGTCCTCTGATCAGGTGATTTGGCCAATCCGGCTCCATTATATTATGATCACGACCGTAGCCCGTATGCTCCCTATTGACTCTGCCCTCTGAGTTATGAATCATAGGGTATACTTGATAAGGCAAATAGCCCTCTGTCAGCTAAGGTAGACTTAAGATTGTCTCCTTAGACAAACACCACCCCAGGTCTACAAGGATAACTTGACGACATAATTGATGTGTTATTGATGAGGATCCCTATGTCAAGTTGGGTCGACTACCTCCTCTGACTAAGTATATTAGGGATCGCAATTTCCTGAGATGACGGAACCATAGGATCTAGATCGGGCATGTCATCATTCTTCCAACCATCCAGTATAAGCTAAAATGAAGAATTTCATATCTTAAATTCTAAAACTTCACATTCTGCTACTATATGCTATGCATTAAGCGATCTAATAACTAGCCTTAATCGAAAGTTCTCTCTCACTTATTGAGAGGGGTAATTAACTATAGGGGCTTGCTCCTATAGGAAACCTGGAACTAGATCTAAAGTCCTCACAAAATGAGGGTGAAATCTCTAGGTAGTGTCTTAGCTATTATTCCATCTGCCTTCTTAAAATTACATAAACACATTCAAATCATACTCTCTTCAATTAAAATTCAATATCAATAAATTATCGAGAGGTCGGTGGTGAATTTTCGGAGCCCACAATTGCCTCTACAAAAGAGTAAGCTAATTGTATACCCAAAATTGGGGAGCTAAATGTATACATAAAATATGTAATTTGCCAATGATAAAGACTCGCCACATGCATAGTAAGCATAGTAAGAAAGAACATGCAAGTAAACAACATCAACATAGGCTTACCCTCAAAAGGAGTATTCAGAGATGAATGGCCATATCAAGGCAACTCAAGCCCAGTACCCCCTTATAGTGGGGAGAGCAGCCGTGCATGAAATCAAGCCATTACACACTCACTGCGAGGCTCATCTCTCACTAATGAACACTCACCTTAGATTTAGGTGAGCTTTCTTTTTTACATACTTGATCAACTTTATTTGTAGTCATCACTTGTATTACCCCTCCACATAAACATTATAAAAAGGGTGGTAGGGGACCCATTTTAGGTGTTTGGCTCATTTTGGTTAGCTTAGTGCAAGAAAAGCCCTGCTCTCTCCTCCTAAGCATTATTCTCTCTTTCTCTCTATACTAAGGAATTTTTCTCCTCTTGTATTAAGACTATCTAAAGGATAACAAAATAAAATCTTTTTTTTTTCATTCTTTCCATTACCTATTGTTCTTATTTTCATTAACTGTGCTTCTCTGGTTTCTCCCGAGATTCTACTTTAGCCACAGACAGATTTGGATCCAATATCTCCCTTCTTTTGATACTTTACATGTCAAGAACAAAGCCAAATTGATTTAGAGATAGTATAACTCAAGCATATTTTTTAAAAATTTATTATATATCATTATTGCTAATATCCATTGCAAGCTCATTTTTAAAATAAATCATGACTGCAAATCATTCCTTTTCAAAATCATTTGATCAATCTAAAATCACTCATTAAACTCCTTAAAAATTTTATTTTTTCCTTGTTTAGTAGCAACTCTAATGCTAGAATGAATTATTTCACCAATGATGCTATTTAGTTTCTTCTTTACTCTTTTAACAATGATTATAATACCTTTCTAAAATTGATTTGAAATTTTTATATTTTTAACTCTCCCACCTACTGCAACTAATATAGTAGACACATAATCTCTTATAAATCTATTTATTCCCTTCTATTTTCTTATATTCTTAAGGTTGGATAGAAGAACTTTGTAAGGTTTAAAAGTTTTGCTATCAAATATGCCATGTTTGCATGAAAACTTCTCATTAGTGGATGGTAAAAAATAAAAGATGTCACGGAATATATGGGCATTTCCACAATCTTACATATGTTTTATATTTTTCACATAATAAATCTCACAAATTTTTTTCAAAATTCTCTTCTTTCTACATGTACTAAAAAAACTCAGATAGTTGAAAAGAATTATTTCATAAATCTTTACTCATGCCAACTATCTTACTTATAGGATCACAAGAAGAAAAAAATTCCTGCTATGCATACCATTGCTTACTAAGAAACTATAGATTCTTTTATGATGGTTGCATTTCTACAAAAATTTTGATGGTTAAAGTCTATTTTGTAATTTATATAAAGAGCAAGAAGTGAAAATTTAATTCTAATTTTACTAAAACTAAGTTAAACTTTATATTTTAGATTATTATGATTTCCAACTTTATTTCAATATTGAATAAATATTTCTTGTTTTGGTCACAAATTCTCAACCAACTGATTATGTTGCTGCATATTCTCAACCTAATTATTTTAATTTTAATGATTTCTTTTCTTCTTCTTCTTCTTCTTCTTCTTCTTCTTCTTTTATACTTTTAGAGAGCCTTGATGTGAATATTCTTATTTACATGCTTCAATAGGGTACTTTTTTTGTCCACAAGAAAGCTATAGTTCATACACTACATGTTGCTCTTTTTGATAGTTGTGTTTTTGTCCAAGTTAGGTTGATTAACAATAAGTGCTCTTTTTCTATCTTTTTTGAAGCGCTATAATAAGAATATTCTTAGATTTATGATTTAACTAGAGAATTTTTTTCTCTCATGAATTCTATAAATTGGATATTACAGGTTGCCTTATTCAAATGCTTTTAGATATAACCTTCTTTATACATTTTTGTTGCCTCATGTATAGGCATTCTTTGAGCTTAGTTTTGTTGTGTTTGTTTTTCTTTTGTTCTCAGCTAGGAAATTTTTTATTTAATATTTTTTCTCTTTTTTTTTAAGGCAAAAGGAACCAAATCATTGAAGAAGTTAACCAGTCATTTTTTCTTCAAATGTACTACACTCTAATAAGTTTATAAATGCTATAGTACAATATGGATACTTTTTTCTAATGTTTCTTCTTTTTTTTCGCCAATTTAAGAAGCCTCCTTAAAATAAACAAAAAAATCCTTAGTTTAAATAACATTATGATGAAGTTTTAGTAGAGAAATAGAAGGAAGAATAAATTTTTAATAAAAAATTACACTTCCAAAGTATGGGTTCACTTAGATTTGAAATAGTAAGTAACCCTATAATTGTAGGATGTGGTTGGCATTGGAACTCCATAGGACCATAACAAAAAAAATCATCCTAATTAATTAGGAGGAGACTAGCTAATGAAAAGAAGCATAAGGCATTGAAGTCATCATATTTACAAGAATTCATTGAGAATATATGTTAGGGAGGTTGTAGTAAATCATTTATATTATTATCCAAATGATTATTAACACATCTATAGATTGAGTCATCTTGCCTCAATAAGTGGTAGTATTTGTAGAACTTAAGAATCTTTTTAATAACATTTTTTGATAACAATCACATGCACTCATTAGAACAAATTAAGTTAGATTCAAGCAATTAACAAGCTATATTTAATCTCATCAAAAATCTCAGTATTAATGGTTTAGAAAAGCCTTATTTAGCTAATACTATAAAGCAATTTGACAAATAAATAAGTCGATATAAAACAACACAATTTTATTAAAAAGATGAGTCCTTAATTTTGAAAATAAAACTCAAATAGGGGTAATCAAGCATTTAGAGAAAAATCATTTTGTGATGTCCATTTGCTAATCCCCATAAAAAGTCCATCAATCTTTAGGAACCTTGATAAGAATTCAATCGAGTAATCTCTAAATCTATCAAATTTCATTCAAAAAATAAAACTCCAAGGTTATGCAAAAGATATGGTTCCCACCAAAGAACAATAACCCATCAAAGAATTTCTTATTGAACTCTGTAACGTGTTCCAGCGTTATCTATTGAAAACTTCTACAATTAGTTTTCTAAAAAGTTCATTAGCACGTTCAATGGCAAGTTCATTAACAGCTTCAATTTTTTCGTCCATTGGTGAGTTGATTTACATAACTTCAATTGAAATTTTCATAAGATAACTTAAAGCTCTTTAGCATAAAATATTTGTCAACTTGACTGAATCGAAATGGTGTTCAGAGATAGTAATTAATTTCACTCTCATTCATTTTTTTTAGCTACTTATCACTCTCTATTTGCCTTTTATCATCATTATCAAGATCAAATATGTTGTTACACTCACATAAAAAGTCTTTTACTTATAATTCTAAAAATATGAGAAATAATATATTTATATCATAATTCTAATGTATTTATATATATATCTAAAACTCAAATTTTAATATTTATTTAGTTAATAATTTGTTTCATAATCTTATCAAAATATAAAGTTGAGAAGGTGTATTTCACTTAACAAAATTTAATATTAGTGATATTTTTGATAAGGTGTTAAAAATTTGAGTGTTTTACAGATAATGTTAATATTTAAGTATTAGACAGGTAAAAATATATAAATTATATGATATATGTATAAACTAAAAAAATATAAATATTTTTTTAAAGATATTGAACGATAAATTACAAAGCTTAAAATGATATCCATTATGAAAAACTTTCTTTAAATATTATCCCAAGAATGTTCGTTTTTTCCTCCTTTCTCCCTCTGTCTCTCAATCTTTTTCTCTCCATGTGAATAGCAACAAGGATCTAGCATTTTCTTCTATGAAGATTGAGTACTTAAGACATATTTGATTTTCTTACCCACCTGGAGCATTAGAAGATGGTGGAAATGATTGTGGTAACTGAAACTCTGCAGCATATTTGATTTTCAAGATATGTGGAAGCATGAAAGACCAATGATGGTACTGCAACATACAAGCCGGGGATCTTTCTGTCTTCTTTTTTATTTTATTTTTTGTTTCAGAATTTTAGAATATACTTTTTATTTATTTATTTATTTTCTTACCCACCTAATCAGATTATTGTTCACTCACAATCAAAATTTAAAAATATAAATAAATTAGTGTTCAGTTGATTTGGGTTAAAAATTCAGATATTCATTTTGTCTGCACAGGCTTGCAAAGTTGAACCTGGCTAGCATATTTCATATATATATATATATATATATATATATATATATATATAAATGCTATACTATTTTTCATTATGCATATGTTATATAAATAATAATATATATTTTCTTAGAATCTGTAACTTTAAAGCAATATATATATTACATGAAAATAAATGTGAGAGAAATGTGAGAAATAACCAACTGTACATAAATATGAAATTTTATTATCAAAGCTTTGTCTCAGCCATCTAATCTTCTACTATTCAAAATTACTTTATATTCTATTAAGATCAGCAGCTTAATTGCATGAGATAGAAGCTGCACGCATCTGATTGGCTCCATGACGTTGCGATAATACCAACTCCAGAATCTGCCGAAAGCCGCTTATCTTCAGAATCCTAATATTTAAAATATTTTTCTATAGTTCTAATAACCTGATTAAAATATTACTTGTATAGATAGTTGTCAGAGAAGAGGGGAGTTTCTTTTAATAAGTATATTATGTTATATTTCTATTAATAAAATATTTGAAATAAATTTCAATCTCTTAACTTATATTAGTGATCACCTTATTAATCAAGTATAGCAATTTCATGTACAGAAATTGCTTCTGCTACTCAGTCTTGACCTTTCATTGCTTGAATACTGATGAAAATGGTTATCTCTATAGAAGTGGGAGAAAGAAAGGAGATACTATAACGTATATTTCTATAAATTCTTTATTTCATTTTTGTTTTCTCATGCAAAAGAATATCATAACTGGCTTCCACTCTCAGCTTTGATGTAGAATTGAAAAATAAATTAGACATTTTTTGAACCTATCAAAGTTTAAAAAGTACAAAATATACTTATATTGCTTAAACAAAATGATTAAAAAGTTATCTTTAAGCTTTCGCTAAGAGCTGTTGCCTTTACTCATGCCTTCAGCTATAAGAAATTGTCTCGTCCGTTGAAGTAAATAGCGAAGGGCCCCATCGCAAGGAGAAGACAATCAATAAAGATTTTGTGGAACAATGCGTGATAGAATAAAATACCAAATTAATAATAATAAAATAAGCCATCCATGTTGTCTTCTATGTGTTTTTTAATTGCTAGATGGACAATAAAATGCCAAACTAATTGCATTAAATTAAAACATCTATTTTCTATATGCAAAGGAATTGAAAATGAAAATGATAATAAAACTGAATTTAGATTTTTTTTTTCCTACTTATTGATTGATGAGTCGAAGACAAATTAAGGGAAACATATATATTCTTTTTAATGTGTTTAGAAATAAACTTAATTGATGTTGCTTCAATTCCTTCAACCCAGAAGTCGAAATGAAATCAGAAATAAATTAAAAACTACATTATAAAACTACATTATCACAGGTTTAAATTGGTTAAATTTAAATTTTTTTTTATTAAGATTAGACCTGCTGATATATAAGAAAATATGCTAATTCTGACAAATTTCTCTTCTGTCTTCTTTAGTGGTCACATCCAATTGAGTCTCTTTTCATATTACTCATAATCCACAAAAAAAAAAAAAAAAAAAATAAATTCTAGTCGTATCCTATTTCGAATTCTAAAGCATTGTAGAGATCATAAATTTTAGAAGATGATTACGAGACTCTTCATATATACTTTCTTTTTTTCTCCTACCGTGATGTTTATTTAAAGGAAAAAAGTATTAAATTTTTTAAAATACTTAATCTTTAGATCTAATAATAGTAGATACAGAGAGAAGGTTTAGAATCATAAACAAATAAATTATTCTGAGGTTCAACTGAACAAGATAATGCAGTTAGAATTAAAGTAGATTAGGAATGAGTGAAACAATAGTCTCCATGCAATAGTTTTTATAAGATTGATAATCATGCTCAAATATTTAACAATGAAAATAGAAGCACAAATTACATCTTAATCATTAGTTTTTGCCAAAATCTCTTCTTTGAATCAATCTAATCGAAATCTTAGAAGATTTAAATAATCTGGGTCCAAAATTTGAAGCAATGGGAACATCCACGCAAAGAGGGTTTTCAAACACAAGCTAATAACTAAAATGTGGACTTGTCAGAATAATTTAATTGTTTATGATCCAAACTAAAACAAAGAATTTCATTTGCAAAATTAGAACCATGGGATCATTTACACAATTTTATAAAGTAACCTACAAAAAAAATATTGTTTCAAAGAAATGGATGCTTGGTTCCCAATCAAGAAAAGGAAAAGTTATATTGAGATTAAGCAAAGCAATTGATATGAAGAGTTCAACACAGCTTGCCAGAAAAACTAGTTATGGAACTAGCCAGCTACTCACCCAAGGTATAACTTGACCATGACCCACCCAATGCACTCACTCTCTACTAAAGACCTGATGAGTCATCCTATTTAGAAGACGGCATTCACTATCATATCAAATCATTGTATACATATCTATATTTAGGTACTCCATCATGTATGTACACATCACATCTATTAATCCTTATGTATAGTGCAGTCATTCTTGCAGTTCTCTTTGTATTGATGTGCCAACACGTTAGAATTCAACTTATATGATGCTTGAGTCTGCTTTTATTTATCGTACTAACTTAACTCATTATGCAGCTAGAGATTCAAATTACAAGATGGTATCATTAGATTCTGATTAGCTGAGGTATGAAAAAATCAAAAAGTTTTTAGTCACTCAAACAATTTCTCGCACATCATATCTAACATCAAATATTTTTTTGTCAACTGTACTGCATGTTAGGAAGCTTCTATGAGAAGAATCTTGATCTGAAGATGAGTATATGAGAAAAATAGTCACAGTTATGAAAATAAAATTTGATAAATATTGGGGGGAGTGTAACCTACTAATGTCTATTACTGTAGTTCTTGATCATTATTTAAAGTTGAAATTCATTTCATTTATATTTCTTAAGATCTATGAACCACATGAACTTGATTCTCAAATTATATCTGTTAAGAAGGCTCTTTGGGAAATACATGCAATATATGCTTCTGAGAAGTTTTCTATTACTGCAATGAATGATTCTATCAATGTGGGGTTTTCTTCTTCGAAGTCTGTTATAGATCCTCTTGGCACATCTTAATTTGATTGTATGTAGAGTTTTAAATATTTTCTTATGTCATCTGACTCCATACAGCCTGTTAAGTCTGACTTGCAGGTGTATATTGAGGAAGGGTTATTTGTTTGCAATACTGAGCAATTTGATATTTTGGAATGGTGGAAGATGAACACATTGAAATATCCATATTTGTCTAGAATGGCTTGTGATATTTTATCAATTCTAATAACAATTGTTGTTTTTGAATCTGCATTTAGTACTGGTAGAAGGGTACTAGATGATTATAGAAGTTGTTTATCTGTCAAGACAATTAATTCATTAGTTTGTGCATCTAATTGGATCAGATCATCCCAAATAAATGTTGAAACACCATTGGTAAGTGCTTCATTGCTTCAATATAGTACCATACAATTTAATATTATTATTTCATTATATCTATTTTGCATTTTAATTTTTTTAAATTTTTTTTTCACAGCAAGAAATGTTGGAGGAGAAAATTTTGGGTGTTCCCTTGGGTGATTCTTGAGCAACAAGCCAACAATACCTTTTTTTATGCCATTAGGCTACTAATCATTTGAGGATATCATATACATTTAATTGCACATACTTTGTATATTTTTGTCTTACAGATTTGGTTATACACTTATGCTGATGATGGATTGTTTGGTTATATTGGGTTGATTTAAATTTATGAATTACTGTGTAATATTATTCTGTTCAAACTATTTTTTTTGTAAGAATTATAGGAGTGAGGCTATGATGATTTAAAATGCTCAGATAGATAAATATTGCTTCGTTGCTTATGTTACCTTCGTTTTGATTTGTCATTATTGCATGTAACCCTATAGAGGATTGAAATGATGTTAAAATATGCAAATTTGAGCATATATTTTTTTATTGATCCTCTATGGTTTGAATTCATGCAATTTGTCAACCTTATGTGAGATTTTAAGATGATGATTGATGAGTATCAAATACTTTTATGTTTCAACCTTTGTCTCTCTATATTTGAATGACATGTTAAAGTTAAATGTGAAACCATATAGAGTGTACGAGATTATGTCATATCACATATATGTTATATTTAAATTGAGCCTCTCTAGTTTCAAAACTCCTATATTTTCATTCAACTGCTATCCACTGGACCACTGCCCACTGCCCAGTTCTATCATTATATATTATTTTGATGTTTTGTTATTTTCATTCAACTGTTTTGCTATTTTAAATTTACAACTTCTTATAATAAATAGCATGTTAGATGTGATTGTGTATTTGCTATGCTATGGCATCAGAGGATTTTGGCTTATTATTGTGTTTCATTTCATTTCTATCCAATCATTGATGGTTGGTTTTGTTGATTATTTCAGAGTTTCAGGTTTGGTACTTTGGTTGGCTATTCAGACTATTCTCACTTCTCGGTGGACCTAAAATGATTTCTTTTTTTTCTCTCTTTGCTTTGATTAGAACTATTTTTTTTGATTGGTTAATTAGAACTATTAAGTACCTTCTTTTGCATCCTCTTTGCTTCTAGTGGATTGTTCTACATTTTGGTGAATGGTGTTGTTATATTGCTATGCTATGACATCAAAGGATTTTGGCTTATTATAGTGTTTGGTTTCATTTCTATCTAGCCATTGATGGTTGGTTTTATTGATTCTTTCAGGTTTGGTACTTTGATTGGTTGTTCAACATATTCTCACTTCTTGGTGGACCTAAAATGGTTCCTTTTTTTTGCAGCCTCTTAGCTTTGATTAGAACTATTTTTTCTGGATTGGTTAATTAGAACTACTAAGTACATTTTTTTCATCATATTTGCTTTCGGTGGGTTGTTCTACATTTTGGTGAATGGTGATGTTGTATACTTGTATTGTTATTATTTTTTTCTAGAATTGTTGGCAATTTACCTACTTGGTTGTTGTTGCTTTAACTGCAAAGCCTAAGTTACTTTGAAGTTTGAACTTTGAAGGTTGTTTACTTGCTTTTGTTGTTTCTATCATTATATAGGAATCATGGGATTGATTGACTCATTGGTCGCTTTTGGACTGGATGTACCGATAACTCAGCTACTGTAACGGTATTGTAAGCTCAGAACTAATCGCAGATGTGTTATACACTTTTGGTCGGTGATCTCGCACTGTAACATGTTACCTACTTACATGCTTGTGTTGTGCACTTTGGTTTGGTCTCTTTTCGCCTCGCTTCAAGAAGTCGGTCTCCTTTTGGTTATTGGTTTTGTGGAATCGTTGGGCTTTGTTTACTGTTTTGACAACCCTACCCATAGTGCCTTTTTCGCAGCCTCCTTACCTCTGCGATGTTGTTGCTTTTGTTGCTTATGGTGACTAATTGACTATTATGGCTATGACGATCATATAATTATTTTCTTTGGCTGGTAGTATCTTTTGTGATTGGAAGTTGGATGCTCACTAATTTGTTGCCCCTTATGTTGATAATTAGAATGAATATTTTTTAACTCTAAGCTTGAGCCTTCTATGCCTTTTCTTGTAGATCTTAGTCATATATTTTTTTTTTCTCTTCATTAACTATCTTCTCAAGTATTTTTTTTGCAGATTATTTTCTCTTCTCCTTTCAAAGCGTTGGACCCTGAATTCTCCTAAATGCTAATCTTTTTCATATTCTCTTCGTCGGCTGCTGTCTTTTTCAATTTTTACCTTTTCTTTAGCTTTTTTTATTTTCTTGTATTTAGATGGGGATTAAACTCTTTAATCTTTTTGTAGCTCCTAGAGCATTAGATCTTTGGGCCTTATCCCCCATAAGGACTTTATATCCCTTTCTCTAGTTTAATAAAACATTATTTTATACTTTTGTATCATTGTATGTCTTTCATTAGAAAAATTGTATGTGGAATGTATATTATAAATTTGAAGAATTATTTAATGTTAATAAAATTAGTATTTTATTTTGTGTTTTTTTCTTATTTGTATCTAAAATTTTGTGTTATAATAATTCAAAATAAAAAAAAGTTAGTTTTAATACTTAATTTGATAAATTCGAGCCTATTTCGAGTTTCTTCACAAGCTGAAATCGAGCTGATTCGAGCAAACAAATAAACGAGCCTTATTCGAGCCGAATATGAATATTCTCATAACGAACTTAACTCGAACACGAGTCGAACGAACAAACAAATGTAAACGAGTCGAAAATGAATAGAGCCTCAGCTCGTTCATGTTTGGCTCCTTTACACCCCTAACTACAAGGATGCATAAACTTTTATTATTAAAAATATGAGACACGAACACGCATCGGATATGACATAATAATAATATTTTCTATAATTATAATTATTCATAATAAATATATATTATTATCACCTTTTTTCTCGTTCAAATCACATTCTCTAAATTCCCAAAATCCAATATGATAAATTATATTTAAATATATTTTTATATGATATTCATTCACTTATTTTGGACAACTGTCCATATCGAATACATATCAGACACCACATTTATTTATTTATTTATTTTGAAATGTGAGATGCATCACATGAATGAATACATCAATATGGAGTTGGAAGAGTACTTTTAAACATAAGGTACATATCATGAGTCTATCCTTAAACACCAAAACAAAATAAAACATTATATGGCCGATAAAATAACATAACTAAATAATATTATTATTTAAAAAAAAAAAATTTTCACCAATAAATAAAGTGAATGCTCGTGATTTATATTTTAAATTTACTTCAACATAGAAAATAAGATACATGTTTTTTGCTGCAAAAAATTTCACCGGAGTTATATAATAATTTTGCTTCCGTATTAAATATAGAAATTTATTCTAAACGACTTTTAAATTATAAATATATAGAAATAAAATCACTTAAAAGATAAATAAATACTTATTTGAATTTAAAATAAAGAACTCGAAAGAACGATATTTAGCCTAAAAATTAAAGAGCATAATGCAAAGATGATAAACTCTATTTATATATTATTGTAGACTTTGCACATTTTCCATCATCATCAAAATCAACCACTTTTTTTTTTTGAAGTACATAACACTCCACCCATCTGCAAGATGATAACTAATCTCTAGCATCACATTCATCACTCACACGTAATTTGATATCGCGCACGGAGCAACTCAGTTCGTCATCGCCAACAACCCAGCTAAGAGACGGTGGGTAAAATCAACCACTTCATAATTCATTGATGTATTTGTCCTAAGCTTAGGAAATATGCTTATCATTTTTCTATTACTTGACTCTGCCAAACAAACTTTATATATAGATTGTGTACTCTTTCTAAATCTAGGAAAGAGCTTTACTGGCACCACCAGTTCCTCTCTGAGATCAATTGTATTTTTTTTAATGTTTATGTTATTTTTAAAAGTATATTTAATTAATGTATTTTCAACTATTTATACTTTATATTTTTAAAACATATAATATTATTTGAAAAAATATTCAAAATAATTTTAGATATTTGAATATTTTTAAAAATAATTATCATCATCAAATATATTTTATTTTAATTCAAAATATAAATAAAATGAAATAATAATATAAAATAATAATAATAATAATAATAATAATATCTCAAAAGGACGTTAAATTTTTTAACAAATAAATTTGCTTTTTCATGAGTCACATGTATAGAAAATGTTTTAAATAATTTGTTAACGATACTTGAAGTAATAAATCTCTTCATATGTAATTTCCTAACGTTATTTTCAGGCCCATAAATATTGTTCCTACTAAAAAAATTTCATCCAATATAAATTACAGACATATGCTTCGACAACTTATAATTGCTTTTGGCATGTATTTACATCTTTGTGGTATCATATTTTCTGTAATCCACTCAGACTACAGAAATATTTCTATGAATTGAGTTTCTGAACTAATTCTCCCTCTATAATTCGTTGGAGGGACACTATATTTGTGTGTGGAAAGAATATTATGTGTGGTGTTCGGATGCAGTTGCATCCGGACATTCAATCACGTGCAGATAAGTGGCAAAACAGCAATTAAATATAATATTTAATTTTTGTGTTTGCCACATGTCAGCACCTGATTGATGTCTGGATGCATCCGGATACCACACGTAATATTTTGGCAATTTTTTTAAATTAAGTATGGTTAGAAGCTTAATTAGGTAATTAAGTATTAATAAACAAATTTAAGAATAGATATCGCCATTAGTAAGCTGGTCACGCACGCCAATTCGCATGGCTGGTGTGCCACGCGAAATGAGGCGGCCGCCATTAGCGCCGACCGGCTTCGACACGGAGCTGCATCGAAGCGCCCACCAAGCGAATCGCTCGGTTAATTTTTTTAAGGTGTGTGCCGCCTGAGACCGGCTTCGTGTTATTTTTTAAAGGTGTGATTTGTGTGAGATAAGTAACAGCGTCACGGTTTAGGGCTTGAAATGGTTCGTGATCGCATAAAGTTGATAATAATTTAATGGATGACAATCATATGAAGTTAATCAATTCATTTTAGAAATGGACAAATAATAAGAAGTTCATTATGACATAATCAAAGTTAGCGTGTATATGACTCAAGTTTATAATGAAACAGATAAATAAAATTTAGTACAGACACAAAAGTATATTATACTGTCTTAAACCCTATACCGTGACAACGTCTTCTGCGGAATAGCACCACTCCCGTGTGTGCACGAGATGGATGATCACGCAGCTGATGGTGTCCTCTACTGCAAGATCCTCGGCAGTGCGCCATATCATCCTGCGGAGGAAGATGTGGTTGAGTCATATGTAGGCGATATGTAGAAGGACCTGATCGCGATAATGAGAAGGACTGAGTAGACGGCCCGACGCTCCAATCATGGTGCGACACCCTCTCAGTATCGATCCGTAATATGTGTCACCAATAACACACTCATCCAAGTCTCGCATATCACTCATACCTATCAACACATCCTAAGGGGTGATCATCCTCGACCGGCATGGAGAAAGATGTTCCGAAGTTGCGCGATATGCTTTACACAAAAAAATGCAAAAATTAGCACTTACATAAATATTGAATTCAAATGAATACTTACTTATATCGAATTTACGCCTTGCTCTCGTAAGTTCTGGAGGATCTATCGGCGAAGACAAGAGAAGCCACGACCAAGACATGTACCGCCGACGATAGCGTCTTCGCCCACATCCTCATCTAGGCCCTCGACGAGGCAATCCTCCGCCTCCCAAGAAGTAATGTGTGACTGGTAATCAACCCGCCAGATCTTTATCACCATCAATTTTGAAACTAGGTCAACGGCTACATCTACTCGGGAATAAGGCAATCAGCGCAGACTCTATCTCGTAAATGCCACTCAACCCTCTTCCAACCGATAAGAGACTCGT